>OY755044.1:74025533-74486196 GCA_963576565.1 Aspidapion aeneum
GGACAGACTGGACAGACTGGACAGACTGGACAGACTGGACAGGACAGACTGGACAGACTGGACAGACTGGACAGACTGGACAGACTGGACAGACTGGACAGACTGGACAGACTGGACAGACTGGACAGACTGGACAGACTGGACAGACTGGACAGACTGGACAGACTGGACAGACTGGACAGACTGGACAGACTGGACAGACTGGACAGACTGGACAGACTGGACAGACTGGGACAGACTGGACAGACTGGACAGACTGGACAGACTGGACAGACTGGACAGACTGGACAGACTGGACAGACTGGACAGACTGGACAGACTGGACAGACTGGACAGACTGGACAGACTGGACAGACTGGACAGACTGGACAGACTGGACAGACTGGACAGACTGGACAGACTGGACAGACTGGACAGACTGGACAGACTGGACAGACTGGACAGACTGGACAGACTGGACAGACTGGACAGACTGGACAGACTGGACAGACTGGACAGACTGGACAGACTGGACAGACTGGACAGACTGGACAGACTGGACAGACTGGACAGACTGGACAGACTGGACAGACTGGACAGACTGGACAGACTGGACAGACTGGACAGACTGGACAGACTGGACAGACTGGACAGACTGGACAGACTGGACAGACTGGACAGACTGGACAGACTGGACAGACTGGACAGACTGGACAGACTGGACAGACTGGACAGACTGGACAGACTGGACAGACTGGACAGACTGGACAGACTGGACAGACTGGACAGACTGGACAGACTGGACAGACTGGACAGACTGGACAGACTGGACAGACTGGACAGACTGGACAGACTGGACAGACTGGACAGACTGGACAGACTGGACAGACTGGACAGACTGGACAGACTGGACAGACTGGACAGACTGGACAGACTGGACAGACTGGACAGACTGGACAGACTGGACAGACTGGACAGACTGGACAGACTGGACAGACTGGACAGACTGGACAGACTGGACAGAGACTGGACAGACTGGACAGACTGGACAGACTGGACAGACTGGACAGACTGGACAGACTGGACAGACTGGACAGACTGGACAGACTGGACAGACTGGACAGACTGGACAGACTGGACAGACTGGACAGACTGGACAGACTGGACAGACTGGACAGACTGGACAGACTGGACAGACTGGACAGACTGGACAGACTGGACAGACTGGACAGACTGGACAGACTGGACAGACTGGACAGACTGGACAGACTGGACAGACTGGACAGACTGGACAGACTGGACAGACTGGACAGACTGGACAGACTGGACAGACTGGACAGACTGGACAGACTGGACAGACTGGACAGACTGGACAGACTGGACAGACTGGACAGACTGGACAGACTGGACAGACTGGACAGACTGGACAGACTGGACAGACTGGACAGACTGGACAGACTGGACAGACTGGACAGACTGGACAGACTGGACAGACTGGACAGACTGGACAGACTGGACAGACTGGACAGACTGGACAGACTGGACAGACTGGACAGACTGGACAGACTGGACAGACTGGACAGACTGGACAGACTGGACAGACTGGACAGACTGGACAGACTGGACAGACTGGACAGACTGGACAGACTGGACAGACTGGACAGACTGGACAGACTGGACAGACTGGACAGACTGGACAGACGGACAGACTGGACAGACTGGACAGACTGGACAGACTGGACAGACTGGACAGACTGGACAGACTGGACAGACTGGACAGACTGGACAGACTGGACAGACTGGACAGACTGGACAGACTGGACAGACTGGACAGACTGGACAGACTGGACAGACTGGACAGACTGGACAGACTGGACAGACTGGACAGACTGGACAGACTGGACAGACTGGACAGACTGGACAGACTGGACAGACTGGACAGACTGGACAGACTGGACAGACTGGACAGACTGGACAGACTGGACAGACTGACAGACTGGACAGACTGGACAGACTGGACAGACAGGACAGACAGGACAGACAGGACAGACAGGACAGACAGGACAGACTGGACAGACAGGACAGACGGACAGACAGGACAGACAGGACAGACAGGACAGACAGACAGACAGGACAGAAGGACAGACAGGACAGACAGGACAGACAGGACAGACAGGACAGGACAGACAGGACAGACAGGACAGACAGGACAGACAGGACAGACAGGACAGACAGGACAGACAGGACAGACAGGACAGACAGGACAGACAGGACAGACAGGACAGACAGGACAGACAGGACAGACAGGACAGACAGGACAGACAGGACAGACAGGACAGACAGGACAGACAGGACAGACAGGACAGACAGGACAGACAGGACAGACAGGACAGACAGGACAGACAGGACAGACAGGACAGACAGGACAGACAGGACAGACAGGACAGACAGGACAGACAGGACAGACAGGACAGACAGGACAGACAGGACAGACAGGACAGACAGGACAGACAGGACAGACAGGACAGACAGGACAGACAGGACAGACAGGACAGACAGGACAGACAGGACAGACAGGACAGACAGGACAGACAGGACAGACAGGACAGACAGGACAGACAGGACAGACAGGACAGACAGGACAGACAGGACAGACAGGACAGACAGGACAGACAGGACAGACAGGACAGACAGGACAGACAGGACAGACAGGACAGACAGGACAGACAGGACAGACAGGACAGACAGGACAGACAGGACAGACAGGACAGACAGGACAGACAGGACAGACAGGACAGACAGGACAGACAGGACAGACAGGACAGACAGGACAGACAGGACAGACAGGACAGACAGGACAGACAGGACAGACAGGACAGACAGGACAGACAGGACAGACAGGACAGACAGGACAGACAGGACAGACAGGACAGACAGGACAGACAGGACAGACAGGACAGACAGGACAGACAGGACAGACAGGACAGACAGGACAGACAGGACAGACAGGACAGACAGGACAGACAGGACAGACAGGACAGACAGGACAGACAGGACAGACAGGACAGACAGGACAGACAGGACAGACAGGACAGACAGGACAGACAGGACAGACAGGACAGACAGGACAGACAGGACAGACAGGACAGACAGGACAGACAGGACAGACAGGACAGACAGGACAGACAGGACAGACAGGACAGACAGGACAGACAGGACAGACAGGACAGACAGGACAGACAGGACAGACAGGACAGACAGGACAGACAGGACAGACAGGACAGACAGGACAGACAGGACAGACAGGACAGACAGGACAGACAGGACAGACAGGACAGACAGGACAGACAGGACAGACAGGACAGACAGGACAGACAGGACAGACAGGACAGACAGGACAGACAGGACAGACAGGACAGACAGGACAGACAGGACAGACAGGACAGACAGGACAGACAGGACAGACAGGACAGACAGGACAGACAGGACAGACAGGACAGACAGGACAGACAGGACAGACAGGACAGACAGGACAGACAGGACAGACAGGACAGACAGGACAGACAGGACAGACAGGACAGACAGGACAGACAGGACAGACAGGACAGACAGGACAGACAGGACAGACAGGACAGACAGGACAGACAGGACAGACAGGACAGACAGGACAGACAGGACAGACAGGACAGACAGGACAGACAGGACAGACAGGACAGACAGGACAGACAGGACAGACAGGACAGACAGGACAGACAGGACAGACAGGACAGACAGGACAGACAGGACAGACAGGACAGACAGGACAGACAGGACAGACAGGACAGACAGGACAGACAGGACAGACAGGACAGACAGGACAGACAGGACAGACAGGACAGACAGGACAGACAGGACAGACAGACAGACAGGACAGACAGGACAGACAGACAGACAGGACAGACAGGACAGACAGGACAGACAGGACAGACAGGACAGACAGGACAGACAGGACAGACAGGACAGACAGGACAGACAGGACAGACAGGACAGACAGGACAGACAGGACAGACAGGACAGACAGGACAGACAGGACAGACTGGACAGACAGGACAGACAGGACAGACTGGACAGACTGGACAGACTGGACAGACTGGACAGACTGGACAGACTGGACAGACTGGACAGACTGGACAGACTGGACAGACTGGACAGACTGGACAGACTGGACAGACTGGACAGACTGGACAGACTGGACAGACTGGACAGACTGGACAGACTGGACAGACTGGACAGACTGGACAGACTGGACAGACTGGACAGACTGGACAGACTGGACAGACTGGACAGACTGGACAGACTGGACAGACTGGACAGACTGGACAGACTGGACAGACTGACAGACTGGACAGACTGGACAGACTGGACAGACTGGACAGACTGGACAGACTGGACAGACTGGACAGACTGGACAGACTGGACAGACTGGACAGACTGGACAGACTGGACAGACTGGACAGACTGGACAGACTGGACAGACTGGACAGACTGGACAGACTGGACAGACTGGACAGACTGGACAGACTGGACAGACTGGACAGACTGGACAGACTGGACAGACTGGACAGACTGGACAGACTGGACAGACTGGACAGACTGGACAGACTGGACAGACTGGACAGACTGGACAGACTGGACAGACTGGACAGACTGGACAGACTGGACAGACTGGACAGACTGGACAGACTGGACAGACTGGACAGACTGGACAGACTGGACAGACTGGACAGACTGGACAGACTGGACAGACTGGACAGACTGGACAGACTGGACAGACTGGACAGACTGGACAGACTGGACAGACTGGACAGACTGGACAGACTGGACAGACTGGACAGACTGGACAGACTGGACAGACTGGACAGACTGGACAGACTGGACAGACTGGACAGACTGGACAGACTGGACAGACTGGACAGACTGGACAGACTGGACAGACTGGACAGACTGGACAGACTGGACAGACTGACGACAGACTGGACAGACTGGACAGACTGGACAGACTGGACAGACTGGACAGACTGGACAGACTGGACAGACTGGACAGACTGGACAGACTGGACAGACTGGACAGACTGGACAGACTGGACCGACAGACAGACCGACAGACCGACAGACCGACAGACCGACAGACCGACAGACCGACAGACCGACAGACCGACAGACCGACAGACCGACAGACCGACAGACCGACAGACCGACAGACCGACAGACCGACAGACCGACAGACCGACAGACCGACAGACCGACAGACCGACAGACCGACAGACCGACAGACCGACAGACCGACAGACAGACAGACAGACAGACAGACAGACAGACAGACAGACAGACAGACTGACAGACTGACAGACTGACAGACTGACAGACTGACAGACTGACAGACTGACAGACTGACAGACTGACAGACTGACAGACTGACAGACTGACAGACTGAGCAGACTGACAGACTGACAGACTGACAGACTGACAGACTGACAGACTGACAGACTGACAGACTGACAGACTGACAGACTGACAGACTGACAGACTGACAGACTGACAGACTGACAGACTGACAGACTGACAGACTGACAGACTGACAGACTGACAGACTGACAGACTGACAGACTGACAGACTGACAGACTGACAGACTGACAGACTGACAGACTGACAGACTGACAGACTGACAGACTGACAGACTGACAGACTGACAGACTGACAGACTGACAGACTGACAGACTGACAGACTTGACAGACTGACAGACTGGACAGACTGGACAGACTGGACAGACTGGACAGACTGGACAGACTGGACAGACTGGACAGACTGGACAGACTGGACAGACTGGACAGACTGGACAGACTGGACAGACTGGACAGATGGACAGACTGGACAGACTGGACAGACTGGACAGACTGGACAGACTGACAGACTGACAGACTGACAGACTGACAGACTGACAGACTGACAGACTGACAGACTGACAGACTGACAGACTGACAGACTGACAGACTGACAGACTGGACAGACTGGACAGACTGGACAGACTGGACAGACTGGACAGACTGGACAGACTGGACAGACTGGACAGACTGGACAGACTGGACAGACTGGACAGACTGGACAGACTGGACAGATGGACAGACTGACAGACTGGACAGACTGGACAGACTGGACAGACTGGACAGACTGGACAGACTGGACAGACTGGACAGACTGGACAGACTGGACAGACTGGACAGACTGGACAGACTGGACAGACTGGACAGACTGGACAGACTGGACAGACTGGACAGACTGGACAGACTGGACAGACTGGACAGACTGGACAGACTGACAGACTGGACAGACTGGACAGACTGGACAGACTGGACAGACTGGACAGACTGGACAGACTGGACAGACTGGACAGACTGGACAGACTGGACAGACTGGACAGACTGGACAGACTGGACAGACTGGACAGACTGGACAGACTGGACAGACTGGACAGACTGGACAGACTGGACAGACTGGACAGACTGGACAGACTGGACAGACTGGACAGACTGGACAGACTGGACAGACTGGACAGACTGGACAGACTGACAGACTGGACAGACTGGACAGACTGGACAGACTGGACAGACTGGACAGACTGGACAGACTGGACAGACTGGACAGACTGGACAGACTGGACAGACTGGACAGACTGGACAGACTGGACAGACTGGACAGACTGGACAGACTGGACAGACTGGACAGACTGGACAGACTGGACAGACTGGACAGACTGGACAGACTGGACAGACTGGACAGACTGACAGACTGGACAGACTGGACAGACTGGACAGACTGGACAGACTGGACAGACTGGACAGACTGGACAGACTGGACAGACTGGACAGACTGGGACAGACTGGACAGACTGGACAGACTGGACAGACTGGACAGACTGGACAGACTGGACAGACTGGACAGACTGGACAGACTGGACAGACAGACTGGACAGACTGGACAGACTGGACAGACTGGACAGACTGGACAGACTGGACAGACTGGACAGACTGGACAGACTGGACAGACTGGACAGACTGGACAGACTGGACAGACTGGACAGACTGGACAGACTGGACAGACTGGACAGACTGGACAGACTGGACAGACTGGACAGACTGGACAGACTGGACAGACTGGACAGACTGGACAGACTGGACAGACTGGACAGACTGGACAGACTGGACAGACTGGACAGACTGGACAGACTGGACAGACTGGACAGACTGGACAGACTGGACAGACTGGACAGACTGGACAGACTGGACAGACTGGACAGACTGGACAGACTGGACAGACTGGACAGACTGGACAGACTGGACAGACTGGACAGACTGGACAGACTGGACAGACTGGACAGACTGGACAGACTGGACAGACTGGACAGACTGGACAGACTGGACAGACTGGACAGACTGGACAGACTGGACAGACTGGACAGACTGGACAGACTGGACAGACTGGACAGACTGGACAGACTGGACAGACTGGACAGACTGGACAGACTGGACAGACTGGACAGACTGGACAGACTGGACAGACTGGACAGACTGGACAGACTGGACAGACTGGACAGACTGACAGACTGGACAGACTGGACAGACTGGACAGACTGGACAGACTGGACAGACTGGACAGACTGGACAGACTGGACAGACTGGACAGACTGGACAGACTGGACAGACTGGACAGACTGGACAGACTGGACAGACTGGACAGAAGACTGGACAGACTGGACAGACTGGACAGACTGGACAGACTGGACAGACTGGACAGACTGGACAGACTGGACAGACTGGACAGACTGGACAGACTGGACAGACTGGACAGACTGGACAGACTGGACAGACTGGACAGACTGGACAGACTGGACAGACTGGACAGACTGGACAGACTGGACAGACTGGACAGACTGGACAGACTGGACAGACTGGACAGACTGGACAGACTGGACAGACTGGACAGACTGGACAGACTGGACAGACTGGACAGACTGGACAGACTGGACAGACTGGACAGACTGGACAGACTGGACAGACTGGACAGACTGGACAGACTGGACAGACTGGACAGACTGGACAGACTGGACAGACTGGACAGACTGGACAGACTGGACAGACTGGACAGACTGGACAGACTGGACAGACTGGACAGACTGGACAGACTGGACAGACTGGACAGACTGGACAGACTGGACAGACTGGACAGACTGGACAGACTGGACAGACTGGACAGACTGGACAGACTGGACAGACTGGACAGACTGGACAGACTGGACAGACTGGACAGACTGGACAGACTGGACAGACTGGACAGACTGGACAGACTGGACAGACTGGACAGACTGGACAGACTGGACAGACTGGACAGACTGGACAGACTGGACAGACTGGACAGACTGGACAGACTGGACAGACTGGACAGACTGGACAGACTGGACAGACTGGACAGACTGGACAGACTGGACAGACTGGACAGACTGGACAGACTGGACAGACTGGACAGACTGGACAGACTGGACAGACTGGACAGACTGGACAGACTGGACAGACTGGACAGACTGGACAGACTGGACAGACTGGACAGACTGGACAGACTGGACAGACTGGACAGACTGGACAGACTGGACAGACTGGACAGACTGGACAGACTGGACAGACTGGACAGACTGGACAGACTGGACAGACTGGACAGACTGGACAGACTGGACAGACTGGACAGACTGGACAGACTGGACAGACTGGACAGACTGGACAGACTGGACAGACTGGACAGACTGGACAGACTGGACAGACTGGACAGACTGGACAGACTGGACAGACTGGACAGACTGGACAGACTGGACAGACTGGACAGACTGGACAGACTGGACAGACTGGACAGACTGGACAGACTGGACAGACTGGACAGACTGGACAGACTGGACAGACTGGACAGACTGGACAGACTGGACAGACTGGACAGACTGGACAGACTGGACAGACTGGACAGACTGGACAGACTGGACAGACTGGACAGACTGACAGACTGGACAGACTGGACAGACTGGACAGACTGGACAGACTGGACAGACTGGACAGACTGGACAGACTGGACAGACTGGACAGACTGGACAGACTGGACAGACTGGACAGACTGGACAGACTGGACAGACTGGACAGACTGGACAGACTGGACAGACTGGACAGACTGGACAGACTGGACAGACTGGACAGACTGGACAGACTGGACAGACTGGACAGACTGGACAGACTGGACAGACTGGACAGACTGGACAGACTGGACAGACTGGACAGACTGGACAGACTGGACAGACTGGACAGACTGGACAGACTGGACAGACTGGACAGACTGGACAGACTGGACAGACTGGACAGACTGGACAGACTGGACAGACTGGACAGACTGGACAGACTGGACAGACTGGACAGACTGGACAGACTGGACAGACTGGACAGACTGGACAGACTGGACAGACTGGACAGACTGGACAGACTGGACAGACTGGACAGACTGGACAGACTGGACAGACTGGACAGACTGGACAGACTGGACAGACTGGACAGACTGGACAGACTGGACAGACTGGACAGACTGGACAGACTGGACAGACTGGACAGACTGGACAGACTGGACAGACTGGACAGACTGGACAGACTGGACAGACTGGACAGACTGGACAGACTGGACAGACTGGACAGACTGGACAGACTGGACAGACTGGACAGACTGGACAGACTGGACAGACTGGACAGACTGGACAGACTGGACAGACTGGACAGACTGGACAGACTGGACAGACTGGACAGACTGGACAGACTGGACAGACTGGACAGACTGGACAGACTGGACAGACTGACAGACTGGACAGACTGGACAGACTGGACAGACTGGACAGACTGGACAGACTGGACAGACTGGACAGACTGGACAGACTGGACAGACTGGACAGACTGGACAGACTGGACAGACTGGACAGACTGGACAGACTGGACAGACTGGACAGACTGGACAGACTGGACAGACTGGACAGACTGGACAGACTGACAGACTGGACAGACTGGACAGACTGGACAGACTGGACAGACTGGACAGACTGACAGACTGGACAGACTGGACAGACTGGACAGACTGGACAGACTGGACAGACTGGACAGACTGGACAGACTGGACAGACTGGACAGACTGGACAGACTGGACAGACTGGACAGACTGGACAGACTGACAGACTGGACAGACTGGACAGACTGGACAGACTGGACAGACTGGACAGACTGGACAGACTGGACAGACTGGACAGACTGGACAGACTGGACAGACTGGACAGACTGGACAGACTGGACAGACTGGACAGACTGACAGACTGGACAGACTGGACAGACTGGACAGACTGGACAGACTGGACAGACTGGACAGACTGGACAGACTGGACAGACTGGACAGACTGGACAGACTGGACAGACTGGACAGACTGGACAGACTGGACAGACTGGACAGACTGGACAGACTGGACAGACTGGACAGACTGGACAGACTGGACAGACTGGACAGACTGGACAGACTGGACAGACTGGACAGACTGGACAGACTGGACAGACTGGACAGACTGGACAGACTGGACAGACTGGACAGACTGGACAGACTGGACAGACTGGACAGACTGGACAGACTGGACAGACTGGACAGACTGACAGACTGGACAGACTGGACAGACTGGACAGACTGGACAGACTGGACAGACTGGACAGACTGGACAGACTGGACAGACTGGACAGACTGGACAGACTGGACAGACTGGACAGACTGGACAGACTGGACAGACTGGACAGACTGGACAGACTGGACAGACTGGACAGACTGGACAGACTGGACAGACTGGACAGACTGGACAGACTGGACAGACTGGACAGACTGGACAGACTGGACAGACTGGACAGACTGGACAGACTGGACAGACTGGACAGACTGGACAGACTGGACAGACTGACAGACTGGACAGACTGGACAGACTGGACAGACTGGACAGACTGGACAGACTGGACAGACTGGACAGACTGGACAGACTGGACAGACTGGACAGACTGGACAGACTGGACAGACTGGACAGACTGGACAGACTGGACAGACTGGACAGACTGGACAGACTGGACAGACTGGACAGACTGGACAGACTGGACAGACTGGACAGACTGGACAGACTGGACAGACTGGACAGACTGGACAGACTGGACAGACTGGACAGACGACAGACTGGACAGACTGGACAGACTGGACAGACTGGACAGACTGGACAGACTGGACAGACTGGACAGACTGGACAGACTGGACAGACTGGACAGACTGGACAGACGGACAGACTGGACAGACTGGACAGACTGGACAGACAGGACAGACAGGACAGACAGGACAGACAGGACAGACAGGACAGACAGGACAGACTGGACAGACAGGACAGACTGGACAGACTGGACAGACTGGACAGACTGGACAGACTGGACAGACTGGACAGACAGGACAGACAGGACAGACAGGACAGACAGGACAGACAGGACAGACAGGACAGACAGGACAGACAGGACAGACAGGACAGACAGGACAGACAGGACAGACAGGACAGACAGGACAGACAGGACAGACAGGACAGACAGGACAGACAGGACAGACAGGACAGACAGGACAGACAGGACAGACAGGACAGACAGGACAGACAGGACAGACAGGACAGACAGGACAGACAGGACAGACAGGACAGACAGGACAGACAGGACAGACAGGACAGACAGGACAGACAGGACAGACAGGACAGACAGGACAGACAGGACAGACAGGACAGACAGGACAGACAGGACAGACAGGACAGACAGGACAGACAGGACAGACAGGACAGACAGGACAGACAGGACAGACAGGACAGACAGGACAGACAGGACAGACAGGACAGACAGGACAGACAGGACAGACAGGACAGACAGGACAGACAGGACAGACAGGACAGACAGGACAGACAGGACAGACAGGACAGACAGGACAGACAGGACAGACAGGACAGACAGGACAGACAGGACAGACAGGACAGACAGGACAGACAGGACAGACAGGACAGACAGGACAGACAGGACAGACAGGACAGACAGGACAGACAGGACAGACAGGACAGACAGGACAGACAGGACAGACAGGACAGACAGGACAGACAGGACAGACAGGACAGACAGGACAGACAGGACAGACAGGACAGACAGGACAGACAGGACAGACAGGACAGACAGGACAGACAGGACAGACAGGACAGACAGGACAGACAGGACAGACAGGACAGACAGGACAGACAGGACAGACAGGACAGACAGGACAGACAGGACAGACAGGACAGACAGGACAGACAGGACAGACAGGACAGACAGGACAGACAGGACAGACAGGACAGACAGGACAGACAGGACAGACAGGACAGACAGGACAGACAGGACAGACAGGACAGACAGGACAGACAGGACAGACAGGACAGACAGGACAGACAGGACAGACAGGACAGACAGGACAGACAGGACAGACAGGACAGACAGGACAGACAGGACAGACAGGACAGACAGGACAGACAGGACAGACAGGACAGACAGGACAGACAGGACAGACAGGACAGACAGGACAGACAGGACAGACAGGACAGACAGGACAGACAGGACAGACAGGACAGACAGGACAGACAGGACAGACAGGACAGACAGGACAGACAGGACAGACAGGACAGACAGGACAGACAGGACAGACAGACAGACAGGACAGACAGGACAGACAGGACAGACAGGACAGACAGGACAGACAGGACAGACAGGACAGACAGGACAGACAGGACAGACAGGACAGACAGGACAGACAGGACAGACAGGACAGACAGGACAGACAGGACAGACAGGACAGACAGGACAGACAGGACAGACAGGACAGACAGGACAGACAGGACAGACAGGACAGACAGGACAGACAGGACAGACAGGACAGACAGGACAGACAGACAGGACAGACAGGACAGACAGGACAGACAGGACAGACAGGACAGACAGGACAGACAGGACAGACAGGACAGACAGGACAGACAGGACAGACAGGACAGACAGGACAGACAGGACAGACAGGACAGACAGGACAGACAGGACAGACAGGACAGACAGGACAGACAGGACAGACAGGACAGACAGGACAGACAGGACAGACAGGACAGACAGGACAGACAGGACAGACAGGACAGACAGGACAGACAGGACAGACAGGACAGACAGGACAGACAGGACAGACAGGACAGACAGGACAGACAGGACAGACAGGACAGACAGGACAGACAGGACAGACAGGACAGACAGGACAGACAGGACAGACAGGACAGACAGGACAGACAGGACAGACAGGACAGACAGGACAGACAGGACAGACAGGACAGACAGGACAGACAGGACAGACAGGACAGACAGGACAGACAGGACAGACAGGACAGACTGGACAGACAGGACAGACTGGACAGACTGGACAGACAGGACAGACTGGACAGACTGGACAGACTGGACAGACTGGACAGACTGGACAGACTGGACAGACTGGACAGACTGGACAGACTGGACAGACTGGACAGACTGGACAGACTGGACAGACTGGACAGACTGGACAGACTGGACAGACTGGACAGACTGGACAGACTGGACAGACTGGACAGACTGGACAGACTGGACAGACTGGACAGACTGGACAGACTGGACAGACTGGACAGACTGGACAGACTGGACAGACTGGACAGACTGGACAGACTGGACAGACTGGACAGACTGGACAGACTGGACAGACTGGACAGACTGGACAGACTGGACAGACTGGACAGACTGGACAGACTGGACAGACTGGACAGACTGGACAGACTGGACAGACTGGACAGACTGGACAGACTGGACAGACTGGACAGACTGGACAGACTGGACAGACTGGACAGACTGGACAGACTGGACAGACTGGACAGACTGGACAGACTGGACAGACTGGACAGACTGGACAGACTGGACAGACTGGACAGACTGGACAGACTGGACAGACTGGACAGACTGGACAGACTGGACAGACTGGACAGACTGGACAGACTGGACAGACTGGACAGACTGGACAGACTGGACAGACTGGACAGACTGGACAGACTGGACAGACTGGACAGACTGGACAGACTGGACAGACTGGACAGACTGGACAGACTGGACAGACTGGACAGACTGGACAGACTGGACAGACTGGACAGACTGGACAGACTGGACAGACTGGACAGACTGGACAGACTGGACAGACTGGACAGACTGGACAGACTGGACAGACTGGACAGACTGGACAGACTGGACAGACTGGACAGACTGGACAGACTGGACAGACTGGACAGACTGGACAGACTGGACAGACTGGACAGACTGGACAGACTGGACAGACTGGACAGACTGGACAGACTGGACAGACTGGACAGACTGGACAGACTGGACAGACTGGACAGACTGGACAGACTGGACAGACTGGACAGACTGGACAGACTGGACAGACTGGACAGACTGGACAGACTGGACAGACTGGACAGACTGGACAGACTGGACAGACTGGACAGACTGGACAGACTGGACAGACTGGACAGACTGGACAGACTGGACAGACTGGACCGACAGACCGACAGACAGACCGACAGACCGACAGACCGACAGACCGACAGACCGACAGACCGACAGACCGACAGACCGACAGACCGACAGACCGACAGACCGACAGACCGACAGACCGACAGACCGACAGACCGACAGACCGACAGACCGACAGACCGACAGACCGACAGACCGACAGACCGACAGACCGACAGACCGACAGACCGACAGACCGACAGACCGACAGACCGACAGACCGACAGACCGACAGACCGACAGACCGACAGACCGACAGACCGACAGACCGACAGACCGACAGACAGACAGACAGACAGACAGACAGACAGACAGACAGACAGACAGACAGACAGACAGACAGACAGACAGACAGACAGACAGACAGACAGACAGACAGACAGACAGACAGACAGACAGACAGACAGACAGACAGACAGACAGACAGACAGACAGACAGACAGACAGACAGACAGACAGACAGACAGACAGACAGACAGACAGACAGACAGACAGACAGACAGACAGACAGACCGACAGACCGACAGACCGACAGACCGACAGACCGACAGACCGACAGACCGACAGACCGACAGACCGACAGACCGACAGACCGACAGACCGACAGACCGACAGACCGACAGACCGACAGACCGACAGACCGACAGACCGACAGACCGACAGACCGACAGACCGACAGACCGACAGACCGACAGACCGACAGACCGACAGACAGACAGACAGACAGACAGACAGACAGACAGACAGACAGACAGACAGACAGACAGACAGACAGACAGACAGACAGACAGACAGACAGACAGACAGACAGACAGACAGACAGACAGACAGACAGACAGACAGACAGACAGACAGACAGACAGACAGACAGACAGACAGACAGACAGACAGACAGACAGACAGACAGACAGACAGACAGACAGACAGACAGACAGACAGACAGACAGACAGACAGACAGACAGACAGACAGACAGACAGACAGACAGACAGACAGACAGACAGACAGACAGACAGACAGACAGACAGACAGACAGACAGACAGACAGACAGACAGACAGACAGACAGACAGACAGACAGACAGACAGACAGACAGACAGACAGACAGACAGACAGACAGACAGACAGACAGACAGACAGACAGACAGACAGACAGACAGACAGACAGACAGACAGACAGACAGACAGACAGACAGACAGACAGACAGACAGACAGACAGACAGACAGACAGACAGACAGACAGACAGACAGACAGACAGACAGACGGCGCAACAAAAAAGTTTCAAAATCATCTGAAACGCAAAGATATATAAAAGTTTTTGAAATCGGAGCAACTTTTTTTTTCTCGAAAAAATTAGGATCACTATAGCTCACACTACTATAGTGTAGAGTGAGCTAATATAAAAAAAGTAGCATGTGGACTTTAGGCAAAAAACGCATGCGCTGGTTTAAAACTAAAGAAAGGCTAGTTTCAAAACCATTGATATTGGTTCAAACGTGACGTCATTGCTAACGAGCGGGAAATATCATTATTTAAACTGAAACAATAAATAATTAAAAAGACAAAACCTTTTTAACTTTTTTTGGAAGTTACCAAATTTTTAGCAGGAAATACAGATGGTATTGGGTTTCCAATTGTTTTTGAGCATTAATAATACGACATTTCAGAGTTGTGACGTCACCAATCAATGACGTATTTTATTGAAACGTGTTTTAGAACCGTTGCAACGCGAGAAAATTATTCGGCCCGGGCGCAGAAATATCACGTGACCGTAGGAGGGTCACAAAAGAACGCCTCCCGACCAGCTGTCATTATAAAACATGTGTGTTTTCAGTTTTGGTATGTTTGTTTAAGTCGATTTTTTCTTATTTCGGGCATGAATTTTATGTGACTTTTATCAAAGTTATTAAAATAACGCAGCCCACGAAAAAGACAACAATGCCGCGAACGTGTAGTGTTGTTGGTTGTCGGTCCAACTATAAAACTGAAACCGAATATGTGTCAACTTTTAATTTGCCAGTGGATAAACAAATGCAAAAAATTTGTATTTTAAGTATCTTAAAACGTCCACAAGTTTGCATCAAACATTTTTCTAACGAGCAGGTTATTTGGTTTGATAAGTGTGTTGTAAATGGAGAGTGTTGAAAATGTTCCGAAATACCTAAGTAGACAACCTGTATCTACTGTTCGATTAGCTGATGTCGAGAGGCAACAACTGGAAACTGCACTACAAGAAAGTCTTGAAACACTTTGAGGTCATAAGAAATCAAAAGTTTTATCAAATATTGAGGATATTTCAAAGTTTTATCAGTGCAGTGCCTCGCCAAGTTCACGCGCCGTATCATCTTTTCTTGAAACATTTCAGCCGATATTTGACCTATCTAAAACTCTACTTCGGAATGGGCTACGAATCTCAAACTTTGCACAGTCGTAGATCTCCATGGAGTTAACAATCCCTTCATGTTTAGTTTCATGGAATTTCCAAAAGTACTGAAGTAGTTACGAAATTTCAAAAAACGTCGAAGTTGTCACTCACTCACTCACTCATGTATAGATCATCAAAGCAACTATGATAAAACTATAGAAAAAAATTTAAAAACCCCAAAATTATAATTTACTTTCCTCTCCTTTAAATTTAAAGTAATGTAAAAGTAACATTGGCCACTTCCGGGCCACACGCTAGAGAGCTGAGCTTTGGAAGGCCGATAGTAACTATGATAAAACTATAGAAAAAAATTAAAACACCCCAAAATTCTAATTTACTTCCCTGCCCTATAAATGTAAAGTTGTGTAAAAGTAACATTGTCCACTTCCAGAGACGCTCGAGAGCTGTGATTTGGAAGGCCGATAGGAACTATGATAAAACTATAAAAGAAAATTAAAAAACCCCAAAGTTTAATTAACTTCCCTCCCCTATAAATGTAAAGTTATGTAAATAAGCATTTTCCACTTCCAGAAGCGCTAGAGAGCTGAGCTTTGGAAGACTGATAGGAACTATGATAAAACTAAAGGAAAAAATTTAATTTAAATTTACTTTCCTTCCCTATAAATGTAAAGTTATGTAAAATTAACATTGCCTACTTCCAGGAACACTAGAGAGCTGAGCTTTAGAAGGCTGATAAGAACTATAATAAAACCATAGGAAAATATAAAAAAACTCAACATTTTTAATAAGGCATTGCAAAAGTTTTGAACAATATCCCGTATATTTTACTACTTTAAAACTTAAATATTATCCAAATCCTTTAAAAAAGCAGTGAAATCATAACAAAAACATTTCATGTAAAAAAAGTCAAGTACGCGAAAGTGGTATTCCGTAAAAAGAATTGAGATAAAAGTAGCCAAGTTCCAAAATACAAATTTCAAAATGATGAATGGTTCTTACTAGTTTGGAAATGTTTTTCTAAACTTGGCTATTACTACTACTATGTCGGTTTAGAACGTTTTTCTACGTTGTCCGACGCCTATTCTCCACCTCCTTCGGTCCTGACAGTCATCTTCCGTTCCGTCAGGTTTTTTTGACTCATTGATTTTTAGATTGACTGTTGCCATTCCAGTTTAGGACGCCCTCTTTTTCTGCGCCCTATTGGTTGCCATTCTAGGACCTGCTTTTGTAATCTTTCGTCGCTCATCCGTTGTACATGGCCGTACCATATCAGTTGCCTTTTAGTGATGTCATCCGTTATGCTTCCCTCGATTCCCATTCTTTCTTTTATGATCTCATTTCTTATATGATCTGTTCTAGATATTCTCATTGATCTTCTTATTGCATCCATTTCGACACTTTCCATTTTTGCTTTGTATTTTGCTGTTACGCGACAAGTCTCTATTCCATACAAAGGCGTGCTTTTCACCATTGTTTCATATATGTTAAATTTTACATTCATTTTTATCTCTCTGCTCCATAAAATACTGTTAAGACAACCAATAACCTTTTTTGCTTTTACTATTCTTTTTTCCAGTTCTTTACAGTCTGTTCCCGTCTATCAAATGTGACACCCAAGTATACATCCTCATTACATGCATGGAACTATTGTTTGTCCATTTTCTTGTTCTAATTCACATGATTCGTTTCCAATACATAAGTACTGTGTCTTGTCCACGTTCACTGTTAACCCCCACTTTTGGTATTTTTCCGTTAACTTTCTCATCATATACTCCATGTCTTCTTTATCATTAGCTACAATTACTTGGTCGTCAGCAAACTGTAGTGTGTATATGGTAAATCGATCGTTAAGTTGTATTCCCATGCCGTGTACTTTGCGTTTCCAGTTTTTTAGAGCTACTTAGTTAACTTGGCTATTACGACTGCAAATGACTCTTAGGAAATTGAACGTAAAGAAGTTTGGCTGGAATAGCAAAGTTTAAAAAAACATTTCCAACTAGTAAGAACCATTCATTCTGAAATTTGTATTGTAGAACTGGGCTTTACTTTTATCTCAATTCTTTTTACGGAATACCACTTACGCTTTTTTTTACATGAAATATTTTTGTTATGATAAACCTTTAGAAATGTGAATTAAGTGAATTGATATAAAGAAAGCACATTAATTTATTGCTGAAATAAAAGCTTTGTGTTCCCGCTTTCAGTGTAGAAATATAAATATATATACTTTTATATTATTATATTTATATAAAGTTTTATTTTTTTTGGATTTTTGGAAACTTAACTTGCTCATTAAATTAATCACATTAAAGAAAATTGGTAATTATGCCGCAAACGTACTTCTTTTATTAAACTGATTATTGGAAAGTTTATTTTGTAGACAGTTTCTCCAAGTTTAGTTTCAGTTTAGTTTAGTTTATGTAGTTAGTCTCTTTATAGAAGTTTTCAGAAACATGTATACATCTAATGATTTAAATTGATTAAACTTTTAGAAAGAATCCTACTTCTATTCTAAAACTTTCAACTATTTAAAAAAGAAACTCCAACATATCATCTGGTAGGAAAATTCAGCTCTCAGAGCAACTTTTGATTTATCAAATCATTTGTTTTGAATGAATGAAATTATTAATTATATTTACTATCACGAATAAAAAATTTCTTTGCAAATAAGCAAGAAAAAAGCGGGATAAACTCACGATTGCAATGTGTATTAAATGAAGGGCGCTGAGCAGAGGTCCACTAGTGACGTAAGTAAGGCACCGCCTACCGCTGAAAGATTCGAGCTTATAAGCAATCCTGTGTGTTTATAATCGTTGGGATACTTAACAATTGTGAGCAAGAGAACGTAAACGCGCTCTTTATCTTACAACGAACAGCGTTAAAGGTACCCGTCCATGAATCGTATTTTCCTCGCGGATTTTTTTTTAAAGCGCGGAAAAACCGCTGTCCACGTCCATGGAGCGTATCCTTTCGCGCGGATTTATTTTCAACGAACCAGTATGTATGCTGTACATTAAATCACAGAGAGGCCAGTTGGCCACAACCTAACATCAACAAAAGAGAAAAAAAGAATGACGAGTGTAATTAATCAAAACATTAATTTTCAAAGTTGTTTCTTCGGATATTTGGGGTATTTTTGTTAAAGTTAAAAACATTTATAAATATATATTTCGAACTAAATCATGCGTCAATAACCTATATACATAGTCGAGGGTCTGGTGGTTTTGCAGAAGAACTCACCAAGAAATTTGATAGTTATCTGACTCAAAATGATCATAATACGAGTTCCAGTACCACAACTAGCAGAAGCATAGTGAAGCATAGATTATCATCAACAGAGAAAAGACCAGTTTATGCATTAGTTATCTGCCTCGACAAGATATCATAATAAAATATCGAGTAACCTCAATGACATTAACACTATTTGAAGCATAAATTATCACTAACAGAGACAAGTCCAGTTTAGGCATTTATAAAGTTTTTCAACAATCTACCAAACAATTTAGAAACAGAAATTAACAACAAAAAAATTATATGAATTCCTTGCTGAGGAATATACAGTCTTGTCTCGTTACAGGTTTAATTGAGACTTCAAAAAAAATTAAATTATGGTTACCGTGCTGTTGCAAATGTGATTGTGTGTTGGAAAATTGTAAGATTTGTTAAGTGATTTTGTTTAGTTTTTGTACTAAGAACAGTTAGGATTAGTGTTTTTTTGATATAAAATAAAAAGAGCCTATTTTTTAAATTGACTCTAAATATTGTATTTTTCTTAGCTTATGATAGTATTTATTCTAGTGGCAATTTTATTGTAAATTTTAATTGTATACTTTCGTCAAATAAATATATTTTTAAATAAATGTGTAATACCAAAGTCTATATTTTTAAATCAAAATGTCTTGAAAATTAATGGGCACAATTAGGGGGCTGAGGGCTTAGCGCCCTACATGAAATGAGTATACATTTTAAGGACAAACTGACCCAAGTCCATAAACATTTCTGAATGCAATACAAATACTCTTGAAAATAACCAAAACTTTTGAATTTTGTAACAAATTTTTGGCTTTTGGCGCCCCTTTTTTCTTTAAATGATTTTTTTTCTAAAGATTTACTTTGGTGTATAATTTTTTCAGATATACTAATTTCTGTAAAAGTTCCGGCTTTATTTTTTTTGTTATATCTGCATCATGATTTTTCCGAAGAGGACTTAATATACCTATATACCTAATATTATAGATATTAGGCCTAGAGGGCAAAAAGGGCCTACTTGCCGGACCTATGGTTACCCCCCACTATTAATACTATTAGGCTTGAGCTCAAACCCGCCCCCGCCCAAAGGGCCTGGCTAGTCGTTATATTTTTATTTCCACCAAAAAAAACTGAAAATAACACATACGTGAAAATAAGTGTTTAGTGTCAAAAAGAAGCTAAACAAACATTTCTAAACTAACAAGAAAATAAGCCTATCTTCCCCAACGACTCATATTTTCCAAAAGGTTTTAGGTATTTAGATTTTTTTCAAAAAAATAATAAACATCGAAGTGAGGTTATGTCACCTACATAACCTCACAAACACAGCGTATTTTCAAAAAAGTTCAACTTGTTCGAACTATAGCGGAAAACGCGATGGCATCACTGGAGGCGAAAATAATAATCAGCTGTGATCAAAATTGGTAAATCGGCCAAATGGTTTATGTCATGTTTTCAATAAATTTCATTTTTATCAAGAAATGCAAGTCGTATGTTGACCTTTTGTGATACATTTCTTATATTAATGATAAACAAGCTCGAATTTCACCAGAATTTTTCACGAAAATGTGTTAAAGAAAATCCGCTGCAAGAAAGGCGGGAAAACCGGCACCTTCACCACAAAATTAATTCCGCGCGGATAATATTCTTCATGGACGGGCGCCTTTAATTATAGGAAAAATCCAGTCACTCAAGATCGTTGCGCTGATTAAGCGACCTTAAATGAACTAACAAAGCATGTCATGTTTGTTTTAATTTGTCAAAAAGTTTGATATAAAAGTCAGGGAAATTACTCAACAGAAAACCAAGTTTTGAAACCATAAATTTTAAATAAAATAAATATGTACCTATTCCTGTTTCCTAATTAGCTGTTGTAATACATCAGATAAGATTTTCTAGCTTTCCCAGTAATCCAGAATTTTAAACAATATGGGTAAAGAAGTTAATGGGTTCACCAGCAAAAGTTGGATTTAATACCAAAATTTGAGAGGTAAGTGTAGATACGCATATGTAAAACATAAACATAAAGCATCCTATTGTTACAAATTTAAGTTATTTAAATTTTATAGTTAGAATTTATTTAGGTTTAGTGTAGTATTAGCAGTGGTGCACCCAGGAATGTGTCTTGGGGGGGCCCGACAGCTACAAAGCGGGGTCTACTACGTTATTCCTCGATGCTTGAAAATGGGTGTTTCTTTTTTAATTGATAAGTTGAGGTCGTTTTATACTGTTTTCAAGAAAAAAAAAATGCGGATTTTTCGCATTTTTTTTAGAAATTTCAAAATTAAAAAATTAGAAAAAAATATACAAATTGCTATAGAAATAATTTATTTGACGTATTTCGAGAAAGAGAGGGACGGCTCACAATCGACTGAGCTTTAAATAAATGGTAATTTAGCCAAAAATAAGGTGACCAACTGTCTGGCAAGAGGCGATAAAAAGTTATGGTTTTTTAGAAATGTATTTACGCATAGAAAAATGGTTACACCATATTTTTGAAATCTAACGTTCGACCTTATATTTTACTCCAACATTTTAATTTGTCGCGCATTTTTGACTCCGTAAAATCGTCCAAAATCGACTATTGAGCATTTATAATGAAAAAAATGCAGAAACAATTATGAAAATGATGATTTACAGAAATTCAGCATTCGGTTTGGTTCGGTTTGGGTCGATCTTAGATTAGGTTGGTTGTGTTTTAAAGTAATTCAGCAGGAGTCGGCTGCGCTGACTCCTGCTGAATTACTTTAAGACCCAACAAACCTAACCTAAAACCAAACCGAACGCAACTTAACTGAACCAAAACGAACCGAACTAAACCAAACCGAACGGAACCGAACCGAAACGAACCGAACGGAACCGAACCGAACTGAACCTAACCTAACCTAACCGAACCGAACCGAACTGAACCGAACCGAACCGAACCGAACCGAACCGAACCGAACCGAACCGAACCGAACCGAACCGAACCGAACCGAACCGAACCGAACCGAACCGAACCGAACCGAACCGAACCGAACCGAACCGAACCGAACCGAACCGAACCGAACCGAACCGAACCGAACCGAACCGAACCGAACCGAACCGAACCGAACCGAACCGAACCGAACCGAACCGAACCGAACCGAACCGAACCGAACCGAACCGAACCGAACCGAACCGAACCGAACCGAACCGAACCGAACCGAACCGAACCGAACCGAACCGAACCGAACCGAACCGAACCGAACAGAACAGAACAGAACAGAACAGAACCGAACCGAACCGAACCGAACCGAACCGAACAGAACCGAACCGAACTGAACTGAACTGAACTGAACCGAACCGAACCGAATCGAACCGAACTGAATGGAACCGAACCGAACCGAACCGTACATTCACCAAGAATCAGCTGCGCCGATTCTTGGTGAATAGTTCTAAATAAATAATTTCCTATAATTTGGGCCTTTAACCCTCAGATGCCCCGTAACAAGGCTTTGCTAATCCATTTTCAATCTTTGTTGTTTTGTATGTGAGCAACAAGGACTTAATCGCGATTAAACCCATGATCGCGCTTAAGTGCTTACGGTGCATCTGAGGGTAAGTCAGCGTAAGCAAATCGAATTGGGAAATTTGATATGGCCGAATGACCCGGAAACAGTTGGCCCAGCAAAAAATTTCTATCAATGTGTCAAAACATCTGTGGGAAGGTCAAGTGTACAAATTTTCAAATTATGTGAAAATACCGCGAAAAAACACGAAAATCTAGGTATGTAATTAATTTAAAATTGTTAAATTATTAATCCTAAGCTAATTTACACATTTATGTCGAAAATTTGACGATGCAGTGATAGAAATTGATTTTTTTCAACCAAAACAAGTCAGAGAAAATCACTATGTAACGTTTTTTAAAAAATTATTAAAAAAAAAAACCATACTTTTTTTTTTTAATTTCCCGTGTCTAAATCGACTAAAAATAGTCCAAAGAATCATTTCAATACAAAAAAATCGTTATATAGGGCGTTTTGACGAGCGAGGTATAACGTAGTAGAACCACAAAGCGCGCCCTCAAAAAACTTGCGACCAAAAAAAAACAAAAAAAAAAAGGTCATCATGTCTTTTCGCACCTACGCCACTGCTTGGGGTTGGGGGGGGGGGGCCCGAAGCCTCCTGAAATTCAAATTTTAAGGTATTTTTCATGTTTTATCATCAAATATGTAGAAAATATATTAATAAATCTAAGGCTTGGGGGGGGCCCGGGCCCCGGGGCCCCCCCTGGGTGTGCCCATGGTATTAGGTTGATTTACTTTATAGTTGTATTCTTAGTCTAGGTTTTAGTTGCGTTATCTATGACACGCTTGTGCTCGAACGGTCCGCGGTCTAGAAAAAAACTAGAATAAGCGGGAATCGAAGAAGGATGGATGGTTCTCGAATAGTAGGCAGACCCTATATATAAGGCCGGACGTCGAGCATACAGTCAGTCAAAGATAACCAATGGTAGTGATCGCTAGATGTTAACGCGAAGTTAATAGACGGATTAAAGTAGTGAATTATTAGCAAGTTATTAGTAAGTTTAAGTGCGTGTTTTTGTACATAATTTGTCGAAATAAATTGACGTATTGTTTTTGACATTTGCGAGTTTTAATTGTAGTGGAGAACCCGTAACACTATTATATAATAAAAGTGTTCCGATCGCTGTTATACAGGGGGTTTTCTTTTAACTTGTAAAACGAAATTAAGTTTATAAGTAATTTATGCAATTTTTTAGAAAAACTCTAGGTCACGTCGATTTTCTTTGCGTGAGGGACATCTTTTGAGCGCCTATATAAATAGGGAATATGATTCGAGTCCGGCCTTGTGTTGATGGGCTTTTGAAAATCGTTTATAATTTTTTTTTATTATAAATTGATCGATTTTCGAAAAACAAAGCGGTAGATATATATAAGCCCTAGTAAGGTGCCACTTGACTTATTTTTGTATCCAGTGGCGTACGCAAGGGATGGGGCTGAAGATTTACCCCTAAAACAAGAATATTCCCACAAAATCAAGATTAAAATGTATCCGCTTTATCCCCCCTCAGGATTCATTTCTGCATACGCCAC
Source organism: Aspidapion aeneum (assembly GCA_963576565.1). Lineage (NCBI taxonomy): Eukaryota > Metazoa > Arthropoda > Insecta > Coleoptera > Brentidae > Aspidapion > Aspidapion aeneum. The sequence continues at coordinate 74,050,979 of OY755044.1, forward strand.
TGCCACCTATATAATCTATGGTAACTTTAAATAAAAATATCTCAAAAATGTATTAAATAATTTTGGAAAATTTCCCCTAGCAAACAAAATTGGCGTTTTCAAGCGTTTTTTATTTCGTTTGCTAAAAATTCCCACAAAACTGTATATTTCGTTCTAAAAGCGATATGTTATTTAAAAACATAATTTTTTTTAGAACCACTGTGCACAAGAAGAGTTTACGTCTCACTGAAGCATCAAGTTGTTCCTTTAATATATATTCCAGAAAAGAGCTACACTTTTACAGAAATTCGACGAACATATGGAAAAAATTGAACTGTACAAAAAAGAAACTGACAATTTAGTTTTAAAGTACAAGGAGTTGGAACATTTTTGGCCTCTTATTAATCAAAACTATTTCCATCAGAAAATACTGAGAAATTGATGTGACTGTCAAGTTCTCGCCGAATAAGTACCAAAATTCAATGATAATTTACACTGGAGAAAATTAATATTTTCCTAGAAATTATTTTCAATATATTAATTATAATAACAATGAACAAAATCATCGATAAACAATTTCTTTTTATTAAAAGGAAAGTCTACTTTTCAGAATTTAATTCCAATTTTTTTAGCTAGCTCAGCTATGTTTCTTTTGTATCCCAGCAGAGTGACTTTATGCTGTCTTTTTAGTATAAAGAGCTTTGCTAGCCCAGCAAAAAATTTCGCTAGAATTGCAAAGACGTCTTGGCAAAAGCTACTTTGCCATTCCAGCGAAAAAACTTTCCTGCTACAGCAGAAAATTCTTCACAAGTTTAACAAAAAAAGAGCTTCGGGAAAGATTGGATGTTGTCGATCTTGAATTTTGAGAAATTGTCCCTATTCGCGAAGGTCGAACCTTACATTCAATTAAAGTCGTCCGTGGAGATAAGTGCCGCGCAGTGCGTTTCGGTAATAAATACGCGTGTTGCGAGTGGGGGTCGTATACAGTGCCTTTATACGAGTTTTAAAAATTCATGTTTTTATGGATGCACACCTTTCTAGTGCTCAAAAGTTTAATCCTAATTTAACAAGTTGTTGAGGTAGGTAATGCTTGATTTTTCTAATTTGTTTAAGATTTTACTTAGTAATTCGAAAAAATATAAAAAACTATTTTCTACCTTTTGTGTTTTAATACCATACTCATACATATTTTTATATTTTTTTATATCTCAAAAACTACAGCTTTCTAAAAAAGCTAAAAAAAAATAATACATACACACAGTCTATTACTCTGAGCGTATCTGATGCTGGGTGATCGGTTATAAACTTTCACTCCTTAAAATTTTTTTGCTGATAGGTTTATTAACTTCAAATAAAAGTCTACCATTTTAGCTTCCATTGTCAAATGTGACATTTGTAGCCTCCAAGTTATGTGAAAATTATGTTAATTTTTATCTGGAACACCCTGTATGTAGTGCAAAATTTGAATAAGGGTTGATATCCCGAACGTCCAACGTCTTCGAAATGTCGAGTATAAAAACCTATTATTATACCTTTAGTGGTTTTGACGAAAGATCAAAAAAACTTTGCCATAAGACTAATGTGACTAACGTGCTACACAAGTTATGGATTTTTTTTTAAACCACTAAAAATAAAGGTATTTCTGAAATCAGGATGGAAAGCTGTATTCAAGTTTTGCAAAACATACAGGCTGCCCCTTTTAAAAATTAACACAATCTTTACATAACTTGAAGGCTATAAACGTCATATTTGACAAAAGTTGCTAGAAATGGTCTAAAAGTTGTCTTTTTTTGACCAATTTTTATAATGAACCTAAGACGCAAACACATTTTTCGCGGTAAAAGTTTATAAACACAGACTTCAATTTTTTGAAGTCTGTGTTTATAAACAATCACGCTGTACATAATTAGGATTTTTTAAATGGAACATCATGTGTATTTATTAAAAATTCTTTAAAAAAAAATTTCTGATTCCAAAAACACCAATCCTAACAGCCTTTTCTCTTACCTTTTTAATGAAAGTTGAAAGGTACAACTATAAAAAAGGCGATTTATCCTTTTTCTACACCTAACGCAGTACCTATAATAGGTATGCTTTTTATTTAACAACTGTTGGATATGAACATAACAAAGTTGGTTGCCACAGAATTTTTTTTTACACTACAAATTATATCCTTGTTTATATATATCATTGTTTTTAACACACATTAGTTCTGTGAGAAGAGTATTTTTCATAGACCTGAATAGTGTTTTTCCTACTTGCGTGCGTAAATAGTAGTTTACCTAACTAGTGCGGAAAGTGCCTCTTTTCCGCACGCGATTGCAGATGGCCAAACGACGCGATAGCGGAGTTTGGCCAGCAATCAAGTGCGGAAAAGACACTTTACGCACGAGTTAGGTACACTATTTTTTTCTATAAGCGTGAGGAAAAAACTAAAAATTAATCAGAAAATTATTTATATTCAAAACGTTTTAATCAAATCAATTATTATTATTTACATTCTAGCGGCTTCTAGAAATGACTGGGGTAGATCTTCGTCCGAAGAATCCATTGAAAATCTGATTTTTTTGTTTGAAAAATTCAAAAGACGCTTGTATCTGCAAAATTGGCTTTGTTTTGACAGTTTGTTTGTACTTTGTTGCTATGGAGATTTAAGATGCCAAATCTAAAACCACTACTGTTCATTGTTGTTTGACATTGACAATGACGATATTTATACCGGGGAGGTTTAAAACTTATAATTTGAACCTATTTTACTGAAAACTTTATTTTATCGAAAATATTGAAAATATAGCAGAAATTTAGTCAATTTGAATATTATTAGGATATTTCGTGTGCTAGGAAAGATACAAATGTATTTTGAACGGTCTAAATGTTATAGAACACCTCAAAATCGTAACAAATTTACTTTTCCGCACTAGTGCGGAAAAAATATTTTTCCCCACTAGTGCGGAAAAGTGGCACTTTCTACACTAAAATTCGTGCGGAAAAGTGGACTTTTCCGCACGCTTATAGAAAAAATAGTTTTTACAGAAATAGTAATTTATCTAACAAGTACGGAAATTGATGATGGGTCGTGACGGCAGCTGCACAAGCAAGCCGTCAAGGGCAGTAAGAGCAACTGTTAGATAAATATCTATTTCTGTGCGTAAATGCTACTTTTACTCCCGCAAGTAGGAAAAATACTTTACAAGTCTAGCAAAAAGACGCTCCTGTGACAGAAGTATTGTGTGTCTAAAACAGGAAAGTATTTTTTTTAATAGTAGAGTATCTTTCCTGGAATAGCCAGAATATAATTTGTAACTTTATAAAAAAATTCTCCTGCCACAGGAGACACTTTCTTGGGACAGCAAAGTCTCTTTTCTATAACTCCAGTGGTCCCATGCTGCAATAGCCAGGTATTTTTGGAAATTTTAAAACATTTTTCCTGCGGCAGTGAAGAAACTTTCTTGGAACAGGAAAGTTTTTTTTCTACGACAGCAATGGTAACTATAAGTAGGTTTTTTAATAAAAATTATCAGTGAACTTTAGTAAAGTTAACTTTACTATCACAGCAGAGAGCTTAGCTGGCGCTATAGGTAGAGAGTAACTTAGCTGGGACAGCGAAAATTTTAGATGGAATGAAAAAAATTTTCTCAGTGTATAAAAATAGTCACAGTATACCGGTCTATATTTAAGTAATGGGTAACAGGCTTAATTTTTTTGCATAGCTTCTTTTTGCCGTGACCTCCAAATTTCCCCTCTGTGAAAATTCTTGAAAGTGATTCCTAACGCTATATTTCTAATCGTGTTTGCGGGCCGGCACGAACGCCAGCACGGAAGTCGTCACGGACTAGGCCATTTCTAATTATGTTGCGTGCCAGCGTTCGTGCTGTGGCTAGCGCATGCGCATAGCTCATTTTTATTTCTACAACTGGCTGAGTGGGCTCTGCATGCCGCTTTATATATCATAATTAAAACAACGAGAATGTCTATGAAAATTCCAGATCATAAACATTCCAGGCATAACCACATTTTTCAGAAATGCGTATTTCTTTTGGTCGCCCAAGTGCACCTTTAATATATGTTCATCTTTCTTTTACTCGTACTAATATAGGAGACAGATATAGCCAAAAAGATCTCGATCGAGATTATTCCCGATACCGATCATTTAGGTGATGGAACTGCGCATGTCTGGTACGCTGCACGGACGCCAGCACGGGTCGTAGAGTTTGCAGCTTGCAAGCACGAAGGACCCTGCGGACACGATGCTCATCATTAGAAATGGTTACGTTGATTCCCATATGCCTAGCACGCGTGTCGAATTGCAACTCTGCCAGCGAACACGATTAGAAATGCACCTTAACTGAACGCAATGTTGACATTTACTTTTAAAAACATTTTTTAGGCCACATAAAAAAGTCAGTAGGTTACTAATAAGGCGCTGACTGTGACGTAGCACGGCACCCCGACACAAAATATGATTCCGGAACGTACCAACAACTAATCTAATCGTGTCATTGACTGAACTTACACATTATGATCCGATTATTTACCATCTCTTTTTAAACTAATGTATTAGTAAGGGTGCTTAATAATATTAAACACACCACATGAGTTTAATAACTAAACATTGGTCTTCTTGTTTTATTTACTAAACTCACACATTGTCATCCAGCTACTTACTCTCTCTTTTTAACTCAAAGTAGTGGGACGGGCGCATCTAATCTGAAACAGTCATGCCATTTTGACAATCAACGTCAATGGATTTTCTGATGCACACAGCCCAACTAACATTTATAGTAGCGGCTACATGTTCTAAAAGCTTTGCTACTTTCTTATAGTAGAAATGTGGTGATCCCAACCAAAATTTGTTACTTTTTAGTTCTAACTACTATTTAGTATCAGGAAATAGTAGATGTTTCGTAAAAACGACCCTCTAAACTACTTCTTAGGATTGTTTCTTGATAGTCTATTCTGATAGTCTTCTCTACCACAATAGGACGTTGCTAAAGTTTTACTTTCTTTTAAGTCGTTATTTCGTAGTCGCCCTGACTTTTAAATCCTACTTAATTACCACTAGAAAGTTAAGCTTCATTGGAGTCCCAAACAAGTGTATCCGACAACTACATTATAACTTTAATTTTTACCACAAAAGTTTGTGTCATCATAGTAACATCTGATGTAACAATGTAGACAAAATAACTTTGTGGATCAACTTTAAAGCCGCAACTACTTTGACTTTTTTTTAATGTCGATCTTTTAAAGTAATCTCTCCTTCCTGTTTCTACTTTGAAAACGTAGACTTTTTGAAGTCGCATCTTTGTCGCACACATTCTTAACCCTACTTTTTGTGGCTCCTTTTATAATATGGGAATATTAGGAATAGTTTTGCAAATATTTTTTTAACTACCTTGAGCAGTCCATTTTTTCGAGCTCATTGCTTGACCATTTTGCAAAACAATCAAAATGCAAAATATTGATCCAAAGTATGGAGTACCGCACCCGGATTTTAAGAATTCCCTGGTCCATGCTTAATCTCCATCCTTAATCTTTTACGCTTCTTGTTGCTGTTCTATTCACTGTCTTTACGGTCGTTCGTGGTTTGTGCTGTGGCACCACCCTATCGCCATCGTAATCCTCTTGTGCGGACTAAATCGAATTCGTTTATCTATGCCTCTTGTGCTGACGTGTCGTGTCTCACTGTGATTCATTTTATGTGTTGAGCTTGGGTCAATAATTCTTTTTGATTTTCTTCAAATTTGTGCTGTTGTTAAAGCTTGGTTTGAAGTGAATAATCTTAAATTTGTGCTGTGTTACATTTTAAAAACACTTTTTATTGGCACTTTATTTATTGTTCTAATGGAATTTAATTTATCTTGTTTTTGTTTTAAAACCTACCACAAATTCACGCTCGTACATAACCTATAAGCAGTGGTGTTGTTGTTGACAGAAACGGCAAATGACAAGTGGCGACACCCCAATAACTTGAGGGTAGTAGTTATACTTATTGCGTGGTTCCTATCACTCTGTAGACGTTTTCTAGTGGCGAAAGCTAGTTAATAATACGTTTCTGCAATGAAGGAGTAGAAATTCGAGTGTGTTATCTAGAACTAAAAAGGAATGCCGACATAAAAGTCGTAAGTGACACGTTGCCATAACTTAGGCTCACTTTCAAGTAACCCTTTCGACTATCAGGGAATATAGTTTGGGACGCCATGTTTTTATTTAAGAAAGAAAATTTAATATTTTTGTTGTCGTTTTATGAGCTCATATTAAAGATCTATACTATTTTAGAAACAAATTAGTTGAAGCTTACCAAAGATGCTCTTCTTAAGCACCATTTGTTGGAGTTATCTGTCGATTATGAAAACATAACCTCCAAAATCACAACACAAAAATTCCATCAGCTACCAGAAAACGGCTCAATTTTACGGGCGCACCGGTTTTTTGCAATATATATAATGCATGTTATACAGAAAACTTTGCGTCGCACTCGAATTTTGATCCTCTGCTCGTAAATTCTCACACTTTTGGATAACATAGTACATATTATAACCATAACCAAACAAAAAAACTAAGCGAGTCTGTTTACTGCTGTGTCCACCATATTGTGTAACAATTCTACCAAAAAGAAACGATTAAATTATTTGCAACTACATCGCAACTTTTATGCCATTACGGAAAAAAAACAGCCTCTACGACGTAGTAGATACCTGGCTACGACGTAGTAGTGTAGTTGTTACTACAGTGACTTTAAACACTTGACCAAGTAGTTATAACCAGAAATTGGTTCCCCACTTAGGGAATTATAACGTCGCTGTATGGTATACTGAGACGTAGCGGGAGTACGTTGCGGTTACTTTTAAGAAATTCTTTCTAGTTGGGGTTTCGTCGTTACAACTTTAAATGTTTGTTGGGAGTGGGCTCGCGGATCTAATTTTTGGCCAAAAAGGGTTAAATTAAAAACACACTGAAACTTCTTAATACCTTTACTTAAAAGAGTAGATAGTCCAGCAGGCCTTGAAAAAACTATGATTTAATTGACGTAACTTTCAGTTATTTTTTAGAAGTGTCATTTTTCCTTTCAAAGGAACGCGTTAAAGTACCATAATTGTATGGCGGTTTGCTTCATATTTTAAGCCATTTTACAACAATATTTTATGTTGTAGAAAATTCGCATAAAATAAATCTTGTAAAAAAAGGTAGGGGAAAGGGGGGAAAAATGGCGTACGCGGGTAAACCGGGATATCGCAGTTTTAAGTAAATTGCGCAAAAATAAAACCTTTTAATATCAGATGTTTTATCCCTATAAATGGTTCAACTCTCTGCAATATGATTGGTGCCGGTCGGCTGAGCTTAAGTCTGTTTTTGCTCAACATGTGATGTTATGCGCTGTTTATTGTAAAAACAGCTTGCGCATTTTGTGACGGTAAGTACATTTTTTACAGAGTTTTTAAAATTTTGTTTACATTGAACGATTAGTGGGTTTATGTATTATTCATAATTAAACGCATCGCCCGTAAGATTAGTACTTTACTATATATGATTTTTGTTTGAATTTAACTGGTGGTTTGGGCCAATACGGGGTTTTTTCATGGGGGCAAAATGGGGTGCCTTGTTATACCTAGTAACCTATACCCCAAAAAAAATTTTTGTTTTTTGATAGCATCACTAGAACTCGTATTTTATGTTGTCTTTGCAAAAAATGGACGCAAAATTCATGTAGGAGAGTCGACAGCGATGACTTGGTTGCTGTAAATTCTTTATAAATTTTGTAATTACTAAATTAATTTATTATAAATGTATTTACAATATATTACAACTTTTTATTTTTTAAATAAGTATTTTTAACTTGTTTAGTATTTTAATAAATAAGACTGGTCTTACAAAAATATTGATTCTAAATTACACAACCGCCCCGCCCGTTTCGCCACATAGGCACCCCATTTTACCAAAGGCAACTTTTTACAAAAATAAAAATAAAAGTATAATGGAGTTCTAAATCGTTTAAACTGACATAAAGATAACGTATCTAGCCAATTTAATTTCAAATGAGGAACGCACTGGTGACCATTTAATAGGAGAAAAGGGCCTATAAAATTAAGTATCCCATTTTGCCCCCTTTCCCCTAATTAGACTTTCTACCTGTACATTTTGATTCCAATTTTGATGTGTAGACAGGTCAGACAATGGTTTTTGCGTGGCATTTCTGAAATTCTATAAAAAATATCGATTTCTTATAAATGTTGGACAACAATTTTGCTTCCCTCATCAAACATGTTTTTAAAATTTTTATTTTTATAAAAAGTATGTATTCATATTTTTCAAAAATTGTACTTTAAAATCTGGTGCTACAAAAGTTTTTGTCTATTATTTTTAAAGAACTTTAGGCTAAATTATATATAGAAAAATATATATTAATAAAAAATATAAATAATGTATAAAAATACTAACTATATACTAATTGCAAAAATCAAATAAAAATATGGTCACTCCATAATAAAAACCAACTACAATTTTTCAAAAACCAAAAATTACTGATGAAATTAACTTTTACAGGTGGATTGTTTATGAAAGGCGAATTAAGTAAAAAAAGCTTTAAAGGTAAACGGTTCTATTTTAAATCATCAGCAGTTTACCAAACCTGACTTTTAACAAACTAGTATAAAAAAGTGGACGCCTTAAAAATATTTATTTTGTTGCACTTACATTTTTCTAGAAAAATCATTTTTATTTTTCTAGAAAAATCATTCTTATTTGATTATGCAGTCATTAAACTTGCAGGTTCTTATCCGCTACAAAGTCAGAGTTACGTTCGTATTATTTTTTAGTTTTTGGTAGAGCCAAAAAATAATACCGTTTAACTTTTTTTAATATTTTTAATTTTTAGTTTGATTTTTAGCTTATGTTAGTTAGTTATGTAAACTCCTCATCCTTTTCAACGCAGCTTTGTTCCACATTACACGATGAGCTTTAACCTTCATGTAATTCATCATGTAATTTTTAAGTTTGATTTCATAATTATACTCAACGACTTTAGACACGCCAAGGTTCCAAATTTGAAACCTACTGGTAAATAAGTTTTTTTTAAATTTAAGTCAAAAATCATATTTAGCGAATATTAGCACTAAATTTCATACTTACCGGTTCATAAATAGGAAACTTCGCCAGTTTGGATTCGCCATTTTGATTGATAATTACTTCTTTCTCATTTCAAAACAAAATATTGCGACAAAACCTATTTTTCTAATTTTGGTAAAAAATCAGATCCGCGAGCCCACTGTGCAGCGCTATGAGTTGAACAGCAATAAAAAATGAGCTGTGCTTTAAAAAGAGATGCAAATGAGTATGTTCCAAAATTACAATTTATGTCGGGGTGCAAATGTCAAGCTACGTCACGAGTCAGCGCCTAATTATTTTAATAATGTCAAAATAATGTTAAATTTAAAAACATAACGTTAGGTTGGATGTTGGTTCTAACATCATTCATAGTGAAAAGGAAGCTTAATTAATAACCCGTTTTTTGACGTTATAAAAATAATATTATGTTTTATAACGTTTTTTTAACGTTAAAAAAATATTGATTTTTAACAGTGAAAAAGAAATGTTTTTCTAACATTGAAAAATAAACCCACATGGCACAAAAATCACATCAACGTTAAATTCACGTGAACAAAAATAACAAAGTATTTTTTTTCTTGAAAACAACCTCATACCATGTATACCTTTTTCTGCACGTCGACCCAAGTGCACGTGTTTCACTTCACTCATCCTAAAGTATCGCATTTTTAGTGATTTATTGGCTTGATAATTGTGATTCTCTGAGAACCATACCCTCAGATGGTCTAGCACATTGGTGAGTTGAAAAAATTACTGTAGCTGTTCCACAATACTGTAAATTGGCCCTTTGATGAAATTCCCGCCATAAAATTCCGCGATGTCATCTCGCAGCTGTGGTGTTTGCGACACGTCAACACGCAAGCCATCTCTCTCTTGCGAAGGGGTTTGCAAGAGAAAGTATCACGCAGATTGTTTGCGTATACCAAACGATTCAGTAGCAGTAATACAGAGTGTACCAGGGCTAACTTGGAAATGTCCCACGTGCCGTAACCTACCTGCCGAAACTTTTACAGCTAACTTGGAAGGACGTATTGAAGCACAACTCAACTCGGTGAAACAATCAATTGTAGAGGAATTATTTACAAAAATCGATCAAAAGCTCCAGGATGTCAGTCCTCGAACATTCAGCGAACCCAGCTATTCTGACGTTCTTAAGAATCAATTTCGTTCTAATATTATCATCAAACCGAAAGTTACAAATCAGAACAATACGCAAACAAAGAGCGATATTCTCCATAAAATCAAGCCAGACCAAGAAAAAATCGAAATCAATCGTGTAAAGCATATTTCCAACGGAGGCATCGTACTGTCCACCAACCACAATGATGCCCAACGCATGAAAGATCTTTTTAGCCAAAACTTAGCAGACGATTACGAGGTGCGGGAATCAAACTCCGTATCGCCGATGGTCAAGATTGTTGGTCTCTCAGCCGAGTACGACAAAGACGTACTATTACGACACCTAAAAACTCAAAATTTTTTCTTTAATAACTCAGCAGATATAAATATTCTAAAAGTCTGGCCAACCAAAAATAACGCGAGCATTTTCCAGATGGTACTGCAAGTAGATATGGTCACACACAAAAAATTAACTGATAAAAAACGCCTTGTAGTTGGTCTTGATTATTGTATCGTTTATGATTCAACTTCTTTATCACGCTGTTTCAACTGCAACAACTTTGGCCACTCAAAAAAATATTGTCAAAAAGACCCCACCTGCCCCCTCTGCGCTGGGCCACACTTGGTAAACGCGTGTGACAACTCTGCCAATAAATGCTGCGTCAATTGTAAGCATCTTAAAACCAAATTCGACCTAAACATCGAAATAAATCATGCTTGCTGGAATTATAATGCTTGTTACGCTTATAAACAGGCAAACCAAAAATACAAGTCGGAAATTTTTGGGTCCACCATGTAGCAGCCAACCACGCTAGCCCCCTCCTTAGCTGAGTTTACTGTTGATCCCCACAATATTTCACTACAGTCGACTGAGTCTGGTAGGCGCTGTGATATCCTTTCAATTTATTATCAAAACGTACGCGAGCTAAGGACAAAAACAAAAACTATTTTTAATTCCACACTCGCCTGTGAATTTGATATCATAGCGTTGACTGAGACTTGGTTGTACCCGGGTATTCACGATACAGAACTTTTTCATTCGGGGTATTGCATCTTTAGATCTGACAGAAACTACGATGAAGTAGAACAAAACTTGGGGGGTGGTGTTTTGTTGGCTGTAAGGGAAAATCTACAGACAACCAACCTGGAAATTGAATTGCCTGTATCAATCCGTGACACAATAGACATAGCTGGAATCAAAGTATCCTTCTCGAACAAACTATCTCTTTATATTTTCCTTGTATATATTCCGCCAGGCAAAATCTCATACATATATGAACAACTTTTTGAATATCTGTCATCCCTGAATTTCCTATATAGTGCTAAAGTAGTCTTTCTCGGAGATTTTAATTACCCTGAATACGTAACCTACATGGAGAGGGATCCTCCTCCCAACAGTAGGTTAACTCACTTGCTGAATTTTATTAATTTTCTTGATTGGCATCAGATTAACACTGTCAAAAATTCTGATAATCGACTGCTTGATCTAGTATTAACATCTTCCTCAAACCTCACTTCCGTGCAGAGATGTCATGACATCCTGCTAAACGAGGACAGGTGCCATCCTTCTTTATTAATTGACTATAAAATGGCCGGTGACAAAAAGTTGAGCAAACTCAAAATTAATGACATCTTTTATAATTTCAAGAGATCTGACCTGAGAAATCTATATGCGAGCTTAGCTGAGATTGACTGGCGTGTTTTGGAAACGGTTGATAACGTCAATGAGGCTGTCGAATTATTTTATTACAAATTATACTCCTGTCTAGACACCTACGTGCCAAAAACATCTAAGCGGCGTAGAAAATATCCTCCCTGGTTTACTTCCCTCATCATACGGTCGATTAAACAAAAACATAAATACTTTCAAAAACACAAAAAAAGTCGCAGCGATAATGATTTACTTAAATTTCGAGAACTTCGTAATAAAATAAAACGCGATACAGAAACATCATACCGCGAGTATTGCGCTAGACTTGAAGCGAACCTGACAACTCAACCTGGAAATTTCTGGCGCCTAATACAATCATTGCAGTCGAATAATGGTCTGCCGCAGTGCATGACAGATCACAATGAAGAGAGTACGACGGATCCCCAGCGCATAGCTGATGCATTTGCTGATTACTTTCAGAGTTCATATACACCATCTCAGCAGCGTACCTCAGTACAAAATAATATTTCTTCTAACCTTAACTCAAATTTCATTTCACTTAAAAGCTTCAATGAATCTGAGGTATTGCAAGCACTAAAGACCATGAAACCCAAGGCCATTGTCGGTCCCGACAAAATTCCTGCATTTTTACTGAAAGATTGTGCATACGTCTTTGCTTACCCCTTAACTGTTCTTTTTAACTTATCTTTAAAATTCTGCACATTTCCTGATACTTGGAAAAATTCTAAAATTATACCTGTCCATAAAAAACAAGAAAAAGATCGAATTGTAAATTATCGGCCAATTACCATAATAAACAATTTTTCCAAATGTTTTGAACGCGTTCTCCATACATCGCTTTACTTTCCCCTGAGCAGTCAAATAGATTCCTGTCAACACGGCTTCATGAAACGCAAATCTACCACAACCAATTTAATTACTGTTACACACCTAATAGCTGAATCCTTGGATGCGGGTGCTCAGATTGATGTTATTTACACCGATTTTTCTAAGGCCTTTGACAGACTAGACCATAGTATTCTTCTCCGTACACTTGTAACCTTTGGCATCTCTGATGATTTATCTAAGTTTCTTTATTCATACTTAACCGAAAGGCTTCAGTATGTAGAATGCTATGGACAAACCTCCTCTACGATCAAGGCTACTTCCGGAGTTCCTCAAGGCTCTATACTAGGTCCTCTCTTCTTTATAGCTTTTATAAATAGCATAATTCAGGACATAGAAGTTATTTGCCTATTGTACGCTGATGACTTAAAACTTATCTGTAGAATAAATAACATTGCTGATTGTGAAAAACTTCAAGCTGCTCTAAATAAGGTATATACTTGGTGTCTTGATAACTCTCTCCCTCTCAATCCATCTAAATGCAATGTAGTGTCTTTCACCCTTAGAAAACAGGTAATTCAATTCAATTACTCCATTGATACAACCGTAATACCCAGGAGTCTGGAATTTAAAGATCTCGGAGTAACATTCGATAGTGCTCTATCATTTGTTCCCCACATCCAGGATGTTGTAAAGAAAAGCTACCGAATGCTTGGGTTCATAATACGTAATTCTCAGTACCTAGAAAATATTTCTAGTATAAAATTACTCTATTTTGCTTATGTCAGATCTAAATTGGAATACTCATGCATAGTATGGTCTCCGTATTATGATACTCACATTAATACTATTGAAAAAATTCAACGTAAGTTTCTGAAGTACCTTGTTTTTAAGCTTGATGGTGTGTATCCCGAAATTGGTATTCTGAACCAGGTCCTTTGCGAAAGGTTCAGTATATCTTCGTTGGAGGACCGGCGCAAGTTGGCAGAGTTGCAATTCATTTTCAAATTAATACATAATAAAATCGACTCCCAGGAATTATTGCATAAGATTAATTTTTTAGTACCCAGAACATCAGCACGCACTACTGTTCCGTTTTATCTTCCTTACCAGCGCACCAATATTTGCAAAAATTCTCCAATAATTCGGGCTTGTAACACGTGCAATCAGACTTGCGACAGATGTGACATATTTAATTGCAGTATCTCTACTTTAAAAAATATACGATTTTTATAATTTTTATTTCTGCTCACTCAGTGTAGATGTAGTAAATTTCTTTTATTTTGTACTTCATTTTATCCTTAGTTTCTGTTATTGTTAATCACTGTATTCTTCCCCACTTTGTAATTGGGTTAACTCCTGTTAAGTGGTGTAAATAAAATAAAATAAAATACCATGATATTTTGTTAAATCTACACGCTTAAAGATAACTTAAAAACAAGGAGAAATCAAGCTATAAAAATGTACTTTTTGCTGAAGTTTCTGGTGCTGTGTATATAACGTGTTTTTTACCCTCGTTATTTTCATGTACCAAATTCACACTTGAAAAGTCCTCCACAACATGTTCTAAAACGCCACTAGATTAAGAGTTCTCAAACCTACTGACTTTCTGCGACTTTTTTGGTCACGTTTTTTTAATAACATTTTTTAAAGAGACGCGAAAGGAAGTTATAAAAGTTCACTAGTTTAAGACTACAACACTTCAAGGCAATTTTAAAGATGGTACTCAAGGCAAGACAAAATATCTATGTATCTATCTATATACATTAAGTTTTTTTTAAAAGCTAAACAAGATTTATGAACAGTAAACACTTTCACAGAATATTAATGTATCTTTATCAGGTTAATAACGGATGCGTCGTGATCGTGGATCAGGGATCAGTCCCTTAACGGGTTTTTGGAGTTTAGAGGCCAAAGCACTGCCTGATAGATTTCGTCAAAGTGAAAAATCCCGACTATAGGTGACGATGCTGCTAGTAAAATCTCAAAAATATTCGGTAGAAAAGCCATGCAAGTCGCGTTTTAAAATTCGTGTAGAAAAGGCGTGAATCTAATGTGATTTTAACGTTGATAAAAATCACTTGAAACTAACGTAATTTGATAAACGCGTTATTAAAACGCAGTTTTTAGCAACGTTATTTTTTATAACGTTAATGAATGACCTATTAAGCTGGTTTTCATATATGAAATAAACGTTTTTTTCTAGCAGGTTTTAAAATCAAGGTTTTTTTTTCTCACGCCCTTTTTACGTGTTAAACACGTGAATGTGCTATGTGGGAATGTTTTTTTAACAATTAAAAAATATATTTTTTCAAATATCTCTAAAGATAAGGTAACATAAATAATGTAAATAAAATTCTTCTATTTAACGCAGGGCAGCAACAGTCCGTTGAGGTTTTCGTGAACTCGACACTCAGTCAAGGCAATTCGGCTCGTAGCTTCTGAAAATAAAATTTAAAATAATTTTGTAGTAAGTGCCTCGCTACGAGGCCAAACAATTCATGCTCAAGTGAATACAAGGCAAACAATTTCAAGGCGCGTATTCACTTTAGCATGAATGCAAAGGAAGCATTTCTTTGGTCCCGCTGCGAGGCTTGCGAAGTAGCAGTTTGCTAAGCCTCGCCTATGTAACATTTATTTATCAATAAAGACGATTTATTATTATTATTATTATATAATTCTGCCTCAAATGAATACGAGGCTTAAGGCCCGGCGGCTAATCGTCCGCGGTGAATTGTCGCATTCCCTGTCTGATTACCTATAACGTTGTATGCAATATTTCATACAAAACAATTTTTTTCTTTTGTTTACTTTTTCTCACTTTATTTTGTGGTGCTTCATTTAGATCACGGCACACACATTTATTGTTCTTTAACTATAACATCTTTCCCACACAACTGGAGTAATATTCCGATCCAAATATGTATTCACTCGAAATATTAATAATTGTATTTTAAATTTGCCATGTTTGTTTCTGCAAAAGGCAAATATTTTAACCAAAATTACAAAAAGCGTCTTTGCCACCGACTCGTATCAACTCGCAGCGAAACGCAACTAAATGGCGATGTAGGCCATCGCCAGTCATCCAAGACATTTAAAAAGGCAAACATCGCAAACGGGACTGTATCTACGATTTTTTTATATATTGTTAGGACCTATGAGACTAAGTTATACCCAATTTTGCAACCCTCAAAACCCTGTGCTACTCCTGTGATACTCAAAAAACCTCAAAAGTTTGGTACTTATTTCAGTTTTTTTTTAAAAACTATGTTAAGACAGCATTTTTCGAATTTATTAATTTTATACTTTTATAAAGTCAACTAAATTTCCTACAATTTAAGCCCAACCCGAACGTTCTAGGCCAATTCTTTATTGAAATACAGCCAATCAAATATCGCCTATTTTTTTGAAAATTTATGAATACGGTCACATTCCAAAGCACGTATCGGATAAAAATTGGCTCTAGAGAAAAGTCATGAAAAATAAAGTTGTAGAGAATTGATTCAGCTTTAATTCGATGTAAGAAAAAGGCCGCTGGGCGTCGTATTTTCCTCAAAACCCAAAATATAGTAAAACATCGAGGTTTGAAGGGTATCATGAAAACATATTTTATTAACCGTAATTAAAAATAAACGACGGCGGTACGGGTACACCTCGTCAGATGTCTATCAGGGGAAATTAATCAACCCCTGCCCTCCGTAGATTCCAGGTACTCTCCGACTCGGAGAGTTAGCACCTGTATAGGGTCCCTTTCCCACGGTTACGGGAGAAGACCACATCGATATGAAAGGCGGAGAGAATGGACCTCGGTACGGTGATCATAGCGTAGGTGGCAACCCTTTCTTTTAGGCATAGTGTAAAAGCCTACAGCTGTTGCCTAACAGTAAGGCGTTGGCTCGTCAAAGGCTAGAGGAGAAAAACCTTGATAAAAATCCTGGCCCTCCAAGTAGGGGGTTGAGGCATTAGACTGGTTCTCTAATACTTGTAAAACAAAACAATTACCAAAAAGCCTAAACAAAGCCTCGGAGCAATGGATGAAACTTTTCGAAGACGAAAAAGCAAAGACAAAGGACTATGAATATAGCTACATGGAACGTACAGGGAGTGAATCAAAAGTTGGACATTATTGCAACCGAAGTGCATAATTGTAAGATCGATATTATTGCACTCACAGAGACAAAAAAGAAAGGAACAAGTACAAATGTCGGTAATTTTGTTCATATATTCACTGGAGTCCCAAAAGAAAGGAGAGCAGCCAGAGGGGTATCCTTATTAATAAAGAAAAACCTAAAAAAATAAAATTAAAGGCTACTATTGCATTAGTGAAAACATACTTCGAGTGAATATGAAGATGCTTGGATATAATATAAGCATAATAGCAGCCTACGCACCATCAGATGACGAAATAGTAGCGACAAAACAAATGTTCTTTCATCAACTTGATGAAACTATCACCAAAATCGGTAATAGCAGAGAAATAATTATGCTTGGCGATTTTAATAGCCGAACTGGTAGACAAGCCCAGAGCAAAGTGATAGGACCATTTGGAGAGGAAGAAACAAATGATAATGGCTTAAGACTGATGCAATTGTGTGAAACCCATAACCTCAAAATAAATAATGGTTTTTTTAAACATAAGGGTATTCATCGATATACCTGGTTTCAACCAACAAGAAATCTTAAATGAATCATTGACTATGCTATATGTGGACAACACTCGCAATTAAAGTGGTATGATGTGCGAGCACTTCGTGGTGTTACCTGTGGATCTGACCAACATCTGGTTAAAAGCAAAAGTATTATTCCCTTTAAGAAAAACAAATAAGAATAAAGTATTAGAGAAAATGAAAACCTAGAATGCATCGAAGACAATCAAAAATACAACTTTAGAAGTCTAGAAATCAGTAAGTACTCAAGATTGTATCAGAACCGATTACATGAAAAATTAATAAACACAAATCACTCATTTGAAGAGATATATATACAAACATAATAAAAAGCTGTCGGTTCAGAAGAAACCAAGTAACGGGCGGACGATTTTAAGAAATACACGGAAACTAGATGGATGAACACGACGACAGACAGAGAATAGTGAAGGATATTGGGGAGGCCTATTTCCAAAGATGAATTGAAGAAGGCTAAATAGACAGATATAGAGATCCTTGTATCTAGAATTTTCTTTTATTTTTTTTGTAAGAGCACTGTAAACCTACTATAAGCTGTTGCTTAACTTATTTAAAATAATTGTAACGGTTTTAAAGAAAATTTGAATAATCCGAGCCAATACAATATCTTCAAGAAAATGCGATTTTGCTCTGTTTTTGTCAGCATAAAAACTTATCGTGTTTCCCCTATAGCATATTTGCATTTTTTTAAAATAATTTTTTAGTAGTTAAAATATCCCACAGTATGTGAGCAATTAGACCGAAAAATCCAAAACGGTTTTTTCAGCATAAGGAAATACACAAATATGCCTGGACCAAACCCTCACAAAACCTGAAATCCGTCATTGATTATCTTATCACTAAACAAAAGACAAAACTAAAAATTCAAGATCTCAGAACAAAGCGTGGATCAACATGCGGAAGTGATCACTATAATAAACCAAAATTCTCTTTCCTTATCAAGGTCGAAGCCTGCATCAACAACATCTTGATGATACAGTGATTGAAGAAATTGATCACTGTAAATATAATCTACTAAGCCTAGAACATGACAGCGTAAAAAACTTATACAAAAAGAGACTGAACGAAAAACTTAATACAAGTTCAGGTAAAACCCCAAATGAGGAATACGAAGGTATTGTTAGCCCGCGGTTAGAAAAACGATAACTGCAATGGACTGTAAATATTTTAATTAAATGAAGCGCGAACAAACATAAATATATTGATATGAAATTACGAAATAATCAAACGTCCATAGGTTAATTGTTGGTGCCACACAACGGCAATCAGAAACAAAGCACTCAATAGTTTGCAGCCAATTTCTCCACGTTCCAAGGGGCCCCTTTCTGGATCTAATGATGTCACCACGTAGCTGAAGGGCTGAAGTTTCTAGTTCTATGCTTCAGTACACCAAAATCGAGCACTTTTAAGTGTAGAAATTTGAAATAGTTGGAGAACGAAATTAACACGCCATTTCTCGAGGCGATTGACAAAGGATCTCTCTGATTCTTGGTGCGCATGTCCAAAAATGCGCGAATGCACTCTGTCCTTCATCCAATTGTGTGGTTTTAAAAGTTTAAAAACAACCGCGAAATTTAGCAGGAGCTAACATAACTGCCCTCCAAAACACACAATTTTAGAATCTCAACCGGACAGATATAGATATAAGAAAAATGATCGACCGATAAATATAAATGAATGAAAACAGATAAGTATCGTAAGTTTATTTAGAGATAACAAAATCCCAAAAAAGGCAAAACAAACAAAAAATTCAAAAAAAATAAAAATAAAGAAAAACCTATTGTAATACCCGGTAATAGGTAGAAAAATTAAAATTACTTTTAATTTGGCAAGAGGCACAGTTTTACAACTGGCCGCTTATAAACACCGGTAACCGTTTGTACCGTCGCAACACGCACCTGACCGTCCCCGCCGGGATGCATTTCGATGACCCGACCGACCGGCCATTTCAAAGGTGATTGAATGTGATCACTTGTTATGATAACCAAATCATTTAATTTGATATTTGGGGACGATTCAGCCCACTTGTGTCGCTGTTGTAGCGTATGCAAATACTCCATAGAATACCGTTTCCAAAAATCATTATGTAGTTGTTGGATTAGTTGCCATCTCGAGAGCCGATTTAGGGGAACCTCGGACAAATCTGACTCCGGAATTTCTGAATTAAGGGGTTCAAGGGTCAAAAAATGCCCAGGGGTAAGAGGTTGAAGATCGTGTGGGTCTGAAGAGGCAGGAGATAAAGGGCGACTATTAAGTACGGCTTCTATGCGACATGTAAGGGTGGACATTTCCATGATGGACAACTTCTGGTCGCCGACTACTCGAACAAAGTGAGTTTTAAAACTTTTGACGCCAGCTTCTGCCAAGCCATTGAAATGTGGACTGAGAGGAGGTCCCAGATGCCAACGAATAGAAAGTCTGGTGGCAGCACTTCTTGCGTAATCAAGTAATTGGTTACGAAACCCTATAAAATTACTCCCTTGATCTGACCAGCATTGCGTCTCGCTTCCACGTCTGGAAATTAATCGATGGAATGCACCTACGAACCCTTCGGTGGACAGTTCCATGGTTAATTCCAAATGCACGCAATGTGTGGCCGTACAGACAAACACACAGACATACGATTTGAAAGCTTTACAACCACGGTAACGATGAGGAATCACAAAGAAAGGTCCACAAAAGTCGATAGCTACACTCGAAAAAGGTTTAAGTTGATTGATTCGATGGGCGGGAAGTGAACTCATTATGGGCGGTCTATAGGGTTTAGGGTTGATTCTAAAACATTGCAAGCACTTGGATATGGTTCTTTGAATTGCCCGTCTGGCAGATAATATCCAAAATTGCTGTAAAAGCAGATTATGTAATGTTTTAAACCCAGGATGAAGGTATTGTCGATGAGCGGACTCGATAAGAAGAGTAGTTAAACGATGGTTACTCGAAAGTAAGACGGGGTGTTTTGCAGAATAAGACAAAAGGTCAGATTTTTTGTAATCTGCCACCGACTCTAATGATATTATTTTCATCAAGAAAAGGTGAAAATTTTCGAAAAGGTTTCGGTATTGGTTTATCCTTAGATAACGCGGAAAAAAGCTCAGAAAAACAAGAACCTTGATCGCGTTTGATAAGAAGGTATAACGCACTTTGCATCTGACCGGTGGTAGGAAAAACAATATTCTCAAAAATAACTTTTTGGTCCGGCGGCTTAGTGGGTTTTTGATAGGAATGGTTTTGAAAAAAGTTAACTATTCGAAGGACATAACAAATGATACGTTGAATTTTTTATATAGATGAATATTTGATAAGAAGCTGATCTAAGAATTTAACGTCAATTATCGCATTGCAACAGACCTTTGGCTTTTCCTCCAGATTAATATCTCCGAACAATCGGCATTTTTGATTTATGAAAATCGGGCCATTCGTTTTCGGGAGACCACAAAAACGGCGGTGCGTTCCACCACATGTCATGTGACATCAGCTGTGAAGGGGTGGCCCCTCGTGACGCAATATCGGCTGCATTTAAAGCAGAAGGAATGTAGCGCCACGAGTTTGAGAGAATGATTTCTTGGATTCTACTGACTCGATTTCCAACAAAGGTTTGCCAGCGATTAGGAGGGGATGAAAGCCAGTGCAATACGACTTGCGAATCGCAGAAAAGAACGATATTTGTAAAAGTTATTTTTCCTTCATAGCTAGATAAAACGAAGTTAATTAATTCGCTTAAAAGAAATGCGCCTAGGAGTTCTAGCCACAGTATACTAATGTTCTAGCCTAGCCAAAGTTTGTGACTTTATCGGCGCGACCCTAGATTTTGCAGATATGAGAGAAACAGATATATTATTTTCCTCTTCTACACGAAAATATACGACGCCTGCGTAGCCTCGAAATGAAGCGTCACAGAAGCCGATGATTTGACAGGTATTGGTTTTTGACAGTTTGATTTGTCGGGGTAATTGAAAATTGGAAAGAAGCGAGAATTCAGAACGAAGTTTGTTCCAAGAGTCGATGATAGAAGAATCTGGTTCTTCGTCCCAGCCTATTTTTGATATCCACAACTGTTGCAAAATAAATTTTGCTTGTAGCAACAAGGGACAAAGAAAACCTAAGGGATCGAAGATTGTTCCTATGATAGATAAAATAGCACGTTTGGTTGGGGGTTTGTCCTTCATTCGGCATTGATAAGAAAAAATGTCGTTTTTTGGATGCCATTGAAGTCCTAAAACTTTGATAAAGTGGGGTTCCTCCTTGTCGAAAGAGAGAGGCATTTGACGATCGGACTCTGGCAATGTTGCCAATAACTCAGGACAATTGCTTGCCCATTTTTTAAGTTCAAATCCTCCCGACTTCAACAAATCATTGAGTTCTGTTTGAAGGGAGAGAGCTTCAGAAGGCGAAGGGCTAGTTCCCAAGATATCGTCGATATAGATTGACGTTTTTAGAACAGTACTCGCCATAGGAAAACGTTCCTTTTCTCTCTGAGCTGGCATTTAAGGTACGCATGGCTAGAAAAGGTGAGCATGTCATGCCAAAAGTGACAGTAGAAAGTTCCCACACTGCAAGTGTGTCATGTGGAGAAAACCTCCACAATATCCTTTGATAAGGACGGTGATAAGGATTGATAAGGACTTGACGGAACATCTGATTGATGTCAGCAATGCAGGCAATAGGATTAAGACGAAACGTAAGGAGTAAAGAAGCAATATCTTTTTCGGTCCCGATAACAACGTCTCATTGAGACTAATATTTTTTGGGGTGACTGCCGAACAATCCCAGACTACCCTTAATTTTGTACTTAAGCTTTCCGGCTTTAATACGCAATGATGTGCTAAAAAACACGATACGTCGACTTTTGGTTGACTAGATAAAACTAAACTCATATGATTAGAATCGATATAGTCTTGCATGAAACTTGAATAGGCAGTGTACAGATCAGGATTTTTGATTAATCTATTTTCTAGAAGTAAAAATCTACGATAAGCTTGCGGATAAGTATTTCCTAGGTCAGGGTTTATTTTATCTTTAAACGGAAGATCTACCATGAATCTACCGCTCGGTCGCCGTACTACACTCGCAGTAAAAATTGATTCTGCTTGTTTTACTTCCTTTGATAAGATTTGTTTTTTAGGCAAATGTTCGATTTCCCAAAACCTAGGGAGAATGACCTCTAAAGGAGGTGAATGACTCGTTAAAAAACAACTGGTTCGTTCCGTAAGACTACCTACTTCGTCAACCTTTCCCATGACGACCCAACCAAAGATAGTTTCAAGGGCTGAAGGTTGCCCTATTTGTCCAAGAACCCTGCCCTCCTTGAATATCTGTGCGAATAGCTCGCAACCAATAACTAGGTCCACAGGTCTAGATTTGAAATAAGATGGGTCGGCAAGTTTAAGGTTTTCCAAGTGTTTCCACTGATTATCGTTCAAAGTGAATGTAGGCATATTGAAACATAGTTGTGGAACAACAATTGCTTCGAAATTAAGTAAAGGAGTGACTTGTCCTTGTGGCTTAATGTGACATTGAACGAGCCCTTTGGAGGTAAAAGAAGACATCTGATTTAATCCGAATATTTCAGTGGTGTAACTTCGCCTAGGAAGATTAAGACGCTGAATACACTTTTCACTGATGAATCCTCTCTGTGATCCAGAATCAAGCAATGCCCTTACAAGTTGAAAATTTCCGCAACCGTCCATAACATCTATTATGGCGGTGCATAAAAGAAAGGTACCTGAAGGTCCTGAGGTATTTAATGACACACGAAGATTATTGACAGGTGGTGTGTGAATGACAGGACTAGTATCTTGGCTTCCAGACTCTTGATTAGTTTCTAAGATATGAGTTAAAGTGTGGTGCCTTTTACTATTGCAAGTCCTGCATGAATATTTGGATTTGCACGTATCTACCCCAGGCAAGGGATGAAAACACGCTAGACATAATTTTTTCTGCTTGACGAAAGATAGGCGATCGATAGGTGAGAGATCAAGAAATGTTTGACATTTCGAAAGCACGTGACCTTGATTACACCGGAAACATTTTATTCCCGTACTTTAATTAGTTGAGGTGCCAGCCAGTCCTATAAAAGGCGAATTGGATGATTTATTGGTAGGCTTTTGCCCAAACTGATTTCGCATAGAATTTGAATTTTGATAGGTAGGCTTTTGCCCAGACTGATTTTGCATAGAATTTGATTTTTGATAGATAGGCACCTTTTTGGGTGCTGTTGATTGAGGAAGTGATTCCAAAACTTTACATCTTTTTTCTAGAAATTGAAAAAGTGACTGAAAAGTGGGAATTTCGGTTTTAGTATTGGCGATTGACTCATTTCGAAATTTGAACGCGTCGGAATATCCAATTTTTCTAACAAAATGAAAAAAATAATAAAGTCCCAACTGTCGACGTCAAAGCTAAGTGATTTTAAAATTTCTAGGGATTCAGAAAAGGTGTCAATTAAATTACGCAATTCTTTAGCTGACTCGTTTTTTAAGGTGGAGTTCATAATTGTGCTTAAAGCATCATTTGCGAGGTCTCGCTTGTTTGATATCTATTGACTAATTTGTCGTAAGCAATTTTATAATTTTGATCAGATAAGCTAATCCCTGATATCAATTTTAAAGGCTCATCCTCGAGATATGAAAATAAATATTGAAGTTTTCGAACGGTACTTAGACTTTGATTTTGATCTATAATGTTATTAAAAAGATCAAAAAAGCTTGCCATAATTTTTTATCACCTCGGAATATGGGAATACCTAACTCTTTGAGTTTTGGAGTTTCAGATTCGTTTTGTCGAACATATGATCCCGAAAGGGTTGGGGCCTCAACCGGAAATATTTTAGAGTAAACCCCCTTACACGCATAAAAATATTTACGAGCTTCTGCAAGGATCGCATCCTGCGTTTTAAACTCCTCGTCGTCCGAGTTGTCTATCAACATAATGACGTCATTATGTGCCAGCATGCATTTATCGAAGGTTTCATCCAAATCGGAATACCTCACTTGAAACTCGTTTCTCGCTCTTTCATCCGATGCCGCGGTTTGTGAAAACACAACACTCGGTTATCGCAGATAAAAAACCCTTGCGTTTTTGCGCGGCTTTTTTGACAGACATGATTTTACCTTTGAAATGACGAAATTGTCGGTAAATATACAATTAACGCTAAATTAATGCTTCTGAAATAGAAAATGAGGAATTGTCGAAAATATGCACTAATTTATCGCAATTGATGAAAATTGTTTTAAATATCGAAATGATATGGAACACATCTAATCACAGAAATGTCGGTAAATATACAATTAACGCTAAATTAATGCTTCTGAAATAGAAAAATGACGAATTGTCGAAAATATGCACTAATTTATCGCAATTGATGAAAATTGTTTTAAATATCGAAATGATATGGAACACACCTAACACATAAATGAGAAATGTTGTTTGTTTTGTTTTAATTGATCCTCGATTTTGTTTATACCACGCGGTAGTAGACCCGTTACCATAGCAGCGGACCGAAAACAGGTACTGCGCCGACACCACACCAACCTTCGGTGCGAACGACTTTCTCTCGTTTCAATACGATGGGAAAAATTCAAGGCCGCCTTGTTTTCAGCGTGAAAATAATGGCCGATTATTAATACCGTCGTATGGATTTAATTTAAAATAATTCGGCTCGAAAGGAACACTTATGTTAGCCCGCTGTTAGAAAAACGATAACTGCAATGGACTGTAAATATTTTAATTAAATGAAGCGCGAACAAACATAAATATATTGATATGAAATTACGAAATAATCAAACGTCCATAGGTTAATTGTTGGTGCCACACAACGGCAATCAGAAACAAAGAACTCACCAGTTTGCAGCCAATTTATCCACGTTCCAAGGGGCCCCTTTCTGGATGTAATGATGTCACCACGTAGCTGAAGGGCTGAAGTTTCTAGTTCTATGCTTCAGTACACCAAAATCGAGCACTTTTAAGTGTAGAAATTTGAAATAGTTGGAGAACGAAATTAACACGCCATTTCTCGAGGCGATTGACAAAGGATCTCCCTGATTCTTGGTGCGCATGTCCAAAAATGCGCGAATGCACTCTGTCCTTCATCCAATTGTGTGGTTTTAAAAGTTTAAAAACAACCGCGAAATTTAGCGGGAGCTAACAGGTATTACATTAAGCATCCATCAAGCTGCAAAAGAAGCACTAGGATTAGTGGAAGAAACTTCTAAGAGAAGAAAACCATACTGGTGGGATGCTGAGATTGAAAGAGAAATAGAGGAAAAAGGGAAATTATATCACACCTACTTATCCCAAAAGACAAATAGAAGCAGAGAAGAATACAAAATCGCGCAATCAAAGGTGAGAAGATTGATCAGTGATAAAAAAAATCTTTTGTGGACGCAAAAGTGCCAGAAAATGGATTCTTACTTAGGAGATAGGAGAAGTACCGAAAGCTGGAAAACTATAAGATCAATTAAAAAAGAAACAGAGATATCATTTCACCAATATCAGATAAAGAATGGGATGAACATTTTAAAAAGCTTTTAACTGAAGATAGAGCAGAATTCAAGGAGGAAGAAAGCGACAATATAATTAGAACGATGGGATCTCCAGTACCCCTCACAATCTCTGAGGTCAAAAATGTGTGCACAAACTTAAAAAGCGGTAAATCTGCCGGACCCGGAAATATCCCAGCTGAACTTATTAAATATGGCACTGAAGAACTGTTTTGGAGATTACGGAATCTTTTCCAAAAATATTTTAGTGGAACTGTAGTACCAAATGACTGGAAAACGTCATATATATATATATATATATATATATATATATAAACCGTCTTATTTCTTTTTTTTTAGAAAAAAAAATTATATTTTTTAAAAAATCGCAAATTTTTTGGAAAAACTAAATAAGTGCTCATATTTGTCAAATTAAAATATAATAGTGTAATACATCATTTTGTTAGAAATTTTAACAGCTTTTAACAAATGTAAGCAGTATATACAGGGTGGTCCCGGTTGTGAATAAATTTGATAAATAACAAATCTATATTGGTACGAATCTCGTATATGAGTAAATCGCCTCTGCGCACAGAAAAGTTAACAAAAAACTTAGCGAAGTAGGATAAGTGAGTACTCACTCATCACGGCAGATAACATTTTAAATGCGATATATAACTCTAATATTCTGGCCCTCAAGATGACGCGGAAGACGTCGAAACGTTGGCTTTTGAATTAGTAATTTAAAATAAAAGTCCAAAAAAGCTGAAAACTAACTTTTAATATTTAAGGACTACTTTAAGTTAAAAAGGGAGTAAGTAGCTGGATGACAATGTGTGAGTTTAGTAAATAAAACGATTGGACCGCTGTTTAGTTATTCAACTCATGTGTATTTAAGATTAGCGCCCTTACTAATACATTAGTTTAAAAAGAGATGGTAAATAATTGGATAATAAAGTTCAGTCAATGACACGATTAGATTAGATGGTAGAAGGTTCCAGAATTCTATTTTGTGCCGTGCTACGTCACAGTCAGCGCCTTATTACCAAACTGTCACAAAGCAAATTTATTTCGACATGTTGACACTTTGGGTTTGTTATAGGATTTCGTAATTTCAACATCACTTGTTTGATTGACTGGGAGACTCTTCAGTAAATTAAAACCGGATGGAAGCCACTTGCATTTTTAAGTTTAACTTTTCAAGATGTTCGGTTCGGTTTGGTTCGGTTCACATACAAGGGGGTTTCGAGAGGTGCCAATAGCCTCCTGCAAAATGATTCGACTATTAAAATATAAAATTTGTTGCAACCTAAAAAATACAGAAACAGTTTGTTAAAAGTGTAGTCTAAAACAGGTCAATATTAGAACAAACAAGTGGATTAATCTAAAAATGACTATGTATCGAAACGAAGTGAACTGCCTGCCTAACGCCTACATAAACAATTGAATGTAGTTCGGCTTAAGTATGTATTTCTAGTAGTTTTCTAATAAGGAGCGAGTTTTGAATGCGTCCAATGCCTCCTTAGGTCCATACTCTCCCGGCGCTTCACTTTGAATTTCAATTGTTTTAAATATTTGCATCAGTAGTTAGAAGCTTTTCCGTCCATCTAAACTACATTTTTCCTTAAAAATTACAAACAAATTATTTGAGAACAATGAGAATAGGCAATAACCAGACGGTCGGAAAAACTGTTTTGTAGTACCTAATAAATAAGCCGGTTTTGTTATATCAACAAAAAATGTTTTGTTCAAATCTGGTATTGGGTTTAACAAGATTTTATTAGATCTCCTACCATTCTAGTTAATTAAACTCTTCTAGTGCTCATATTTGTCAAATTAAAATATAATAGTGTAATACATCATTTTGTTAGAAATTTTAACAGCTTTTAACAATTGTAAGCAGTATATACAGGGTGGTCCCGGTTGTGAATAAATTTGATAAATAAGAAATCTATATTTGTACGAATCTCGTATATGAGTAAATCGCCTCTGCGCACAGAAAAGTTAACAAAAAACTTAGCGAAGTAGGATAAGTGAGTACTCACTCATCACGGCAGATAACATTTTAAATGCGATATATAACTCTAATATTCTGGCCCTGAGGATGACGCGGAAGACGTCGAAACGTTGGCTTTTGAATTAGTAATTTAAAATAAAAGTCCAAAAAAGCTGAAAACTAACTTTTAATATTTAAGGATACTATGTGTTTTTTTTTTTAAATCAAAGATCTTCTGATATCGACGAAAATGTTACTATAAAAAAATAAGTTTTAAAAAATGATGTTTTTGCACAATGTGCGCCGAGTATTTCCACATAAATAATTTTTTTGATCATTTTAGGTAAGTAAAAGTGTATGCATTAACATGTTTTGTAGTTTTTTTTGTAAAAATTTAAATTTTAAAAATAAAAAGTTGGACAAAAATTTACAATATAAGCGCATTGTCTTTTAATATTTTAAAACCATTTTAGTTACTGTAGGTACTCTTAAAATTTCGGGATCTACTTATAAAATTCTAGAAAAATTACATGCTACTATAGGTAGGTACTCTAATAATTTTGAGGTCAATTTACAAAATTATAGAAAAATTGTGTGTAGGTACTATTTCAAGGTAATTTATTTCAAGGTAATTCAACGAGTCTTCCATAGAAATTCCTAGACAGGTCACATGAGCTTTTCACTACCCTTCGAGACGCCAGGCTTCCAGGATGCAGTAACAGTAATAAGTTCCATTCCATTAATTCCACACCAGTTGCCAAGATGAACTAATCTTTTGCACTTTTAAGTTTTACATTCAGTAAATTTTTGTAGTAGTGCCAGAATTTTGAGTCAGTAAAAAAAAATTCCGGGTGTTGCCCCCAAATGTTTACCCAGAAGACATTAAAAAACATACATTCTACTACTATGTTTGGGGTTTGTAATTCTATTTTTACCTTCCTACCCCGCATAGCAATGTCTAAAGAAGGTATTATTTTTTTAGATAACGCCGAAAATATGTTATTTGGCTGTATTTTGGCCTATTTTAGCAATATCGTCGTAATGCCTATCTGTGTGTGTATGAACCGAAGTTCATAAAATTTTCAAATAAAATAGTATTCGACACTCCCACGAGCTGATTAGATTTTGGTTAAGATCCATTAATGCTAATGACAGTTTTTTGACAATTAAAAAATTTTAATTTAACTTTTTATTGGAGCGTGGTATCAATATGCGGTTTTCGGAATATAGTAGACTACATTTTGCTCGATAATTTCTGTTATAACAAAAAGTTTCGTTAGAGATTTATTTTCTGAGATATTTACAAAAAACTGTTTTCAAGGCTGAAATATCATGGCTTCACTTGTGCTAATACATTAGCTAGGAGGGTATCAGATCCATCATGGATCCATGTATTTTTTTAAACAAACCTATGTCCACCCGAATTCCGCCATGAAATGACTCAAAATTTACCAAAAATTCTGCTGTAAAGAGCGTAAATTAAAACATCCATCCTAACTGATGGACTATGTCAGGCACAAAATTTCTTTGATTTTTCCTATTTAACGAACGCTAAAATGCCCAACATTGGCCCTATCACTGTCGCTCATATAGGCTACACCACAGCCCCCTTCATATCAAGCCTGATTCTACTTTGAATTGCAACAGTTTCGCAGGCTGAGAGATCTAAAATTTTGACTAGTTTAAAAAGAAAAAAATATAGGCTAACAACAAAATAATAGAAATGTCAGCGTTTGACAGTGTTTTATTTCAAAGTTTCAAAGAAGGACCAGGCTTGTTAATTTGAGGGGACTGTGGCTGCAGATAAAATGTATCTCTATTCGAAGGAGCCAAGGGAACTAGGCACTTATTAAAAAATACTTTGTAATTTTCCACACAATAAACGTTATTGATACTGTATTTCTATACAAACTTTGTTACTTACCTAATTTATCGAGACTATAAAAAGCCACCGTTAATTGAATCAAATAGATTTAATCAACTGTCAGCTAATTTTAGAAACTAATTTCCAGAGTTCATAAATAGTGGATTATTAATTGAAAGCTATCCATACACCTTAATTTTCAAAATTTTAATAAACAAAAATGTCGGTTTAAAAGCTTCTTTGATCCCACTTTCTTAAGCTCGTTTCCAATTTTTTATTTTAGTTTGGCCAAGGCAACAGAGGGCAGGGGCGTGCCAGAGGGTGAGGCAACGAGGCAGTCGCCTTAGGTAACCACCTTCAGAGGGCAACCAAATTTTAATCTTTTCAAAATTTCGCCGCTCTCTAAAAAAAATAAAAAAAATTATTTGTGGCAAAAGAAACTGAAGAAAATGATAGATGAGTTTACAGAGGTCGAGAGAAGGTCGAGGGTCCCAATATTTCTGGGCAAGTACCTGCATATATTTAGGTATTTATATTAGTTAATTGCATTTAAGTTTTTGAAAAAAGAATTTGACTCCCCAGATGTTTGCCGTAATCAGATAGTTCCTATGTTATATTAATAGGCATACCTAGGTATGAATATTTAACTGACTCTACATATTATGTATAAGTCAGTAAACATTTCCGAATTTTGAAACTTTAGAAGACTTTTTTTGATACTATTTTTTGCGGCGCTTTTTTTTGTTACAAAAATTTTATTTTTCTAAAATTTTCGTTTGCCCCCATTTTATTCCTTTTTCCCAAAAACTTTCTACTGTGGCGCCAATTTCTTTAAAAAATAATTAACTTTCCTCTAATTTTCGCCTGCGGCGTCATTATTTTCGTCATATTATCAGCAATTTTTTTTCTAAATTTTAGCCTGCCGCGCAATTGTTTTCAATTTTCCAATAGTTTTTTTATATTGCAAACATTTTCTTCTATGGTGCCATTCCAGCCAATAGAACTTCGTGCTACAAAAATTTAAATCTGCAAAAAAATTTCCTCCACGCAATTTCTTCAAAAAAAGAAATAAATTTTCTAAAATTTTTTATTAGTTTTTATTGTAGTTTTTTTTATATTGCAATTATTTCCTTTATCTAAGGGTATTAAGCCATCTCACAGCCCCTTCGTAGTATTTTGCGTAATCTAGATATTAAGCCCTGGGCTCAAGCTCGCTCAAAATGGTCTGTTTAGTTGCGCCCTTGAATTGATTGGTATGGGTCAGTGGGAAAATATTATAAATATTCAAAACAATTTTAGGGAAATCATTATAATATGATTTCGGACAAGAATAGTGGGCAAGTGCATACATCTCTAAAGGGCATAAAACGAATTTCGTTCCTAGGATGCAGAAGAAATTGCACGAGAGGTTTGATTTTTAAATGAGGGGCAGCAATTTTTCCCTTTGCCTCAGGCAACCAAAAAATTAGGCACGCCCCTGCAGAGAGCAAATCGCTTCCCAAATTTATCCAAAGAATCGTAATAACTTATTACGTAGAGAGTGTTCCAAAATTTGGGCCAAATTTTATATCTTTGGGCATTTCGAAAGAAGACAAAAAACTGGCCCCCACTTGTGATCCTCGATATAAGTCTAAATAATGGAAGTGTAAAATTTGAGTTGTGTGTGCTTAGAAACCATAGCGCCGGGAGGGTTTGGACAAAATTTAACTAAATAATTAGGTATATGAAGATATGGATATGAGGAACAAATAAATATAATTTTAGAAGCAAACCGATTGATGCATTGTATTTTTTTTTGAAAAATTGTTTTATTATTATGAGTTACATGTAATTATATATTTATATGTAATATGTTCAAATCCTCCCTAATGACGGGCAGAGTTCGGACAAATAATTAGTAAGCAAAAATATTATGCAAAAAATATAACCTAACCAAAATAAAATTACCATAAAGCATTAACTTTAGCATTAAGTTAAGGTGTACTGGATAAAGTCGACCTTAAAATATCTGGATTTAGTTAAAAGGATGCCTGAGGATGGCCCAAAAGGTCGAATCCGGTCGTGGATTGACATGAACCACTTGTTCCTGATTGTCAGGACGTGTGCCAGTGATCGACGTTGGAGATAGTGAAAACCTAACAGTTTTAACAAGTTCCCAACGAAAGCATCAAGCCATCAGTATAATTCAATGCTGATAGGGGTATTTTCCCTCGGAGTAGTTGTTTCTGTTGGTTTCACAAAACTTATGCTCTACCCGGAGCTATCGCCTACATTCACCTGAGGATGGCCCAAAAGGTCGAAACCGATCGTGGATTAGCATGGATCACTTGTTCCTGATTGTCAGGACGTGTTCCAGACGGGGATCATTCGTATCCTTGTGATCGACGTCGGAGATAGTGAAAACCAAACCGTTTTAACAAGTTCCCAACGAAAGTATCAAGCCATCAATATAATTCATTGCCGGTAGGGGTATTTTCCCTCAGAGTAGTTGTTTCTGTTGGTTTCACAAAACTTATGCTCTACACGGAGCTATCGCCTACATTCACCTGAGGACAGGTCGTGGATGGGCATGGACCAATTGTTCCTGATTGTCAGGACGTGTTCCAGATGGGGATCATTCGTATCCTTGTGATCGACGTTGGAGATAGTGAAAACCAAACAGTTTTAACAAGTTCCCAACGAAAGCATCAAGCCATCAGTATAATTCAATGCCGGTAGGGGTATTTTCCCTCGGAGTAGTTGTTTCTGTTGGTTTCACAAAACGTATCAAACGCCATCTTTAATTTTAAGACAGCGATAAATTATGATCATGGTCTTTAAAATCAATCAATTTTCGCCAGGATATTTTTTGTTTCATCAAAATCGGTTTAGTCGTAATAAATTTATATGGAAATAATTGCAGACATGATTGGCAACGTAATCGTATAATATTCGAAACAATGGTTGAAACAAAAATATATTTTTTTAGAACCACCAAATGGATTTGGCCGATTCGTACCTTGTTATGCGTGGCAAGAATGCAGATTTTTTACTGATTTATAAAAATGTTCTTAACACAAGAATAAACGAGCATCTTTGAAGGGTACAATTAAATTTTTTCGGCCATCTTGGATTTTGAGATGACGGACAAAAAAATATATTTAGTCAAAACCCTGATTAATTCTCTGCCAAGTGCAGTTTGTCCCATTAAAATCGATGGTATAGTTCAAAAGTTACAATGAAAAAAATTGTCCGGTTTTTTTGTTTCACCCTGTATGTAGTTTAGGCCTACACTACTGTTTTTTATAAATAACAAAAATCGTTTAGTCTTTTAAAATATTTAGTGTAAGATCGCCTTTAGATCTAATTTCTCCATCAAATAGTTTAATGTGCTAAAAATAAAAACCACGTTGGTTGAGGCTTTCTTTTTCCAGTACATCATTCACAGTATTTCGTATATTATTAGTGTGTTTTCGACCGCTTAAAAACCGCACTTTTTTCCAAATTATAATGTTTTCTCGATATAAAAACAAACAAAATCCGGCATTTTTAAAATTATTTTTAAGACGAACAGATTCTCAGAATTTAACGTAGTTTCTTTAAAGAGTTGGGTTTGGAAAAAAATTAGTGTGATTGTGTAAATTGAACTAAAAAACAATATGAAAATCTTTATATATATGTGCGTTTTTATGTCTCACTATCTCATTAAAGGTAAGATTGACTTTTTCAAGTGTTCTGAGTTATTGGAACAGTCAGTAAGTTGTAAACATGGTTTCTTATTATCAGTGGCGGCTCGTGAGCTCCAAAGTTGGGGAGGCGCAAAAATTGCTTAAGAGTGGTCATTAACATAGAAAAGAACAACTATAATGTCTTGAAAAACTGAGATGTATTTCTTACCGTAAAAAAAACAGTAGGGGAGCGCCGGGAAGGTTTGGAGAAAATTTAAGTAAACCAATTTAGCATTGATAAAATTTACAAATAACTATAATTTTGGAATCTAACCGATTGATATTTGTGTCTTATATACACTTTATTTGCTTTATTATTATTATTATTACATTTAAAAATTTGTATGTAATATACCCAAACCCTACCTAATGATGGGGAGGGTTTGGACAATTATTTAGTAAGCAAAAATATTATGCAAAAAATATATATTTGATAAAAATATTCTTATATATTTGTAAATGTACCCGAACAAAATTACCATAAAGTAATAACTTTAGCATTAAGTTAAGGTAAGATAAAGTCGATTTTAAAAAATAAATATGGAGCACTTTAGGTTTGTTATAGTGCAGGCGCTGCACATAGGAGTAATCGTATCATATAACATATTATATTCTGTTTTTATTATAAAAATATGTCTCTACAGGGTGTCCTACATGTATTGGGGTTGAGGTGATAAAAATAACGATATAAGTATGTTGTAATCAGGTTTTTAATAACTTACAAGTTATTTATTGTTTTTTATGTTAGGCGTGGATCTAAGGGGACGGGGGAAAGGGAAAATTTGCCCTCCCAAATCAAAAATTATTCCTATGCATATTTTTTTTTGAATACTAGCCATTGATTCTCCCTCTCCTCAAATGAAAGTCCTAGATCCGCCCCTTAATTTTTAAAATTATTGGCAATCGTTTTATACAATTTTATTTTAAAGGCGTACACAAAATTTTTTGCTAAAGCAAAAATAGAAAATTATTCATTAAATTTAATTAATGACAAATAATTTTAAGAAATAATTTTTAAGACTACAACAATTATAAATGTACACTAAAAAAAATTTAATAAATATTTTTTAAACACCTAGTTTCCAATTTCATCAGATAACTTAAAAGTATCAATAACCAGATTTTTTTTAGGCTGGTTTTAAGATTTGAATTAAAAAGAGCGTCATTTTATAAGAAAAATATCAACTTTATGTTGTCTCAAACACTAAAAGTGACTCATAAAAATTATTGTGCCTATTAGATTCTTTGTTGAAAGAACCATAAAAAATCACTTTACGCTACTATAAAATTAACATAAATAAAAAAGTTATAGGCTCCCTCCCACAATGCAGACTTCTAAAGAGCCCCCCGTAGCTTCAAAACAGATTGCGATATTAAGATGCGGTTTTCACCTTTAATAATCTTTGAAAAATTGGGGCTCGTAGTGGCAGTTGGTTCTTCTAGAAATACCTAAATCACCCAAAAACCTCGAATTTTTTGAGTTTTATTGTTTCTACTTGCTTCTTTATTTGTTTTTTACATTTTTGTACCAAAAAAATTATTTATTAAAAAAAGGGGATGTTTTATATTATGTAAAAACGTAGGCCGTTTGCCAAAAACAAATTAAAAATTATATAAGGCCAAAAAAAATAAAAACAAATTTTTTTGAAAAGACCCTTTGATTCAACCAAAGCTATAGTATTTTTTTTATATAATAAAAATATTACTTGAGCTGAATTTTATTAGAAAATATTCTACAAATTGATTTTTGTCATACGGAAAATAGCTTAAAACAGCTAAAGTCAATTTTATTTAGTAAGAAAAAATACCTGCAATAAAAAAATTAATCTATAAAAGTGGGGGCAATCAAAAAACAAAAATATTTTTTTTTTCTGTAAATATTAAATAAAACTTATAACATATGCCA
The DNA here is from genome assembly GCA_963576565.1 of Aspidapion aeneum. NCBI lineage: Eukaryota > Metazoa > Arthropoda > Insecta > Coleoptera > Brentidae > Aspidapion > Aspidapion aeneum. Next base: position 74,086,311 of record OY755044.1, read on the forward strand.
AAATAAAAAGTGCTAGTTATAAAATTCGGTAATAGTGCAGATATAAAAAAATGTTTTTTTGACTACCCCCCGTATATTATCTATTAAATTGACAAGAATGATATCATAAATGACTTTGTCCTTAGACATTTACTAAAGTATTTTTATGGCCAGTTAATTTTTTTCGGTCAAGATGTAAGAGTTATTATTATTAGAACATACACAAAAACGACCATTCAATGAACTTTGACCGTTTGTATTTCAAAAACTGTACATAGAAAAACTTAACTTTACCATCTTAACATTTTTTTTTAGTTACATATCCTACTATAACATACTAAGATTATAGCCAATTCCACCAAGCCAAAAATTTTCCATAAGGCCTGGGTAAACGGGTGGGGTGTTCTTTCTTACTTCCATGAGATCGATTTGTATGAGAAGAAGAGATACGAAACCAGTATACATGAAAAGAAAGGAGGCCCGGCCCTTTTTTATGATTTTGTCCTTTTTGATTTTGTCCGATTTTGATAAAAGACGTTATACTAAACTTCCGTTTTGCTCTTGTCTTGTTTTGGTGAATAACGTTTTTAATAATGTTCGGCATTAATAATTAATAAATTACTTCCGATTTTTTTATTGGACTGTTATACCATTTTCATTTATGATCTTGGCTAATTTTGTTTTTTTGTTTTTTATGACGATGGATAGGGATTTGCTTTTTAAAGTTGAATAGCTAAAATGGTACGAAAACCCAAAAAAAAAAAATCAAAAGAGAAACTTAAAATACTCTATCAAAACAACAGCCAAGGTCACTTGGCGCGATATCGCACTGTAGCCTATTTTTTTATACTAATTTTAAATAATAATACAGTCGAACCTCTCTAACTCGAACCTCTATAACTCGAACCTCTCTATAACTCGAACCTTTTAAGTGGTCCCTGCACTTTTTATATGTATGATAACGTCTTTAATTCGAATTTCTATAACTCGAACTCTCCATAACTCGAACTGTTTTGGTTGTCCCTTTGAGTTCGAGTTATAGAGGTTCGACTGTAATTTAATTAGGCTCCAGCGAACGGACACTCAGTTTTTTCTTAGGAGAGCTGGGTCGTAGGTTTTTTATTACTGAATTGAAGTACCTGTATATAGTAAATGATGAAAATAAAAACACCAGTTTAAAGTAGAAAACAACAATAGATTTATTAAAAAATCTTCATGGAATTTTATAACAAAAAAAGTTAAGGAAATAAGACCTCTTGAAGTAGGTGATTCATACCTACTAAAAGCTGATACCTAATTAATTTTAAAAAAAAAGGAAAAGGTTATAAAAAAACACCTGATTATTTATGTAAAGGATTATTCCCTTTGGCAATCACACTACACATTTACCTATATGTTATGGCCATAAAATACCAGGGAGGTTATAGTTTTATGAAGGTGCCGCCAAGTGTACATCATGGTGAAATTTAAATTTTCGAATAAAAGTTATTTTATTGATCTTTAAGAATTTATGTTTATGTTTTATTATTTTAGTAGGGTTAGGGTACCGATTAATTTATATTAAAATAAAATAATATTTTTATAATGGACATTATAAGATTAATTTTCTCAAATAAAAATGGAAAGATCTTGTCTGATATTCATGGAAATGGAAACTACGGACTGCCTGCGACTATGGAAACCATGGGCTGCCTGAAACAATGGAGATTATGGAGTGCCTGAGACCATGGAAATGATGGACTGCCCATGACAAGTATTTTGGTCAGGCATGAAAATGCAGGTTCCGGATGGATTTTTCGTAACCAAAAACAGGATGGAAATTGCAGCGGGATAATTACGCGGTCTTCCCAAAGACCCTCAATAAGGAAATTCTCCACAAATTTTACAGACCCTGCACAGCAAATCTATAGTTGGGGGCTCACTAAGAACGTGATTTTAATGGAGGATTTTCTCAAAACCTCCAATGGAGAAAAAATTGAGTCAGTCCACGTCATTCGACGTGACCCTCGGAACCGGAAACCACTAAAAAAAGACCAAAATATCAAGTGGGGCTATTCACAGTTGATGTACACTGCCAGTGCAAGCAAAATCTTGAGCGCTTTTTTACGAGCTAACCATGCTTATATCTACGTAGCGTTTTATTGTCCCATAAAATAAAAATGTTACAGCACATCCATTTTCAGATAAAATTTAAATAAAAGTTAAAAGTTGGCCAACTTTTTATTTTTATTATTATCTGGTTTTGTATAAACACAGTTTCCCATAAAGTAAACTTATTTTTATTTTAATATTTAATTTTATTTTTATCTGTATAAACCCAGCATTAACGTCTTTTAGACGAAAATTGGTCGTGGCACCAGGGTTGGATGGGACAGGCGGGCAACCGGGCAAATGCCCGGTGGGCCGGCATAATACAGGGCCGGTTTGGGCCGCAGGCCCAATGTACCTATTCCAAATTATTAATATTTATTTTTGTATATTTGACAAACGAACTAATTAAAACATTAAACATTTAAATAAAAAAAATCTATGTAGTAATTCCAGGCCTGCGTTACTTTTATATTAAAATAATTATAATGTATCAAGGAGATAATGTGATAATCGCACTAACTTATTAATATCTTTTTACAATACCAATATCCAGAAAAAAAAATCGGGAGATTAAGAAAATGTAATAAAAATATTGTCCAATTTTTTTTTTCTTATTTGTGTTGCTGTTGTGAAATCTATTTTAACACACTTTGTTGACTATTTTGGTGGGGATTGATTCCCCTGATCTCCCCCTTCTGTACGCCCTTGCCAATATCTCATATTTTAGTTGCGAAAGATCATTTTTGGTGCTAAAATACATATATATAAGAAATCGATTAACCGATTGAAAAATCGGTATTGGGTCCAATTAAAATTAAGGAGATCATAGATAAAATTGCAACATCAAGTTCATTATTAAAAAAGTCGTTACCATAATATGAAAAATTAGTATACCTGCTCTGCCCCCGGTAGTTAGAAGGGCGCAGGTGACAAAAGTTTTAATTGTTCATAAGGTAGTACTACAGTTACTACTATTTGTTTTTTTTTTTTAATTTTATTACATAGGACATGATGGAAAATCCGTCGAGACCAAAAACCTAAATTCGAAAAAGTGCTGTTGTATGTTGAAATTTTGTATGTTTTTATTTTATTTTTTGAGTTTTCATTTTGTGATAAAATTAGATATTAATTATGTTAATAGTTACTTAGTGTTTAATATAGGCATACAGAATATAAACTACTACTACTATGTCGGTTTAGAACGTTTTTCTACGTTGTCCGACGCCTATTCTTCACCTCCTTCGATCCTGACAGTCATCTTCCGTCAGGTTTTTTTGACTCATCGATCTTTGGAATGACTGTTGCCATTCCAGTTTAGGACACCCTCTTTTTCTGCGCCCTATTAGTTGCCATTCTAGGACCTGCTTTTGTAATCTTTCGTCGCTCATCCGTTGTACATGGCCGTACCATATCAGTTGCCTTTTAGTGATGTCACCCGTTATGCTTCCCTCGATTCCCATTCTTTCTTATATGATCTCATTTCTTATATGATCTGTTCTGGATATTCTTATTGATCTTGTTATTGCAACCATTTCGAAACTTTTCATTTTTGCTTTGTATTTTTGTGTTACGCGACAAGTCTCTATTCCATACAACAGCGTGCTTTTCACCATTGTTTCATATATGTTAAATTTTACATTCTTCTTTATCTCTCTGCTCTATAAAATACTGTTAAGACAACCAATAACCTTTTTTGCTTTTACTATTTTTTTTTCCAGTTCTTTACAGTCTGTTCCTGTCTTATCAAATGTGACACCCAAGTATACATACTCATTGCATGGAGATATTGTTTGTCCATTCTCTAGTTCTAATTCACTTGATTCGGTTCCAATACATAAGTACTGTGTCTTGTCCACGTTCACTGTTAACCCCCACTTTTGGTATTCTTCCGTTAACTTTCTCATCATATACTCCATGTTTTCTTTATCATTAGCTACAACTACTTGGTCGTCAGCAAACTGTAGTGTGTATATGGTAAATCGGTCGTTAAGTTGTATTCCCATGCCGTGTACTTTGCGTTTCCAGTTTTTTAGAGCTACTGCGATATATATTTTAAAAAGAGTTGGAGAGATACAACATCCCTGTCTTAAGCCTTTCGTTACCAGGACAGATTTTGACCCTTTGTGTAGTTCTTTTATCGCTTTTATGTAAGTATGATTAATATTAGTCTGCTCTAGCACTGTCCATAATTTTTCTACTGGAACGGTATCATATGCTTTTTGTAGGTCCACAAAGGTAACATGAGTTTCTATATTTCTGGCGCTCCTTTTCTCAATTACTTGTTAAGACAACAAACATTATCACTACAAGATCTGCCTGCACGAAACCCACTTTGCTCTTCTTCTTTTTGTTCATGAAAATCATTCTCTATTAGATCTCTAAGAGTCCTACCGTACGATCTACTTAGAGTACTGGTTACTGATATTCTTCTGTAATTGCTGCAATCCAGCTTGTTTCCTTTTTTAAGTATTAAGGATATGAATGTAATTTTCCAATCATCAGGTACTGGAAGTCCGTTTATGCATTGATTGATAATATATGTGCAATTTTCGAGTAGTTTCTCTGATCCATATTTGAGCATTTCAGCATATATTCCCCCAGGTCCGCTAGCCAGATATTCGGGTCTCGTCTCCTGCAGCAGTCCCTTATAGTGTTCTGTCCATTGTTCTGGTTTGATTATCTGGATGTTTACTTTTTCTTTTGTTGGGTTTTTTTACTGTAGAAATGAATTTCCATACTTCAGAACTCTCCCTACCTCCTACGTGTGTATTTATATCGTGGCATTTGCACTCGAACATTTCATTCTTTCCTGTGCGTATCAAATTTCTTAGCTGTCTTCTGGTATCCCTGTAGATTTCTAGGTCTCTTTGCTCTTTAGTACTGAGCCATTTCAAGTATGTGCGTTTTTTCTCCTTGACCATTTCCTGTATTTCCTCTGTCCACCACATCTTATTGTTATTTCTATTATCTTGGTATCCAACAGCTTCTTTGCTTGCTTCCTTCAAGCTTTTTACTATGTTTGTATATAGCTCTTCAAATGAATGCTGTGTATTTAATAATTTTTCATCCAATCGTTTCTGATACAATCTTTGCGTACTTTCGATTGTTAGACTTCTAAAGTTGTGTTTTTGATTTTTTTCGATACACTCTAGGTTTTCACTTTTTCCAATACTTTTCTCTCTATTTGTTTTTCTTACAGGGAATAATATTTTTGCATTTACCAGATGGTGGTCAGATCCACAGGTAACAACACGAAGTGTTCGCACATCATACCACTTTAGTTCCGAATGTTGTCCACCTATAGCATAATCAATGATTGATCTAAGATTTCTTGTTGGCTGAATCCAGGTATACCGATGAATATCCTTATGTTTAAATAAACCATTATTTATTATTAGATTATGGGTTTCACACAATTGTATCAGTCTTAAGCCATTATCATTTGTTACTTCCTCTCCAAATGGTCGTACCACTTTGCTTTGGCTTTGTCTACCAGTTCGACTATTAAAATCGCCAAGCATAATTATTTCCCTGGTATTGCCGATTTTAGTGATTGTCTTATCAAGTTGGTCGAAGAACATTTGTTTTGTAGCTACCGTTTCGTCATTTGATGGTGCGTAGGCTGTTATTAATATTGTGTCCAAGCATCTTCATGTTAACTCGAAGTAAGTTTTCATTAATGCACTCGTAGTCTGTAATCTTATTTTTAAGGTTTTTCTTGATTAATAAGGATACCCCTCTGGCTGCTCTTCTTTCTTTTGAGACTCCAGTGAATATGTGAACAAAGTTACCGACACTACTTGTACCTGTTTTTTTCTTTTTTTTGTCTCTGTGAGTGCAATAATGTCTATCTTACTATTCTGTACTTCGGTTGCAATAATGTCCAACTTTTGGTTCACTCCCTGTACGTTCCATGTAGCTATATTCAGAGCCCTTCGTCTTTACTTTTTTAGTCTTCGAGAATTTGCGTCGATTTCTCCGAGGCTTTGTTCAGGCTTTTTGGTAATATCTTTGCTTTAAAAGTATTAGAGAACCAGTCTAATGCCTCAACCCCCTACTTGGAGGCCTTTGACGATCCAACGCCATACTGTAAGGCAACAGCTGTACTCTTTCATACTATCCCTAAAAGAAAGGGTTGCCACCTACGCTATGATTATCGTACCGAGGTCCATCCTCTCCGCCTTTCATACCGATGTGGTCTTCTCCCGTAACCCTGGGAATGGGACCCTAGACAGATGCTAACTCTCCGGGTCAGAGAGTGCCTGGAATCTACGGAGGGCAGGGGTCGATTCATTTCCCCTGATAGACATCTGACGAGGTCTACCCCGTACAGAATATAAAACTTTGCAAAAATATCTATAGCAGTATCACAGATATTAATAAAAAAGGAGATTTTCTGAAAGTCTTTAAACAACTTGTATCTCACAAGTTAGGATGTTTAGGACATGCATACATATCGTCGTTAATTTTACCAAGTGGCGTATATTAAATTTCCAAATTATTTGGCGTATATGATATACGGCTGTTAGAAAGATACATATTTGTTGTTTGAAGGCATACGGCTAAACGAAAAATGTCTATAAATCAGAAACTACTGGGAATTCATATACGCCACTTGGAGAGCGTATAAATTAGATATTTTGCTACATACATTAACTGAAAACCGAAAATCGCATTTTTCTCATATACGCCACTTTGTCAAATTAACGACAATATGTTTATATGAAGTTTTTTTCTCAAAATGCAAATTACATCCTTTAAAATTAGCATGTTATTTAATAACAAAACCTCCATAATATTAAAAACAAAAAAAAAGCACAATATGGCTTCATTTTCTTTGCAGTAAAAAATTTTTGGGCCAAAGCGTGGGCCGAGTGAAAAAAAATTGCAAGGGCCGGTTTGTTTGAGCCCATCCAACCCTGCGTGGCACCCCTGAAATCCTCCGCCTTCGACTGATTTTCCTCAGTCGGCGACTGTAGCGAGCATTTCTGACTAGCCTGTCCAAAACCTCATGGGCCGTCACTGAATAACAGCACTTTCAAAATGGGAATACCCCAGAAAAAAAAAATAATCACCACTTCAAAAATTTGGCAAAGGTTTTGGCTTTGTCAGAATTCGTGTCTAATTTTAAGGAAAATTTTTGACACATACATTCCATAAAAATCCGTTTATATATAACGGTGGCAACAGCGCGGAGCAAATTCTGTAGCGACCCTTTCACGCACCTTCTATGACATGAACTTGAAAAACAAAGAAAGAAAGTAAACTTAGCTGATCTAAGAAAGAAAACAAATACGAATCACAAATCTGAAATTAATTTGACGATATTTGACGTCACTTTGTAGTGTCGTACTGTGAATATATTTACAACTTTTAAATTAAAAATTTTCAACGAATTAGGCGTTTTTGATTAAAAAAAAATATATCGTAAAGTTACATCTAACAAAAAGTGGGAAATTGCCTTTTAGGTAAGTTTTTAAGTTTAAAAATTGCCTTTTAAACGAGAAATCTTAAGTGCCAGATTTTTTCAGTTGTAGGGGGCAATTCTTCAAAATTTGAAATAATTTGAAACAATTTGACAAAATTGGAAACGACAGATTTTAGCCAAGATTTACGGCAACATTGCAAGTTTCAGCTTTGTGTAAAACGTCTTACACCACACGGTAATGGGCCAACTTAGGAAATTCTGAAAAACCCGAAAATGTAAAATATGCGGGAAAATTTAATCTAAAACCTACCTTGAAACTCGGCTACCGATAATCCACAAGTTCTTGATAAATTGTATTTTTCCGGGCACCTCATCATACAATGGTTTTTCTTTCTGGCACATTTGACAACTGTCAGTCACAGAACACCAAGGGGACTGTCAGTTACGAAATGCTGCCGCTGTTGCCAATTCATTATTCCCAGGTGAAACCAACAAAGGGACCGTTCACAAGTTGGGTTTCACTTTTTAAATATGTTGGTAAAATATTATTACGAAAAACTCTTACAACGTAAGGTGCAAGGTGGTACCTAAAGGGGGAATCAGGTTAGGTTTTAAAGTAGGTATATTACACAAAAAAAGGCACCTGATCTGGTCAGGTTAGTTTTTATTATTATATCTAATAACCCAAGCTTTCGACATTTTGGACTTTCAACATTTTGTAATTCTTCCATTTTGCATATTGACATTCTGTAATTTAGATATTCTTAAATAAACATTTTGTGGTTTCGACTTCACACATTTTTCCATAGAATCTACTTTTATTTTTATTTTAATATTTATTTTTATCTGTATAAACCCAGCAATAACGTCTTTTAGACGAAAATTGTTAGTGGCACCCCTGTAATCTTCCGCCAGCGGCGACTGTAGCCGGAATGGGACAACTGGGCGCCGCCAACTCGGCGGCGCCAACTAGGCGCCGGGCCAACTCGGCGCCGCAACTGGGCGGTCTAAAACTTGAAAGTCTGCAGTGCCTGAGAACACTTAATACAGTTTTATCCTCAAACTTAAAAAAATCAAAATGGCGAATCCAAAATGGCGGATTTTCTTATTTATAGTGTGGCTAGTTTTAAAAAAAAGGGCAAAAGACAACTAGTGTCTATCTTTCTCCGTCTTTTTTCCTTATCGGCTGACCTAACTTTTATTCAATTACTCAGTCAAATTATCATTGGCAAAATTTAATATTTTAAAAATAAGCGGTGCTCACCCCTTAAATCGACCCCAGCCCGTTCAACAGGTACTCTTTTTCTCGGGTCTCTATTGTTATTAAAGAACCCAGCCCGTTTACAATTCACACCCTTCTCTTGTGTTTTGGAGATCCCTACAAAAGAGGACTGTATAAGATATAAACAGTGGCGCAGTATTCTCCCTAGGGCTTGAACTTTGCATGTGAAAGGTAGGTAAAACATTATTTTATTTTTTTTATTGGCTTTTTTTGAAACATAAACATAAAAACAAAAACCAAATTACGCATGAAAACTCTCAGGTATTATCAGTACGCAGGTAATCAAAACTCCCCGATTCGAAAAGGGGGGGGAGGATCCGCCCATCCGTTCCAGAAGGTTAAGTATAAGTTATTTATTTACTTATTACTAACTCAGTTCTTACGTGCGTATTGTAGTGGAAAAGTGACAGATTTACTTATTACTAACTCCAGTTCTTACGTGCGTATTGTAGTCGAAAAGTGACAGAAGTATTTGAAATTTAATTTTCAAAATGTCGAAACATTTGGATACAACTTCTAAGGCAATATCGCAAATGTAATCAAAGTGTGTGACTAGGTAGCAAACAGTAAAGGCTTAAAACATGCAATTCATCTATCTACGTTTCGAGCATCAAGCTATACTGGATATAGCTCTTCAACCATAGAAAAGATTAGAAGAGAAATAAAACAAAATCCACCGCAGCAGACACAAAAAGTGCCAAATATATGAACAAAGGTACTCGATTTCAGACAAAATTTATGATGGAGATTTTCAAATAATTCGACAAACCATCGTAAAATTTTATACAGAATATAAAGTTATTCCTACTTTAAGAAAGTTAATTGTAAAATTAAAACAAGAGATGAATTTTGAATATTCAAAAGAATCTCTTTGTCTACTTTTAAAAAGTCGAGGTTTTTATTTTACGAAATGTAAGAAAAAAAGGAAAATTCTTATGGAAAGGCCAAATATTTTACACTTAAGATACAAATATTTAAGAAGTATACGCCACTATCGAGCCCAAAACAGAAATATAATTTACTTGGACGAGTCTTGGGTGGACTACGATATTACGTTTAAAAAATGTTGGCAAAGTGACGAAATTACTGGAGTAATCCAAAATATATCATCAACAGGTCGATTTATTGTTGTACATGCTGGTTCCTAAAATGGATTTATAGAAAACGCTCAGCTTATATTTAAGGCCGGATTAATTACAGGTAATTACCATGGGCAAATGAACTTCGAAAATTTTAATAAATGGTTAACAGAAAAACTTCTACCAAACATCCCACCAAATTCCATTATAGTGATGGACAATGCCCCTTATCATTCTGTTTTGGATGAAAAAGTCCCAACGAAATCATCAACCAAATCACTTATGAGTGATTGGCTTACAAAACATAATATAACTCATGATCCTCAAGACAGAAAAGCAGACCTTTGGGAATTAGTTAGTCTCCACAAACCACCGCCCGATCAAAAAAAATATAAAATTGATAAATTGATTGAGTCGCATGGTCATTCTGTTTTAACAACACCACCTTACATGTGTGAGTTAAATCCGATAGAGTTGGCATGGGCGTTCGTAAAGAATTACGCAAGAAGCAGAAATACCACTGGTGTTTACGATAAAACGACTGAGGGAATTAATTGAAGAAGGTATAAAAGCTGCTGATGCAGAACTTTGGAAAAAATTGGTTAACCATGTCATTAAAATAGAAAACGATTACTGGGAAACAGACAAAAACTGAAAAAATAATAATAAGACTTGGAGAGGATTCTGATGATTCCGATGATAGCGATTCAGAAGAAATTCCAATAATTGATAAGCCATTGTTAGTTTTAAGGTGTCTTGACTGATTTTACCTAATCTTAAACGTACTACTACGTATTTTTTTTGCTTATTTAGAAAGTGTTTGTACTATTTTTTATTTAATTTATTAAATTTTCTGTGATTTACCTACCGATTTTTATTTTTATACGTGTTTGTTTTAACGTTTCCTTTTTTAATCTGATGATTTTTGCAATAAATAAAAGCGTTGACCAAAAAAGTGTTTTGTTATTTTTTGGTTTTACCCAAAACTACCTACATAGCAAATTAAGGATTATTTCAGAAAACAATAAATATTCCGAAATGTATTAATTAAGTATCTTACCAAGTAATGATGTAATTATTAAATGAACGAAACACTAACAATTATATTTTTTTCCCATCCATCCATTTTTTCAGATATTAATGACAATTTTGAAATTGTCTAATATTTTACTAAGAAAAAATATTTAATTCTTAGAGTAAAGCTCGTTTAATATGAGTCAATAAATCGTCAATTGCGTTCCTAATTATACCATTACTTGCTAATTTGCTATCTAGGTACCTAGTTTTGGGTAATATCAAAAAATAACAAAACCCTTTTTTTGGTTACCACTTTTACTTATTGCAAAAAATGAAAGGCTTAATTTACTTTTAACTTAAATGTAGTACCTACGAACATTCAAAAAAATTTACAAGATACTTCTTTTTTGATTCCAGGTGTATCAGAATTATTCGTATTAATTTTTTTAAAATTATATCAGTACGCCACTGATAAGAGAGACATGGGGCTAACTAAAGCCATCTCGCTTGCCCTTTTTTTAAAACTGGCCAGACAGTACTAACCGCATTATCTAAAACTTGAAAGTTTGCAGTGCCTGAGAACACTTAATACAGTTTTATCCTCAAACTTAAAAAATTCAAAAGGGCCGATCGAAAATGGCGGACTTTTTTTATTTTTAAACCGATTTGTCTCAAACTTGAAAGTTTGCAGTGCCTGAACATACTTAATACAGTTTTATCCTCAAACTTAAAAAAATCAAAAGGGCCGATCCAAAATGGCGGACTTTCTTACCGATTTGTCTCAAACTTGAAAGATTGCAGTGCTTAAGGTTACTTAATACAATTTTTAACTTAAACTTAAAAGAAAATGGTATTTTATTTAGGAATCGATTTATATTCCATTTAGAATTTTGTGGTGTTTATCGTCGCTGAATATAATTTTTGACTCATTTTAAAAGATTGTTAAATTAAAAATATTCACCAAAACTATGTCTTTTTGGCCAAGTTCTACTTTTTTCTCTGCCAAGTAATAGTTATTCTTAGTTGAAATGTTTTATTTTTTCTTGATTGATTATTCTAGGTTTAAGTAAAAAATTGTTTTAAGTAACATTGCACTGTAAGCTTTCAAGTATGAGACAAATCGGTTAATCAATAAAAAAGTTCGTTATTTTGAATTCACCATTTTGAATTTTTTTAAGTTTGAACGATTCATTAATAGAAGTGTCCGCCATTTTGGATTGGCCATATTGATTTTTTTAAGTTTGAGTAAAAAATTGTATTAAATGACCTTAAGCAATGTAATATTTCAAGTTTGAGACAAATCGGCTAGTAAATAAGAAAGTCCGCCATTTTGGATCGGCCATTTTGATTTTTTTAGGTTTGAGGAAAAAATTTTGTTAACTGACCTTAACCAATGTAATAATTCAAGTTTGAGACAAATCGGTTGGTAAATAAGAAAATCCGCCATTTTGGATTTGACATTTTTGAGGATAAAACTGTATTAAGTGTTCTCAGGCACTGCAAACTTTCAAGTGTTAGACAAATCGGTTAGTAAATAAGAAAATCCGCCATTTTAAATTTTTTAAGTTTGAGGATAAAAATGTAAGTGTGCTCAGGCACTGCAAACTTTCAAGTTTCAGACAAATCGGTTTAAAAATATAGAAAGTCCGTAATTTTGGATCGGCCATTTAGATTTTTTAAGTTTTAGTAAAAAATTGTGTTAAATGACCTTATGCAATGTAATATTTCAAGTTTGAGACAAATCGGTTAGTAAATAAGAATATCCGCCATTTTGGATTCGCCATTTTGAATTTTTTAAGTTTGGGGATAAAATTGTATTAAGTGTGATTAGACACTGCAAACTTTCAAGTTTCAGACAAATCGGTTTAAAAATAAAGAAAGTCCGCCATTTTGGATCGGCCATTTTGATTTTTTTAAGTTTGAGTAAAAATTTTTATTAAATGACCTTAAGCAATGTAATATTTCAAGTTTGAGACAAATCGGTGAGTAAATAAGAAAATACGCCATTTTGGATTCGCCATTGTTGTAATAAAAAACGTAAATTGTGGTGTTACCAGGTTACCAAACACTACACCTACTAAATTTCAACACTCGACTTAATGGATTTAGCTTTACTTAACAAAAGCAAATTTCAAAAAAATTATGTAAAGGATTTTTTAAAGATGTGTTTGTATAAAAATACATCTATTTTGTTTTTCATCTGCACATTTTATCAAAAAAAAATTTTTTCGTCCTGCGCCGAGTTGGCCAGGCGCTCGGTTGGCGGCGCCGAGTTGGCCCGGCGCCCAGTTGTCGGCGCCCAGTTGTCGGTGGCGAGTTGGCCCGGCGCCCAGTTGTCGGTGCCGAGTTGGCGGCGCCCAGGTGTCCTAGACCGACTGTAGCAAGTATTTATGACTACCCTATCCAAATTTTCATGGGCCGTCACTGAATAACAGCAGTTTCTAAATGGGAGGACCCCCCCAGAAGAAAAAACTATCTACGTGCCTAGCTTTGATAACAAAAGTAAAAAAATAATCACCACTTCAATAATTTGAACAGGGTCACCACTTAGTCAGATTTCTCTGGCGGATTTTAGGGAAATATTTTGACTTTCCCACAAAAATCCGTTTAAATATAATGGTGGCAACAGCGTGGAGCAAATTTTGTAGCGACCCTTCCACGACATGAAGTTAGTCCCTCTTTGTTAATTTTGCCGTGGAAAACAAAGAAAGAAAGTAAACTTAGCTGACCTCATAAAGAAAACGATTAGGAATTACAAATCTGAAAGAATTTGACGTTATTTGACATTTCAGTTTCTGTGGTTAGTGATTTTCTGCTCCGAATATCTTTGCAATTTTTAAATTAAAAATTTAGAACCAATTAGGCCTTTTTACTAAAAAAAAATATATTATATCGTGAAGCCACAACTAACAAAAAGTGGGAAATTGCCTTTTAGGTAAGTGTTAAGTTTAAAAATTGCTTTTTAAACGAGAAATCTTAACCGCCAGATTTTTTCAGATTCTTTTAAATTTCGCCAGATTTTTTGAAATGTAAAGAATTGCCCCCGTAAAGTCAATTTTTTGGGTCAATTTTCGGGTGCTGTAAGGGAATAACTACCTAAACGTTTTTCTTTAAAAGCATATTCATAATTTGTAAAAAGCACTCCAAAATTGTATTAAAGGCACTTGGGTGTTTTGAGTCTTTCTAACATCATAAAATTGATTATAATTTAAGATTCACAATGCATATGCGCGAAAAATATAAAATAAATGGATCTATGACGGACCTAATACCTTCCTAACTAGCCTTTTAGCACACTTCAACACTTAAAAAACAGTTTTTTGTAAATATCTCGAAAACTAAAGCTCCCACGAGTTATTGAGCAAAATGTGGTCTACTATATTCCGAAAACCGCATATTGATGCAATGCTCCGTTAAAACGTTAGCATTTTTAAAAAATTTTAATTGTCAAAAAACTAGTATTAATGGATTTTGAAAGTTTTATGAAAATCGATTTACACACACACAGACAGACATGACGATATTGCTAGGATAGGTTTTTAGAGTTATCTCAAAAAAAATTTTTCGTGGAAAACAATACCTTCATTAGCCATTCCTGCGCGGGCTTGGAAGGTAAAAATAAAAATATAAGGAAAATAAACCAAACCAAACCTTGAAACCAAACCACATTTTACTATACTTCCAAACAAAAATAGTTTTGAATGTATTTATTTTGGTTGCTAAGGGAACCAACAGCAGTTGACACAAAAACGCGTCTACAGGTGTTTCAGAGTTGTATAACCAAAAGCCCCATGAAAATAGGAAAAAAGTGCATATGAACATGTGTCCTGAAATGCCTTGTTTTAAAAATACAGGGTGTTTTATTTAAAAAAATCTATTTTTTTAAATATCTGCTAAACCCTAGAGTGGTTGTCTAAAATTTGGTAAAGGCATTCTACCTATTATATCAAAAAATGGGGTCCAACTCCCGTGCGGACAGCACTGGTATAAATTAAAAAAAGTTGCTGTTCTCAAGAAAATTCCACTTAATAGGTAGAATCTACAACCTACCTATCTATCTATCTAGCCATCTTTGGACATAGTCTTCCCTAATATCTTCCATTTTTCTCTGTCTGTCGCCGTGTTCATCCATCTAGCTCCTGCATGTCTCTTCAAATCGTCCGCCCATCTCAATTGGGGTCTTCTCCTACTTCTGTTATTTTCTTAAGGTCTCCAGTTTACAGTACACTTGTTCCATTGATCGTCTTTCTGTCTGATATTAGGACCGGCAAATCTTCATTTTAATTTTGCTACTTCTCCTCTGACGTCCCTTACTTTTATTTTACTTCTTATCCATTAATTCCTTTTTCTATCTGTTAGCTCTACATGTAACATTTGTCTTTCCATTGATCTTTGGGCTTTTGTTAGTAGTGTGAAGTCTGCTCCAAAAGCTCCAGCTCCAGAAAGTTTTACGAACGCAGCTAAGCGCTACGTCGCTTTACATACAAGGTGCGTAGCGGTGGCCAAAGACACTGAACTCAATACCTACTATTAAGTCGTCTAAATCGTTTAGCGCGTAAGAACACACCTACAAAGCAGAGTAGTGTTTGTTTGGACTCTTTACTAACCCAGTCAGAATAGACAATTTTTCAATACCGTGTTTTCAAAAAATAATTATTTTATCAAAAAATCTAATTTTACACTTTGAAGTTTTTTAAACTGGTCGTATCTTGTTGTTACCTGTCAACATGTTAAAGGACATTTTAATATAATCCTTTGAAAATAGGCCAAATCTTAATCTTGTCAATTTTACAATCTGTTCCAAAAAAATATTTGAAAAAAAAATGGATAAAAATCAGTATTTTTATTTAGCCTTAAGGAGGACAGTAGAGCTAATTTAAGGGAAAATAAGTTTAATTCGGAAGCTCGCCGAAGATTTATTTCTCAAATTTCAATATGTATTATTTATTTTTTTAATAAAAACGCATTTTGACGTTAATTTTTGGCGCATGCTCATATGATGGAATTCATCTCGGTCTTTAACGCCTCGTCAGCTGTCAGCTGATCAGTGTTGGTTTGATGATTGCCTATACGATGCACATATTTTTAGACGGATCAATAGAAGAGGCCGATTTTTACATAGTGCCGTGGGGCTGTAAAGGATCACCGGTATCTGTACACATGATAAAGCTCATCAAGAGTACTTTATTATAAGCCAGTTAAAGTAGAAAAAATCCAAATAAAAATGAGTTATTGTTAATTTTAAAACTGTTCCGAAAAAAACTTTCCAGCAAAAAATTAATAGAAAATAGTATTTGGCCGTTGCCTGTCAACACGTCAAAGCGCATAGGGAGCATTTTAATATAACCCAGTTAAAATGGAAAAAACCGCTAAAAATGAGTTTTTCCTAATTTTAAAACTGTTCCGAAAAAATCTTTTATTCAAAAAATAAATTAAAAGTAGTATTTTACCGTTGCCTATCAACATGTCAAAGCGCATCAGGGGCATTTTAATATAACCCAGTCAAAATGGGGAAAAAACCGATAAAAAATTAGTTTTTCTTAATTTTGAAACTGTTCGGTTCGGTTCGGTTCGGTTCGGTTCCAAAATTAAGAAAAACTCATTTTTTATTGGTTTTTTCCCATTTTGACTGGGTTATATTAAAATGCCCCTAATTCGCTTTGACATGTTGATAGGCAACGGTAAAATACTACGTTTAATTTATTTTTTGTAGAAAAGTTTTTTCTGAACAGTTTCAAAATTAAGAAAAACTTAGTTTTTATCGGTTTTTTCCCATTTTGACTGGGTTATATTAGAATGCCCCTAATGCGCTTTGACATGTTGATAGGCAACGGTAAAATACTACTTTTAATTTATTTTTTGAAGAAAAGTTTTTTTTGGAACAGTTTCACAATTAAGAAAAACTCATTTTTTATCGGTTTTTTCCCATTTTGACTGGCTTATATTAAAATGCCCCTAATGCGCTTTGATATGTTGATAGGCAACGGTAAAATACTACTTTTAATTTATTTTTTAAAAAAAAGTTTTTTTCGGAACAGTTTCAAAATTAAGAAAAACTAATTTTTTATTGTTTTTTACCCATTTTGACTGGGTTATATTAAAATGCCCCTAATGCGCTTTGACATGTTAATGGGCAACGGTAAAATACTACTTTTAATTCATTTTTTGTAGAAAAGTCTTTTTCGGAACAGTTTAAAATTAAGAAAAACTCGATTTTTATCGGTTTTTTCCCATTTTGACTGGGTTATATTAAAATGCCCCTGATGCGCTTTGAGATGTTGACAGGCAACGGCAAAATACTACTTTTAATTCATTTTTTGTAAAAAAGTTTTTTTCGGAACAGTTTCAAAATTAAGAAAAACTTAGTTTTTATCGGTTTTTTCCCATTTTGACTGGGTTATATTAAAATGCCCCTGATGCGCTTTGACATGTTGATAGGCAACGGTAAAATACTACTTCTAATTTATTTTTTAAAGAAAAGTTTTTTTCGGAACAGTTTCAAAATTAAGAAAAACTCATTTTTTATTGGTTTTTCCCCATTTTGACTGGGTTATATTAAAATGCTCCTAATGCGCTTTGACATGTTGATAGGCAACGGTAAAATACTACTTTTAATTTATTTTTTAAAGAAAAGTTTTTTTCGGAACAATTTCAAAATTAAGAAAAACTAATTTTTTATCGGTTTTTTCCCATTTTGAGTGGGTTATATTAAAATGCCCCTGATGCGCTTTGACATGTTGATAGGCAACGGTAAAATACTATTTTTAATTTATTTTTCAAAGAAAAACTCATTTTTTATTGGTTTTTTCCCATTTTGACTGGGTTATATTAAAATACCCCTAATGCGCTTTGACATGTTGATAGGCAACGGTAAAATACTACTTTTAATTAATTTTTTGTAAAAAAGTTTTTTTCGGAACAGTTTCAAAATTAAGAAAAACTCATTTTTTATCGGTTTTTTCCCATTTTGACAGGGTTATATTAAAATGCCCCTAATGCGCTTTGACATGTTGATAGGCAACGGTAAAATAATACTTTTAATTCATTTTTTGTAGAAAAGTTTTTTTCGGAACAGTTTTAAAATTAAGAAAAACTCGATTTTTATCGGTTTTTTCCCATTTTGACTGGGTAAACAGTCAACGGCAAAAAACTACTTTTAATCCATTTTTGTAGAAAAGTTTTTTTCGGAACAGTTTTAGAATTAAGAAAAAGTTATTCTTTTCGATTTTTTCCATTTTGACTGGGTTATATTAAAATGCCCTTGATGCGCTTTGAAATGTTGAAAGACAACGGCAAAATACTACTTTTAATTAATTTTAAGTAGAAAAATTTTTTTTGGAACAGTTTCAAAATTATGAAAAACTAATTTTTTATTGGTTTTTTTCCATTTTGAACAGGTTACATTTTAACGACCTTGTTGCGCTTTGACATGTTCACAGGCAACGGCAAAATACTACTTTTATTCCATTTTTTTTTGTAGAAAAACGACATTACTACCTTTTGTCCATTTTTTGAAAAAATATTTCCTAATAATTAAAGTTTCAATTAACTTTAATGAACATCTTTGGGAAGGATATTTAGGAAAATTTTTCTATTTTGACTGGGTCAATAAGTTTTTTATGAATCCCTTATTATATCTGAGAAAACGTTGACACTTTTTCACAAACACTGAAAAATTTTCAACAACAGGCAACCATAGCAAAAGAGATAAAGTTTGACTGAAGATATTAGAGTTTCGTTAAGTATATCATCGCTTGAGAGCAGAACTAGCTATCTGCTATGTATTTTAATTACCAGATACGCTAGTTCTGCTCTCATGCGACGATATATAGATTCATAGATATTTTTCTTCTTTTGATTGAGATCAGTGGCCCGGTCCGCCGCCTTCGCTCTGCTTCCTGGTAAGCACAGAGGCACCGGCGTGGGACGTAGCGCGTAGCCGCATTCGGATAAGTTTTTGGAGCTGGAAATTTTGGAGCAGACTTCACACTACTCTTTTGTTACCTTATCCATATTTGATTTTGTAAGTGTCCCAGTCTATGATCCATAGGTAAGTAGGTACAAGAAGAATACATTGGTTATACACTTTCGTTTTGAGGTATAATATTTTTTAATATGTAGCTGAATTTACCGAATGCTGCCCAGGCCAATTTACTCGTCTCTTGATTTCAGCCGTTTCGTTTTCCTTTTTCAAATCAAACAAGTTCAGTCGTTCTCCACTAGTTTCAAACTAGTGGAGAACGACTGAACTTGTTTGATTTATAAATCACCTCCACCCAACATGGACTATATCTTCAATTTTCCTTTTTTAGTTTAATAATTTGTCCCAGGTTTATTTATTCCTCTTCTTGTTCTATTTTCTCTTGGTTTATTCTGATTGTGATATCCTCATCTGTGTTTGATATGAATTTAGTTTTAGTGCAGTTCATGCTCAAGCGTACATTTTTAGCTACTGTATCCAGTTCCTCCAGCATTTTTATCAATTGTTCTTTCTTATCAGTTATTAAGGCAATATCTCCAACATATCTTAGGTGGTTCAAGTATTGTCCGTTCACTTTAATGTCTATTTAATTCCAATCCAAGTTTTTAAAAACATCTTCTATACTGGTTAAATAGTTTAGGGGATATTGTGTCGCCTGGCTAACACCTTTTCTTAGGGGGATTGGTTCGGTTCCTTCGTGGATTTTGATTGATGTTATTGCTTCGCTATATAACGGGTGGGCCAAAAAAAACCGGACAATTTTTTTCTTTATATATTTTGAACTATACAATCGATTTTAATGAGACAAACTGCACTTGATAGAGAATTAATCGGAGTTTTGAGCAAATATATTTCTTTGACCGCCATCTCAAAATCCAAGATGGCGGATGAAATTAAAATGTACCCTTCAAAGGTGCTCGTGTATTCTTGTGTTCCGAACATGTTTTAATTTTTTTTTTAATTGGTCAAAAAGCTGCATTCTTGCCACGCACAACAAGGTATTAACTAGCAAAATTGGTTTAGTGGTTCTAAAAAAAAATATTTTTGTTTCAACCATTGTTTTGCATATTATACGATTGCCATGCCAATCATGTCTGCATTTATTTCCTTATAACTTCATTACTTCTACACCGATTTGGATGAAATAAAAAAACATCCTGGTGAGAATTGATTGCTTTTTAAAGACAATGATCAAAATTTATCGTCATCTTAAAATTTAAGATGGCGGATAGAATCGTACTTGATTCTTCAAAATGGCGTGTTAATTCTTATTTTCCGAGAATGTTTTAGTTTTTTTTAATTTATAGAAAATCGCTACTTTTTCCTCACACAACTACGTACAAATTAGTAAAATCGGTGTGGGGGTTCTCAAAAAAGATATTTTTGTTTCAACCATTGTTTTACAGATTCTACGATGGTATTGCCAATCCTGTCTGCATTCATTTTCTTATAAATCCGTTATTACTAAACCGATTTTAGTAAACTGCTAGATTGCTTTTTAAAGGTTGTTGTCGAAATTTTCCACCATCGTGGAATTTAAGATGTCGGACAGAATCATACTTGATTCTTCAAAATTGAGTGTTTATTCTTATTTTGCGAAAATGTAATGGTAATGTAGTGGTTCTCACAAAATCGGATTTTGTTTTAACCATTTTTTACAGATTATACGATTGCATTGCCAATCCTGTCTGCATTTATTTCTTTATAAATTCATTATTACTGAACCGATTTTAGTGAAATAAAAAACATCATGATGCAAACTTTAAACATCAATCAGTTTGCGCTATGATGTTTTTTATTTCATTAAAATCGGCTCAGTAATAATGAATTTATAAAGAACTGAATGCAGACAGGATTGGCAATGCAATCGTATAATTTGTAAAACAATGGTTAAAACAAAATCAGATTTTGTGAGAACCACTTAACCGATTTTATTACTTTGTACCTTGTTAAGCGGGAGAAAAGTAGTGCTTTTCTGTAGATTAAAAAAAACTACAACATTTTTCAGAAAGTAAGAATAAACACGCCATTTTAAAAAGTCAAGTATGATTCTGTCCGCCATCTTAAATTTTAAGATGGCGATAAACTTTGACCATGATCTTTAAAAAGCCAATCAATTCTCACCAGGCTGTTTTTTATTTCATCAAAATCGGTTTAGCAGTAATGAATTTATAAGCAAATAAATGCAAACATGATTGACAATGCAATCGTATAATATGCAAAACAATGGTTGAAACAAAAATAGTTTTTTTTAGAACCATTGAACCGATTTTGCCGACTCATACCTTGTTGTGCGTGGCAAGAATGCAGCTTTTTTACTGATTTAAATAAATAATTAAAACATGATCGCAACACAAGAATAAACGAGCATCTTTGAAGGGTACAATTTAATTTCGGATTTTCAGATGGAAGACAAAAAAATATATTTAGACAAAACTCTGATTTGTTCTCTATCAAATGCCGTTTGTCCCATTAAAATCGATTCAATAGTTATAATGAAAAAAATTTGTCCGGTTTTTTTTTGCCCACCCGGTATATTGGCTATTAAATCTGTGTATATGTGATCTATTCGGCTTTTTCAAATTTTCTTAAAAACTAAGCTTTTACTGCCCAGTGCTCAATGCTATCGAAAGTTTTTTCAAAGTGAATAAACGCAATATATAGTGAAATGTTGTATTCGTTGGCTGGTTTTATTCGGATTTTCATGGTTAATAGGTGGTCAACTCTCTGAAACCTGATTGTTCTTTTGGTTGATATCCCTCAAATTTTGTAGTTAGTCTATCTGTTAACATTTTCGTGGAAAGCTTATAAATTACATTGAGGAGTGTTATAAGTCGATAGTTTTTTAGGTCTGTTCTATCGCCTTTCTTGTGTAGAGTAATGGTTATGGATTCTTTCCAGTTGTTTGGGATTATTTTTTCTTTTAGTATTTTATTCAGGAGAATATGTAGGGCACTAACTACATCTTTACCACCGTATTTGAGCATTTCTGTCGTTACTCCGTCTTTTCCAGGTGACTTATTATTTTTTTTATTGCTCTCTTTATAATAGGTAGAATGCCTCTACCAAATTTTAGACAAAATCTGGAGTGGCTTAGCAGGTATTGAATTTTTTTTTATAAAACTTTAACTTGTAACGAATTATTTTAGGACACATGTTCATATGAACATTTGGCAATACAACTCTGAAACACCCTGTATAATATAGTAATTTGGCGTTAAAATAAGTTTTGCGGCAAAGTGCTACTTCGCATATATAAACAAGTGTGTGAAAAGTAGCTACAGTCGAACCTCTATATAGTTCAGGCAAGATTCGGGAAAATCCACTTTCTAGAAGCATTTCATATAACTTTTTGGCAAATGGGCAATTACCCCTATTTTGACCCCGCTGAATCCGAATATCCCTGTTGCCAACTCGAAATATTGACAGGGGCTGAGGTATTCAAAATGGCGGCCAAAATGGCGGCGGAATTTTAAATTGCCGCTGGAAGGGCCAAATTTTCACAGGTGTACATTCAAAATATATATTTGTATAATTAAAAAATAATAACATATTATTTTTTTTAAGTGGCTACAAAACCCTCCAAAAACCCCCCAGACTCCCCAAAATCTGAAAGTTTGAGGTTTTTTCAAATTTTCTTAAAAACTAAGCTTCTAAGAGAAAAATGTAGAATATACTTTATTGTAGACAATAAAATTCTCTTTTTAACGTGGAATAACCTAATAAAGTTAGAGTAATAACAAGCTCTCCAGCGGCGTCCGTTAATTGAAGTAAATAAAAAAAAGTTGAAAAAATACCTGTGTTTTTTCCAAGATTTATATAATTTTTTTAAAAACTAATATCTACAGAAAACCATGTATTACATTTTGGTATACTCAATAAAATTTCCTTCAAAATGACGTATATCATGGTTAAATTGGTTTTATAAATTAAATCTCAGGGGCATCCGTAAATTAAATTAATTTTGAAAAAACAGAAAATAAACCATTTTTGTTACAAGTTTTATCTAATTTTCTCAAAAACTAAGCTTAACATGAAAAAAACTTGTTCAACACTTTTTTGTAGACAGGGAAATTCCCTTTTTAAAAACGTGAAACTTGGTGGGGTTTGACTTATAGCAAACTCTCCAGCGGCGTCGGTCAATGGGGGTGATTTCAACAAATCATTAAAAAAAACATGTTTTTCATACGTTTTATTCAATTTTCTGAAAAACCAAGCTCTTTATCAAAAAATGTGTTCTATACTTCGTCATAGCCAATAAAATTTCCTTTCAAACGGTGTATTACAAATTGAAAGTTATTTTATATTTACCGCTCCAGTGGTGTTCTTAATATAAAGAAATTATTTAAGATCAATCCAAACTAATCAATTTTGTGTCTTATTAGCTTTTCGGTTCGGTTCGGTTGTCGAAAGTACAAAAGGTCGAAAAAATAAGGTCGAAAGTACAAAAGGTCGAAAATACAAAAGGTAGAAATTACAAAAGTCGAAAGTTCAAAAGATCGAAAAACAAAAGGTCGAAAGTACAAAAGGTCAAAAGTACAAAAGATCAAAAGTACAAAAGATCGAAAGTACAGGTCAATTCGACTTGATACGGTAAATTTGCATTTTTAATATTTTGTTTTGTCGATTTTTTTTCGATCTTTTTTAATTTCGACCTTTTAGGGCTTTGGCGGCGGGCCCGATAATAAAATGTTCTTTTAAACAGTGTGTCACAAAATTTGGGGCGTCCAGGGGCGTCCGTAAATTGCCAAAATTACCAAAAAATATTATTTTTGTTACAGGTTTCATTCAATTTCCATCAAAATCTCAATTTCAATTTCAGTTTCAATTTCAATTTCAATTTCAGTTTCAGTTTCAGTTTCAGTTTCAGTTTCAGTTTCAATTTCAATTTCAATTTCAATTTCAATTTCAATTTCAATTTCAATTTCAATTTCAATTTCAATTTCAATTTCAATTTCAATTTCAATTTCAATTTCAATTTCAATTTCAATTTCAATTTCAATTTCAATTTCAATTTCAATTTCAATTTCAATTTCAATTTCAATTTCAATTTCAATTTCAATTTCAATTTCAATTTCAATTTCAATTTCAATTTCAATTTCAATTTCAATTTCAATTTCAATTTCAATTTCAATTTCAATTTCAATTTCAATTTCAATTTCAATTTCAATTTCATTTCAATTTCAATTTCAATTTCAATTTCAATTTCAATTTCAATTTCAATTTCAATTTCAATTTCAATTTCAATTTCAATTTCAATTTCAATTTCAATTTCAATTTCAATTTCAATTTCAATTTCAATTTCAATTTCAATTTCAATTTCAATTTCAATTTCAATTTCAATTTCAATTTCAATTTCAATTTCAATTTCAATTTCAATTTCAATTTCAATTTCAATTTCAATTTCAATTTCAATTTCAATTTCAATTTCAATTTCAATTTCAATTTCAATTTCAATTTCAATTTCAATTTCAATTTCAATTTCAATTTCAATTTCAATTTCAATTTCAATTTCAATTTCAATTTCAATTTCAATTTCAATTTCAATTTCAATTTCAATTTCAATTTCAATTTCAATTTCAATTTCAATTTCAATTTCAATTTCAATTTCAATTTCAATTTCAATTTCAATTTCAATTTCAATTTCAATTTCAATTTCAATTTCAATTTCAATTTCAATTTCAATTTCAATTTCAATTTCAATTTCAATTTCAATTTCAATTTCAATTTCAATTTCAATTTCAATTTCAATTTCAATTTCAATTTCAATTTCAATTTCAATTTCAATTTCAATTTCAATTTCAATTTCAATTTCAATTTCAATTTCAATTTCAATTTCAATTTCAATTTCAATTTCAATTTCAATTTCAATTTCAATTTCAATTTCAATTTCAATTTCAATTTCAATTTCAATTTCAATTTCAATTTCAATTTCAATTTCAATTTCAATTTCAATTTCAATTTCAATTTCAATTTCAATTTCAATTTCAATTTCAATTTCAATTTCAATTTCAATTTCAATTTCAATTTCAATTTCAATTTCAATTTCAATTTCAATTTCAATTTCAATTTCAATTTCAATTTCAATTTCAATTTCAATTTCAATTTCAATTTCAATTTCAATTTCAATTTCAATTTCAATTTCAATTTCAATTTCAATTTCAATTTCAATTTCAATTTCAATTTCAATTTCAATTTCAATTTCAATTTCAATTTCAATTTCAATTTCAATTTCAATTTCAATTTCAATTTCAATTTCAATTTCAATTTCAATTTCAATTTCAATTTCAATTTCAATTTCAATTTCAATTTCAATTTCAATTTCAATTTCAATTTCAATTTCAATTTCAATTTCAATTTCAATTTCAATTTCAATTTCAATTTCAATTTCAATTTCAATTTCAATTTCAATTTCAATTTCAATTTCAATTTCAATTTCAATTTCAATTTCAATTTCAATTTCAATTTCAATTTCAATTTCAATTTCAATTTCAATTTCAATTTCAATTTCAATTTCAATTTCAATTTCAATTTCAATTTCAATTTCAATTTCAATTTCAATTTCAATTTCAATTTCAATTTCAATTTCAATTTCAATTTCAATTTCAATTTCAATTTCAATTTCAATTTCAATTTCAATTTCAATTTCAATTTCAATTTCAATTTCAATTTCAATTTCAATTTCAATTTCAATTTCAATTTCAATTTCAATTTCAATTTCAATTTCAATTTCAATTTCAATTTCAATTTCAATTTCAATTTCAATTTCAATTTCAATTTCAATTTCAATTTCAATTTCAATTTCAATTTCAATTTCAATTTCAATTTCAATTTCAATTTCAATTTCAATTTCAATTTCAATTTCAATTTCAATTTCAATTTCAATTTCAATTTCAATTTCAATTTCAATTTCAATTTCAATTTCAATTTCAATTTCAATTTCAATTTCAATTTCAATTTCAATTTCAATTTCAATTTCAATTTCAATTTCAATTTCAATTTCAATTTCAATTTCAATTTCAATTTCAATTTCAATTTCAATTTCACTTTCAGTTTCAGTTTCAGTTTCAGTTTCAGTTTCAGTTTCAGTTTCAGTTTCAGTTTCAGTTTCAGTTTCAGTTTCAGTTTCAGTTTCAGTTTCAGTTTCAGTTTCAGTTTCAGTTTCAGTTTCAGTTTCAGTTTCAGTTTCAGTTTCAGTTTCAGTTTCAGTTTCAGTTTCAGTTTCAGTTTCAGTTTCAGTTTCAGTTTCAGTTTCAGTTTCAGTTTCAATTTCAATTTCAATTTCAATTTCAATTTCAATTTCAATTTCAATTTCAATTTCAATTTCAATTTCAATTTCAATTTCAATTTCAATTTCAATTTCAATTTCAATTTCAATTTCAATTTCAATTTCAATTTCAATTTCAATTTCAATTTCAATTTCAATTTCAATTTCAATTTCAATTTCAATTTCAATTTCAATTTCAATTTCAATTTCAATTTCAATTTCAATTTCAATTTCAATTTCAATTTCAATTTCAATTTCAATTTCAATTTCAATTTCAATTTCAATTTCAATTTCAATTTCAATTTCAATTTCAATTTCAATTTCAATTTCAATTTCAATTTCAATTTCAATTTCAATTTCAATTTCAATTTCAATTTCAATTTCAATTTCAATTTCAATTTCAATTTCAATTTCAATTTCAATTTCAATTTCAATTTCAATTTCAATTTCAATTTCAATTTCAATTTCAATTTCAATTTCAATTTCAATTTCAATTTCAATTTCAATTTCAATTTCAATTTCAATTTCAATTTCAATTTCAATTTCAATTTCAATTTCAATTTCAATTTCAATTTCAATTTCAATTTCAATTTCAATTTCAATTTCAATTTTCAATTTCAATTTCAATTTCAATTTCAATTTCAATTTCAATTTCAATTTCAATTTCAATTTCAATTTCAATTTCAATTTCAATTTCAATTTCAATTTCAATTTCAATTTCAATTTCAATTTCAATTTCAATTTCAATTTCAATTTCAATTTCAATTTCAATTTCAATTTCAATTTCAATTTCAATTTCAATTTCAATTTCAATTTCAATTTCAATTTCAATTTCAATTTCAATTTCAATTTCAATTTCAATTTCAATTTCAATTTCAATTTCAATTTCAATCAATTTCAATTTCAATTTCAATTTCAATTTCAATTTCAATTTCAATTTCAATTTCAATTTCAATTTCAATTTCAATTTCAATTTCAATTTCAATTTCAATTTCAATTTCAATTTCAATTTCAATTTCAATTTCAATTTCAATTTCAATTTCAATTTCAATTTCAATTTCAATTTCAATTTCAATTTCAATTTCAATTTCAATTTCAATTTCAATTTCAATTTCAATTTCAATTTCAATTTCAATTTCAATTTCAATTTCAATTTCAATTTCAATTTCAATTTCAATTTCAATTTCAATTTCAATTTCAATTTCAATTTCAATTTCAATTTCAATTTCAATTTCAATTTCAATTTCAATTTCAATTTCAATTTCAATTTCAATTTCAATTTCAATTTCAATTTCAATTTCAATTTCAATTTCAATTTCAATTTCAATTTCAATTTCAATTTCAATTTCAATTTCAATTTCAATTTTCAATTTCAATTTCAATTTCAATTTCAATTTCAATTTCAATTTCAATTTCAATTTCAATTTCAATTTCAATTTCAATTTCAATTTCAATTTCAATTTCAATTTCAATTTCAATTTCAATTTCAATTTCAATTTCAATTTCAATTTCAATTTCAATTTCAATTTCAATTTCAATTTCAATTTCAATTTCAATTTCAATTTCAATTTCAATTTCAATTTCAATTTCAATTTCAATTTCAATTTCAATTTCAATTTCAATTTCAATTTCAATTTCAATTTCAATTTCAATTTCAATTTCAATTTCAATTTCAATTTCAATTTCAATTTCAATTTCAATTTCAATTTCAACTTCAACTTCAACTTCAACTTCAACTTCAACTTCAACTTCAACTTCAACTTCAACTTCAACTTCAACTTCAAGTTCAATTTCAATTTCAATTTCAATTTCAATTTCAATTTCAATTTCAATTTCAATTTCAATTTCAATTTCAATTTCAATTTCAATTTCAATTTCAATTTCAATTTCAATTTCAATTTCAATTTCAATTTCAATTTCAATTTCAATTTCAATTTCAATTTCAATTTCAATTTCAATTTCAATTTCAATTTCAATTTCAATTTCAATTTCAATTTCAATTTCAATTTCAATTTCAATTTCAATTTCAATTTCAATTTCAATTTCAATTTCAATTTCAATTTCAACTTCAACTTCAACTTCAACTTCAACTTCAACTTCAACTTCAACTTCAACTTCAACTTCAACTTCAACTTCAACTTCAACTTCAACTTCAACTTCAACTTCAACTTCAACTTCAACTTCAACTTCAACTTCAACTTCAATTTCAATTTCAATTTCAATTTCAATTTCAATTTCAATTTCAATTTCAATTTCAATTTCAATTTCAATTTCAATTTCAATTTCAATTTCAATTTCAATTTCAATTTCAATTTCAATTTCAATTTCAATTTCAATTTCAATTTCAATTTCAATTTCAATTTCAATTTCAATTTCAATTTCAATTTCAATTTCAATTTCAATTTCAATTTCAATTTCAATTTCAATTTCAATTTCAATTTCAATTTCAATTTCAATTTCAATTTCAATTTCAATTTCAATTTCAATTTCAATTTCAATTTCAATTTCAATTTCAATTTCAATTTCAATTTCAATTTCAATTTCAATTTCAATTTCAATTTCAATTTCAATTTCAATTTCAATTTCAATTTCAATTTCAATTTCAATTTCAATTTCAATTTCAATTTCAATTTCAATTTCAATTTCAATTTCAATTTCAATTTCAATTTCAATTTCAATTTCAATTTCAATTTCAATTTCAATTTCAATTTCAATTTCAATTTCAATTTCAATTTCAATTATGATTATGCCCCCCCCCCCAAACCGTGGCATAAGATTCACTACTTTATTATTTAGTTCCATATACTTAAAAAAAATAACCAAAAACAACCGTGTCAAAGTTACTACTGTTACTTTCTGCACAAAAATATTGCTTAGGAGTGGCCATGGCCCCTATGCCCCCTCCCCTCATAACCACCGGTGTTTTTTTTGCTTTAAATAACTTATTTAGATAAATCAAAATATCTAATCAAATCAAAAAAACAGTTTATTTTAATTTGGAAACATTTTATTTTAGTAGGTATAAATTACGAACCTTTTTGTAGTATTTATCATAACATTAGCCTCACTTTGTAATATATCATTTAAAAAGAAATTGTCTTATCCTCAATAAAGAATAAAGGCACATTTTTTTCTGAAAATCTTAGTTAGAAAAGATATTTAAATATGCAAGAGAAACTGATTATTTCAGTTATGTTTGAAGATAAGTTTATATTAGTACGCCCCTGAATCCTTAAATATGGCAGCAACCTCGGCAACAACCCGACATTTTAATAAAGTTTTTAAAAGAAAATGTTATGTTCTACAATAAAGTATAATACATATTTTTTCCTAAAAAGTGTAGTTTTTGAGAAAATTTTGAAAAACCTATAATAAACATGTTTTTTCTAAATAATCCGAATTTACGTACGCCACTGAAGAGCTACTTGCTTTTCCTAACCTTATTGACCAATACACCGTTGGAAAGAGAATTTTATTCTCCACAAAAAAACTGTTCTTTGCAATTTTTTATAAAAAGGTTGGTTTTCGAGAAAATTGCATAAAACTGAAAAAAAAAACAGGTTTTTGGGGGCTTGGGGGGATTTTCTCCGTCCCTGTCAATTTTTCGAGTTGGAAACAGAGATATTCGGATTCAGCGGGGTCAAATTAGCGGAAAATGGTCTGTTGCCAAAAAGTAATATGATTTGCTTCTAGACCGAAAACGGAAAGCCTTTTAAAATAATATGCTCTGATTAATAACTCGAACCTAAAGGGACAACCAAAACAGTTCGAGTTATGGAGAGTTCGACTTATAGAAACGCGAGGGAAAGAGGTTAAAATACTTGTAAAAAGAGACCACTTAAAAGGTTCGAGTTATAGAGAGGTTCGAGTTAGAGAGGTTCGACTGTATTTTGAGCACACTTTTCGAAAAAACTACTTTTCGTTTTTTTTTCTGATTGCTTAGTTTTAAAAAATAATAAAATTTTATTTGCCAGTTGAAGCTGTAATTCAATGCTATCACTGCCATCAAGCTACTCCCAACTGCAACGGAGGAGACATAGATTCTTTGGATATTAAAAATTGTACTGAGGATATATGTGCCGTAATCAGATATGAAAGTGAGTATTTAATTATTTTAAATATTATTCTTTTATGAATTGTATTCCATGTTATTTCGTAGCAATCTTCTATCAATCTAGCAGGTATACAGCAGGGTGCCAGTTATTTTTTAAATTCCAAATTTTGTCCCTATCAAATTGGTTTTTAGGTGTTTTGGAACAATTGGTCTATTTGGGTTTTTTGTGTCGAGAAACACGAATGTGGTGTTATTTTTAATAGATTTTGTAGAGGACGCCACTTGCGGTATCTCTAGTGCATATATTATCCGTGGGCTAATTTATTACAAACCTGATAGCATATTGGAAATCCTTGATGTCTTTTATAATAAAGGTATCCTTGTATAAGCTTTCAACACCCAACCATTTTCGAGAAAAACAATAAGTAAGAATGCAAAATATGATTAAATGCACTTTTAGGAAAAATTGAAATTCAAAATAACTAAACAAAAATTGAAATCATTCTATTAGGGGAGGGTTGGGCAAGATGGGCAACCTAAGGTTTGAAGTACATTAAAAAAAAACTGTTGTGATAGAACAAAACAAAGAATTTTGCCTAAATTTGCCAATATTTCTTTATTATATTAAAAAACTAATATTTAAAAAAAATTAAAACCTGGCTGTATACAAAATGCCCATCTTGCCCCATCCGTGGGATCGAGTTATAGAGGTTCTGTTGTAACCAAAAACTTCGTAAGAGCTTGAGTTTCTCAGATATTTACAAAAAACTGTTATTAAGGCTGATATATTATGGCTTCACTTGAAGTATGCTAATAGGCGGGATAGGATGGTATCAGATCCGTCATGGATCCATTTTTTTTTCTACGTGTAATACAATTGCTCCATCAACCACAGTTACACAAAATTTTCCTCAGTGTTATACAACTGCATTAGTGTCATTTGGTCCAAGCGTGACGTCACATATTTGTTTCCCATATGAACAATGCTTTGAATGACAGTATTGTGCTTCTTGTTGATATATCTTCTTTGTTAAGGACATCATCCCAGAGCATTGAATTGGCATCATACATATATATTATGAGTGTTCTTTCATGGCTATGTGGGCTAGTTGTTGTGCGTGGCCCATACAATGTTATGTGAACGTTAATCGGGGCGTTCCACCTGGCCATCGGACTGTTTATAAAACAGTACAAAGAATCCAAATGCACAAACTTTTCATACAACGAACGTGCAGCTGGAACGCAAGTAAGATTTTCTGGACGTTTTTATAACCAATCCGATGGTCAGCTCGAACGAAGTATTGATCTACCGCCGGAACCGTAAAAAATAAAAGTATAGGGAATATTTTTCCTTGTGTTGTTTTTACCAATACTTTTATTTTTCATTATAATAACCGACGGTAATTTTCTTCCTAAAGTTGTAATGAAAATGTTTTTATTATGCCGATTCAGTTTTTTGTAAGATGGACCACTTTTAAAACTCTACAGCTCGATTTCTTCTTTTTGGATCCTTGTTAATTTCGTTTTTTGTCAGAACCATGTCAGACGTTGTCCTGTCCACCACCCAAACTAGGATCCCAGAAGAAGAAATCGAAATGACAATTTTTTAAAAGTCGTAAAATAATCGAATGGGAAATTGAATAAGATTATATTGCGAAAAAGCAAAACAGAATGATTGTGGAAATTAACACAAACCTTTAAGATTTACCTTAGTTTGTTTATTAAGTTATTAAAGAAAATCTATATTTTTAGCAATTATGCCAGGAAGAATAGTCTTAGCCACAATCAGAGGCTGTTTGGACGAAGCTAAAGAAACTTTAAACGCAACCTCACAGAAATCACTTCAAAGAAATGAGACGATGAAATTAAATAAATGTAAGACTTCGCTATGTAACAGTGCCAAACGGACTTATTTAGGTTTGGAACTTTTGCAGTGGATATGTCTTGGTTTTTTTGGATTTTCTGTATTTGATAGAATTTATTAGTTTTGGTTTACGACGTTGCCAGCACAAGGGTGTTTTTTATTTGTCTAAATCAGTAAGTAGTAGGTATATAGTAGTTTCGTTACTTAATTCTTAGAATGTCTTTACCTAGCTAAGTTATTCTAAATACAGCTTTTTAATAAGAACTAGTGTTTGCTGGGTAATTAGTAACACTTTAAGTATAGTTAAATGTAAATAAATTAAAAATCAAATGTTCGGGAATAAAAGAAACTTATTTGAAACTGCGTTGTGGTTCTTGTAAGCACTGCGTCTGCGCCCTAACCAAATAACGTTCCGTAATGGTAATTTAGCAATACCACTATCGTAAGCTCCTTTTCGATGCAGTAATGTAAACTTTTATTGTAATTTAAAGGCAAAGCAAGTACCTATTCACTAAAAATAAATTTTGTATTATGTATCTTTTGGGACATATTTTTGCCTTAGGTTTAGTTTTTATGATCTATTTGTAAAGCTTGTCTAGGTCCTAAAAAAATTGAGTTTTCCACCTTGGTTTTTGTTCCCGGGAAACACTCAAGGAACATTTCGAGTAACACTCGCATAAATTAGTGATCGCTTTTTAATTACAAAAAAAATATTTGAAACTCGTAGACAATGATTGAGTAGAAACAAAATTTCGGACTTCCATTGTCCTTCTTTATTTTAAATTCGACGTTTCGGTTAGTAAGAATCTTTAACCGTTTTCAAGTGTAAACTAAACAATCTAGTCTACAGGCTGCTACTTATACTACTTGGTGTGCAGTCGGGTATGACAGCACATCCCTCTTTTAACCCTAAGACGCATGTTTTTCTAAAAGAGTGGTTTCCATATATTTGGTATATCCATGCTTGTGTGACTAAAAACTTTTTACTCTGCAGTACAAACGCAGCTTCAACAAACCTTCGTTTTCGCCAATGCAACTCCTTATGCAAAACTTTAGCTTCTGACCACTGAATACTGTGATCATTTGACCATGCACGATCCGCTAAACCCGATTTTTCAATATCCCCTAATTGGGTACTTTTTAGATATTCATTTACTCTAACCTGAAGAGGGCGTTTCGTTTCACCTACATATCATTTACCACACTCACACGGGATTTGGTAAATACATTGCTTATTATTTGAGGGATTTTCTGGTTTTGTTTTAGTTACAAAACTCCTTATTGTATTTCCCGATGACAATACTGTTTTATATTATAGTACTTGGCTATTCGTCTTATGTTTTCTGAAATCCCTTGAACATATGTAATGTTAATAGTACCCAACGGATTACTATTTTGAGAATTTGCTACATGAAATTTGTTTTTAATTTTAGAGATCGTTGGGTTTAATAATTTCTCGGAATAACCATTCTGTTGTAAATCCTTTTTAATGTTGTTAATTACTGTGGTTAACTCTTTAGGTACTGT
This sequence comes from Aspidapion aeneum, assembly GCA_963576565.1. NCBI lineage: Eukaryota > Metazoa > Arthropoda > Insecta > Coleoptera > Brentidae > Aspidapion > Aspidapion aeneum. Next base: position 74,119,880 of record OY755044.1, read on the forward strand.
TCCGTGTGTGTAGATAGATATAGATACTTACTAACGGAAACGTCGTGTTTAAAATAAATAAAGACAATGGAAGTCCTATATTTTGTTTCTAAAAAAAATATTGTTATTATATGATTTACCAATTCCTTTAAATCCAACTTTATCGGAAAAAGCGTTTTACTTTATATCTATAGAAAGTTAAATATTCCTTCAAACGATGTATATGGGTATAACATTTAGGTAACCGTTAATACACCAGGGGCGTCCAAAAATTGAATTAAAAAAAACATTAAACATGCGTATGTTTCTTGAATGTTCCCCGTTAACAAATACCTACTAAGGTAACTTTGTCTATTTCCGGCCTAGTTAAGGAAATTTTTACTTTACCCGCTTGGATTAGTGTTAAGAGTTCATACTTTGGCCAAATTTATCAATAAATGGCGTAAAGGGTAGAGTTGTCTGTCAATTTCAAAAATATATATATATTTTTTTTTAATTTGTACCAGAAAAAAATTGATTTTTGATCTACGAGTTATTAAAAAACTGCTATCCATAAAAACTTGTCTATAACTCCTTTTTTTTCGTAAAATATCATTCTAATTGGGTAATAAAAGATAAGATTTTCTCCATATCTGTCAAGCAATTTTTGGGGCGGAAAAAGATTTTTATACTTATGGAGGCTTTGTCATAAAAATTGGAAAAAGAGATAAAAAAAAAATATAAATTAAACAACAACAGTAATTTTCCGGCTTAATAAGCCGTAGTTAGATCGAGATCCAAAATATTAATCTATTACCGGCCTATTTTAATTTTGCCTTTTTTAGCAATTGTCTACAAAATATATTATTAAATAGTAAAAATACATTCAATAGACCCTTAATAGATCAAAAAAATCAAAAGTATTTTAAAAGGGTCTTAAATCTAGGAGTTATTAAAAAACTGGTTCCCTTAAGAAGACTTTACTTTGACCCTTTTTTTTTGTAATAACTCTTTTTAATTAGCTAATAAAAAGGGTGTATTTTAATATTTCTGTCAAAAATTTTGTGGGCCGGAAATAGTTTAACATATTTTTTAAGGTATATTGAATAAAAGTTTCAAACCAAAGTTTTTGTTTTCTCTCTTCCGGCTTAATAAGCCGCAATTAGATCTGACTTCCAAATATTGGTCTATTAATTTTATATTAACGATTTTCAGCACTTTTTCTAAAAAAAAAATAATAAGTTGTGAAATTTATCATAAACAGACAAATATGAATCAACCTAATTAAAAAAAATCTACACTGACGCTTGCCGACATCCTCACTTTTATGCGTTAATTTGATGAGCATTGGAAGGCCGATAGTAGCTATGATAAAGCTATAGAAAAAAATTATAAAACACGAAAATTTTAACTTGCTTCCCTCCCCTATACATGTAAAGTTATGTAAAAGTAACATTGTCCACTTTCAGAAACGCTAGAGAGCGGAGTTTGGAATGCTGATAGGAACTATTATAAGACCATGGGAAAAAATCTCAAAGTTTTACGGAATGCGTTCTTGGCTTTTTTTTACATGAAATGTTTTTGTTATGATAAAAATTTTTTAAATGCACTATCCCTTTTTAATTTATTCATGTGTTGTATTAACTTCATATTCCACAAAATTTCATATTTTTGATATACATATGTTTAAAAAGAAAATTATCTAATTTCCATCCCACTTAGTCATTGTAAAAAGCGTGGACACTGGCTCACAGAACGCTTGCTAACCTGTTTAGACACGGAAAGTACAAACAGAAATTCTGCCTAGCAGCAAGTAAACTAGCCGGCCCGTCAACTGTTGGAAAGTACTTGCGGGAGAGTAGCCAGCAGTGTCGTATATAAGGGGGGGGGGCCCGGGCCTCCCCCGAAGCTAAGATTTTTTTAGATATTTTCCACATATTATATAAAATAGCATTAAATACGGTCTCATGAGGTCTCGGCCCCCCCCCAAACTGTCTCGCCCCCCCTGAAATTGTCTCGCCCCCCCCCCGAATTTTTTTTCTATATACGCCACTCGTAGCAAGTGCACTTTCTTGTAGTTTACACATGGCAAGTATAGTATATACTTTCCGCCAGTAAACTCTCCAAATGTAAACGTAGCTTTATTAGGATCAAACTGGCTTGAAATTTGGACGGATTTGCACAATTGTAATGTAATGCGTATCGTATGTCCCCAAGGATATGCACCTAACGCTCAAGGAGGAGAAGAGGGAGTTTAGCCTTGCGTTAGACCAACTATTTTCTTAGTGTATTTTGTTTGAAAATGCATTACGAAGGGGGGAACGGGATTAAAAAATCCAGAAGTTATGCGTTACGCAATCTATGAAGGTTCTCTTAGTAGTACGTTGGCTTTATCACCAACTACTTATATTGCTTTGAGCAGTTCGCGAGATCAGGGCCGTACTCAGAAATAAAATTCGGGAAGGGGGTGAATTGAAGAGATTCAGTAATAATTTACGTATTTTACAATTATTCGTTTTATTTGGGTCGATGAAAATTCTCTTTTAACTCACTTTATAGACTATTTCGGGGGGGGATTAATCCCCTTGATCCCCCCTTGGTACGACTTTAATGGTATAACGTAAACCTAGCTAAGACCTAAAATAAAATTAATACACAGTTGTTCTAAAAAGTAATCACTAGTGGTGTAATTAAATATAAGCTACTTATGCACCTGCCCAAGGCGCCAAGCTCTAAGAGCGTCATGTTAAAGATCTGTCATACATGTAGGTAGGTACTGAAGGTCAGCATGATTTTTTTTAAATTTATATTTTTGGTAAAATGGAATACTTTTCAATCTATCAAATTTTCGTGGCTAATTGGGTAAAAAGAAGTTTTTGTTTCTCTAATATTTTTCCGTGGGTAGCTCGAAAGGTTAAAGTCACGCAGGTCCAAGTTCTAATGGACACCTAATACTTGTTGACAGTTAACTGTTTCGTTCTTATGGGAGCACTGCTTGGTCAATGTGACACCCCTGTGAAGTTACTTTGACCGTTTTGTCTCTCATCCAAGTCTATAGTGAGACAACTTTCAAGATACGAGAGAAACTAGAACAAGGGCAGGCAGGTTTAAACTGCTATATATGACGATTTTTTTTAACATGGCCAAAACCAATTTTTAAACTTTTTTTTTGCAACTTTAAATACTTATCTAATATTTTTTGTGTTCGTTTTATTTAAGACATGTGTCAAGATTAGCTTTCAAGCGAAATTTTAACAACTTTCTCTAAAACAAAATTGAAAAACGCTTTTTTGTTAGATTATGTAGATAGCCGTAGATAGATAAATTGTTTCCCGTCCGCACCTTGAAAAAAAATTACATTTTTTATACCAAAAAGTGAAATAAGAGACATAAATCATATTTTGTTAAATTATTATTTACAAAAATATTTAAAACCAACATTTGTTGGATGAAAATAATCTGGGTAAAAAAAGATTCATTAATTAAATCAAATAGCTAAAAATAAAACAATTATATCTCACGACATTTATTTTCATCCTGCTAAATTTCTTGATAATGTTATACTTAACTAAACTAAAGGAACTAAAGAATATGATGCCAGTCTAATAAAAAAACACTGAAAATATTAATCAAGTACCTTTGGTTTTTTTTATATACCTATTGTTACAAATTTAAGTATTTACATTTTATAGTTAGAATTTATTTAGGTTTAGTGTAGTATTAGGTTGACGTATTTTATGGTTGTATTCTTAATCTAGGTTTTAGTTGCGTTATCTGTGACAAACTGGTATGCGAACGGTCCGTCTAGAAAAGGCTGGAATGATTCCGAATCGAACAAGGATGGAAGAGTTCTCGAATAGTAGGCAGCCCCTCATATATAAGGCCGGACGTCGTGCATCGGGCAGATAAAGATAACCAGCGGTAGTGATCGCTAGATGTTAACGCGAAGTTAATAGGCGTATTAAAGTAGTGAATTGTTAGCAAGTTATTAGTAAGTTTAAGTGCTTGTTTTTGTACATAATTTGTCGAAATAAATTGAGGTATCGTTTTCAACAATTGCGAGATTTAATTGTTGTTGTGAACCCGTAACAACTGGTGCCAGAAGTGAGAACTAAATAGCAACTAAATAGTGCAAAGACTATCCTTACATAGTACCACCGGCTATGACAATTGGACAGAAGAACAGTAAGTGATTTTTCCAGAATATTCGAAGAAGTTCGATTTTGTTTTATTTAAAAATCAAAAGAGAAATTTGAGAACCGACTGCGACATTAACTTTACAGTCCAAAAATTGATAATTAGAGAGATTTTAAAAGAGATATCCAAAAAGCGATTTCGACATTAGATTAGTAATTTCAAAAGTAAGAATTAGAAAAAATTTCTAGAAGATTCCATAACATTCTACGACGTTCTGTTCGAGAACCAGAAGAGATATCCAAAAGGCGACTTCGACATTAGATTAGTCATTTCAAAAGTAAGAATTAGAAAGAATTTCTAGAATGTTCCATAACATTTTACGACGATCTATTCGAGAACCAAAAGAGATAATCAAAAAGCGACTTCTACATTTGCCTACTAGCAGAAAGAGTGACATTTACCAGTATATTCCAGAACATTCCATTAGGTTCTATTTAAGAATCGAAAGTGATATTGAGAAACGGACTGCGTCATTAACTTTATAGCCCAAGGATAGACGTTTAGAGAGATTTGTCAGAAAATTGATGCTTACTAGACAAGGATCGGCAAAAATGGAAGAACTAACTAAAATGATTCAGGCTCTATCATCTCAAATGGCTCAAAACCAGAACGTTATGAGACAGACCATTGAACAAAATCAAGGCGACATGAAACACACCATGGACGACATGAAGCAGACCATGGAACAAAACCAGAACGATATGAGACAGACCATTGCACAAAACCAAAACGATATGAGACGGACATTTGAAGAAAGATTAGATGGTATGCAAGAAAACTTCGACCAAATAAGGAGCAACTCCGAACAGCTGAGAGGAGAATTTAAGGTAGCAACAGAAGATCTTAAGATAGAAATAACTCAAAGGATGCAGAATGTAGAAGAAAAGGTGCAAAACAAATTGCAGAATGTTGAAGAAAAAGTGGAGACCAAACTACAGAAGGTTAGGGAAGAAGTTTTTCAAACCATGGAAGAAAAATTCCAGGACGTGTCAAAACAGCTTATACAGCTCCAAAAAGAACACAACAAAATGAAAGCTCAGGGATGTGTTGCGAATTCCAACCAAAACATTAAGCCTCCAAATTTCGATGGTACGTCTTCCTGGTCTACTTACAAACAACAGTTTGAAGCTGCCGCTGCTGCAAATGGTTGGGATGATGAGGAAAAAGCTAGAGCATTGTTAGTAGCTCTACGAGAACCTGCTCTGGGACTTTTACGGTCCATTCCAGTCGAACAAAAACAGAATTATAACGCTTTAGTGGCAGCGTTAGAAAGAAGGTATGGAGACGAACACTTGCGAAATTTACATTGGTCAGAATTAAATATTCGTCAACAAAGACCAGGAGAATCATTGCAAGAGTATGAAGCAGATATTAGGAGGCTGATGCCAGAAAATTACAGAGATCCCTTCACGGTAGATCGCTTTATTAACGGATTACGAGACTCGGACTTAGCAAAGTTACTTCGTCGAGAACGCTTCCATAATAGCAGTGAAGTGTTGATTCGAGCCCTTGAAATCGAATCATCAAATAATGTCCAGGCTAAAAGTAAGAGCTGTTTCAATTCAGGAGGGAGAAGAAATGACTAATGGACATGAGGTCAACTTAAAAACGCTAAACCAAATGTTTCAATCACTGATAGAGAAGATTGACTCTTTGAAAGAAAGCAGACGATCCCCTCCAAATGTAAAGTGTTTCAGATGCGGACGTACAGGGCATATTGAACGCGATTGTCGCGTCCAAATAAGGTCTCGCTCGCCATCTAGCGGGACAGAGTACCGAAGAAAAAGTTCAGAAAAACTAAAACTAGTCAACGCAGAGGGGCGGGTGTTGGCTAAAGGGAATGTAGCCCCCAAAATTTATTCAATTAAGAGCTTAAAACATACTGCTGACAGTCTTAACATCGACGGACTTATAAATGGAAGACAAGTTAACATAACAGTAGACACTGGTGCTGCCATATCATTGCTTAAGTTCAAAATTGCAACGAAATATAAAATTCGACCAACAGAAAAGAAAATAACACTTAAGACTGTGACTGGAGAATCCGCCGACGTGTTGGGGCAGACAGACATAAACCTACAGCTGGGGAGGTTGAAGATTCGCCACTCGGTATTAGTTGCAGACATAGAAGACGAATTTATTTTGGGAATGGACCTGATAAGTAAACATGGATTTGCGTTTGATAATAAACTTAATACCCTAAGATTTGGGAACGAAGAGTTCATTTTGTCAAATAGTCACATCAATAAAGAACCAATAAAGGTGGTGGCAGTATGCACAACAAGACTAGTCGGTAACAGTGAGACCATAATTTTTGGGAGGCTAGAAAGTAAAACATCAAGCTGCGTCGGACTCATAAGCCAACAAAACACACCCAACACCTACCTCGTTGCAAAATCACTAGTTAAAACCGATAAAGACATCCCGATTAGAGTCGCCAATATTTTCCCAAATAGTGTCAAAATTAATAAGGGGGAGGTGGTAGCATTATTTGAACCAGTACAGACAGTAACAAGATGTGAAGAGCCAACTTCCGAGGATACAAGCAAGTTACCAATGTAGGTACTTCAGCAATTTGAGTCAACTTGGCAACATCTCACTCCAGAAGAATTTAGTAAAGCGAGAGAGTTTATAGAAGAACAAAGTAATATCTTCGAAACTAGGAGTAGTTCGGGACGCACAAACCTCATTCAACATGCTATCAACACTGGCGATGCCCAACCGATAAGACAGCCCCCAAGAAGACTACCAATGGCCAAGCAAGAAGAAATTCACAATCTCATTAATAAAATGCTCAGCGACGGTGTTATTGAAGAGTCATCAAGTCCTTGGTCATCTCCTGTGGTGTTGGTCACTAAAAAGGATGGAAGTACTAGATTTTGTGTCGACTACAGGAAACTTAACGATGTGACCAAGAAAGATAGTTACCCACTGCCAAGAATAGATGACACATTAACAACGTTGGCAGGATCATATTGGTTTTCTACTCTTGACCTGGAAAGTGGGTATTGGCAAGTAGGAATCTTTGAAAGAGATAAAGAGAAGACTGCATTCTCTGCTGGAAGTGGACTTTATCAGTTTAATGTGATGCCATTTGGCCTGTGTAATGCCCCAGCTACATTTGAAAGACTAATGGAAAACCTGCTTAGTCTATTTGGATGATGTCATAGTAATGGGAAAATCATTTGAAGATCATCTAGACAATTTACGAGAAGTATTTTCAAGAATCAGGAACGCAAACCTTAAACTAAACTCAAAGAAGTATTTTCTATTCCAAGAAAAAGTTGAGTTCTTGGGTCACGTCGTTTCCCGAGAAGGCATCCATACCGACGAAAAAAAGTTACAAGCAATAAAAGAATGGCCTCAACCTCGTGACAAACATGAATTGAGAAGCTTTTTGGGTCTGTGTACATACTACAGACGATTTGTAGAAGGATTCGCCAAAATACGTCTCCATTACAGAAGATAAAGCTTCTTACAAATGGAATACCGAATGTGACCAAGCATTTAGAAGACTAAAAGCAGCATTATGTTCTAGTCCGATTCTTGCATATCCCATTCCCAAAGGTAAATTCATATTAGATACTGATGCGTGCAACGATGGCATAGGAGCAGTACTCTCCCAAGTACAAGATGGAGAAGAACGGGTCATCGAATTTTTCAGCAAAAAGTTATCCAAACCAGAGAGAAATTATTGTGTGTAGATCACTTTCACAAATATCTCTATGGACAAGAGTTTCTGATTAGAACGGATCATGCTGCATTACAGCGGCTCATGAAAATGAAACAACCTGAGGGGCAAGTCGCGAGATGGATAGAAGAGCTACAACAATACCATTATCAAATTAAGCACCGAGCGGGAAGGGTGCATAATAATGCGGATGCATTATCCAGAAGACCTTGCCCTGAGGATTGTAAACATTGCAGGAAAATTGACCAGAAAGAAGGAATTAACTACGTGCGCCAGATAAAGTTAGAACCAGATGAAGAATGGATGTCGGCTTCGATTAGAACCACACAACTTAACGACAAAGATGTAGGACCTATCTTGCGATTGAAAGAAGAGAACAAGCCACGACCATCAAGGCAAGATATCGCAAACCAAGGGGTGATATTCAAATCACTGTGGGCACAATGGGATTCACTAATAGTAGAGGAAAACATCCTTAAAGGTGCCTGGGAAAGTGCCGATGGCCTTACTGTGGTTAATCAAGTAGTGGTTCCTAGGAGCATGGTAGACAATATAATGGCCGAATGTCATGGTGGAAAATCAGGCGCGGACCTAGGCATAAATAAAACCATGGACAAAATTCGAAACCGATTTTATTGGGTCAATTACTTTCAAGATGTGAAAAACTTGTGCCGCCGATGTTCGACTTGTGCAGCCAGCCAAGGTCCCAAAACAAGGTCCAGAGGTCAAATGAAACAATATAACGTAGGTCTGCCATTCGAACGCATTGCTATTGATGTGGCCGGACCATTTCCAGAAACTAAAAAGGGCAACAAATACATCCTTGTTGTCATGGATTACTTTAGCAAATGGCCAGAAGTTTTTGCTTTGCCTAACCAAGAGGCCGCTACAGTTGCAGAAGTTCTGGTAATGATGTTTTCAGCCGATTTGGCATTCCTTTGGAACTACATTCAGATCAAGGAAGAAACTTTGAATCAAAGCTCTTCCAGAATCTCTGTGACCTTTTAGGAATACATAAAACACGGACTACTGCTTTGCATCCGCAGTCAGATGGCATGGTTGAAAGATTTAATAAAACAATAGAGGAACATCTTTGCAAAGTTGTTGATGAGCACCAAACAGATTGGGACCAATATATTCCATTGTTTTTGATGGCCTATAGAACTGCCATTCACAATACGACAGGAGCTACTCCATCTAGTATCCTGTTTGGTAGAGAACTGCGTTTACCATGTGATATCATGTTTGGTTCACCTGAAGAAGCACACTTAGAGGTTAATGACTATGTCGAACGTTTAAGGCAAAAGCTGCACGATATCCATGAAGTGGTTAGAGAGCGAATAGAAATAGCCAGTGACCGCATGAAAGCGAGATATGACCTGAAAGCAAACTCTTCAGGGTTCAAAGAGAATGATCAAGTCTGGCTATACAATCCTCAACGCAAGAAAGGAAGATCACCTAAGTTGACACCACCATGGGAAGGGCCTTATAAAGTTGTTAAGAGAATTAATGATGTAGTCTACCGAATCCAGAGAAGCCCGAAGTCCAAGTTGTTCATCTAGACAGACTAAAACCTTACCTGGGAAATGTTGATCGAGACGATCAAACCTGAAGAGGAGGATAGTGTTACAAATTTAAGTTATTTAAATTTTATAATAGGAATTTATTTAGGTTTAGTGTAGTATTAGGTTGACGTATTTTATGGTTGTATTCTTAATCTAGGTTTTAGTTGCGTTATCTGTGACAAACTGGTATGTGAACGGTCCGTCTAGAAAAGGCTGGAATGATTCCGAATCGAACAAGGATGGAAGGGTTCTCGAATAGTAGGCAGCCCCTCATATATAAGGCCGGACGTCGTGCATCGGGTAGTCAAAGATAACCAGCGGTAGTGATCGCTAGATGTTAACGCGAAGTTAATAGGCGTATTAAAGTAGTGAATTGTTAGCAAGTTATCAGTAAGTTTTAGTGCGTGTTTTTGTACATAATTTGTCGAAATAATTTGACGTATCGTTTTCAACAATTGCGAGTTTTAATTGTTGTTGTGAACCCGTAACACTATTAATACAAAAAAGTGCGGAAAGGACATTTATAGCCCATCGCACCGACTTTTTTTTCCCTACTTAGCCTTAAGTGTTCCTTATTACGTCATATTATGATTATATTAAGAAACGCTTTAAGCTAAGTAACGAAAAAAGAGTCGGTGAGATGGACCCTTAGGGTGCGGATTGGACAATATATATATGATTACGCATTAAAATATATTAACACTGACATGTATTTTTTTTTATCGTAAAATCCAAATAACTCTTAATTAGAGACAAGGTAAACGTACAATCCAAAGGTACTGATAGATATTTTATTAAAAAACGTAAAATCCAAATAACTCTTAATTATTAGAAAAGAGGTAAAGTATAATCTTAAAGTATACTGTAGAATAATAATAGAAAACGACAAATCCAAATAACTCTTAATTAGGAACGTGGTGAAAGTACAAGCTAAGATACTGTGGTTATATTATAATAATTTTGGAATTGATTTTTAAACAAATCATCATGTGTTCCAAAATAAGACAAGAGTTGCAACAATGTTTTAAGAAACTTGAAGGACTTAAATATGTGTTTCAAACTTATGTATGTTTTACTTAGTATACAGTTTTTTTTGTACTGAGTTTCTAATTCAAATCGGATCATATACAATTTTTTATTTATACAAGGTGTTTAAGTTATTGTAAGTCAAAAAGTTTATATAAACATAGACACGCAAACGCTTAGTTTTCGAGATACAGGGTGTTAAAATTTCATATATTTTTTAGTTTTTTGTTTATAGCTCGTGCAGTTTTTGAGATATGCAGCTCAAATTTAACACATATATTTAGCTGGTGTCATTACACTATAAGACATATCAAACGATAGTAAAAATCTAGAAGGTTATACTTTTTCAGGGCTCGTGTCCCTTTTTTCCTGGGATATTTTTTTGTTGTAAGCCACTGGTAGATTCTAAAACAAGAAATAAAATCCTTGTTTCGTTTGCAAATTTTTTTGTCTCTTGCAATTTTTTCGCATCTCTAACCGTTTATAAAAAAGCTTTTGCGCCAAAGACTGCTATGATCAAAATAAAAAATGCTTCGGTATGACATGGCGGCTATATCAAAATAAACAAAAAATATTATCTCGAAAACTAAGCGTTTGTAGACCTATGTTTATATGAACTTTTTGTCTTAAAATCACTCAAGAAATTTAATACTAAAATTATGTTATTGAACACCCTGTATATATGGGTTTGAGTGGAAGAGCGTGCTAAACAAACGATTTTTTTTTCTAATAGTGCCTAATTTTTCTCAAATTTTTGTACACGGCGCCATTTTTTTATTGAATATTTTCTGTCATGTGCACAATAAGGTTAATGGGTGGGTGGGAGGTTAGAAGAAAGAAAATTCTTATTATTTGTATTTTTTTGCAATACTTATTTTAGGTACTAGCAGGTGGAGCCCATCTTCAGTAAACTAATCTAGCCTACCTAAACTATATCACACTCGTCCCCCTTGTACGAGTTTCCTTATATCTTCCATTACTTAAATCTTTTTCCAATCTAAAAATTAAACCTATTAAATGAACGGACAAGTGGCTCCCCTCGGTGGCGCAATAGTCTAGGTACTAATTGTAGGCTAGGCTACAAATGTCCGCCCTTTTTTTGCATTGGTTCCGTTAGGTTTATGACTTTTGACCTAATTAGTCCATTAAACAAGTGTTTACTACTTTAGACATTATTTCATACATATGAAAAATGACCGATAGTTTTAAAAAGTAGTCAAGTATTTGTAAACATAAATATTATTTTTCAAATTAAATCAAATCTTTATTATTTTTCCGTACAAATTGTACATAAAGAATGGGTGTTAAGGAATAACTGTACTAAAACATTAATTAAAAGTGGTTTGGTTAGATATTATTAAAAAAAAACTTTAATTCAGTACATGTTTGCATTTTCACTAATATAACAATATAACCATGAAAATGGAGTTATTTTTATTTTATATTTGGATTGCCTTAAGAGTTTGACTTTGGAGCAGTGATTAAATTTAAAATTAAACCGATTTTAAAGGAAAAAAACAATTATACCCACATCCCAGCCAAAGCTATCAGGTAAAAACTATAAATAATCTAAAAATGCGGAATTATTTTTAAAAAGAGTATCGTTATATAAATCCAAGTATGTGACATTCTCTTTAATTTTGTTTTAATGACTGCCTTTTTAGATTAGTAGTTTTGTAACCGTGTAACCAAATTAAATATAAATGTTCCGTCAATTAAAACAATTAAGTTGTATAGTTTTGGCGTATAGTAGCCATCTTGAATTTTAAAAAAAGCCGTATTAATCTTTATTTGCATTTACAGCCTTAAGGAAGGTATCGGTTTCTTATTCCAATTGATTAATAACTAACCTAAAAAAATAACAATAGCCGGCTTCGCTGGTTCAGCCTGACTTGCACATGTCATAGCGTAAAAAAATCGCCTTAACAAGGGCTTATAAAACATGTATGCCAAATTTCATTAAAATTGGTTAAGTAGTATCTGAAATAATCTTTATTTTATATTTGCGATCATTTTTATTTAAAAAAAATTTAAATCAGTACCTGGTCAAATATTTAGCTGCATTTTAAATATGAAATGTTTTTATAGGACACCCGGTACATCGGTAGCTAAAATTTTGAGGATTTACTACCCCTTAATCTTGTAATACAAAACTGCTAAATTATAACAATTGGTCCCACTGTGCGACGACCCTCCACGCGATTCATCGCCACACGGTGCTGTGGAGCCTAGACCAGCGGCGTTGCCGGCCATCAGGTTAAATCTTGAGGCTAAAATTTTTTGGTCGGCTAAAACGATCGGAAGGTTAATTTACAAAAATCGACCCCCTGGAACAAAAAATAATTGCTTTCTGTTCTTCATCCATAATTCTAACACAATTTAGAAAAATAATAAGATTATAAAAGCGACAAAAGTCATTTTTTTAACTCAATTAAAACATTTTTACTTTTTTCTGAATCTCATGTGAGTGGCCAAACTTTGTAGGGTTAAGGTTAGGTTAGGTCTAATTTTTTTGGGCAAAAAAGTTAAGGAAGTGATACACATGTTGAAAAAAGAGATTATGTGAAACATCACCAATAATTTTTTTCCAAACAAAGCAGATATTTAAGAAAAACTAACAAAAAAATGTCAAATTCTTTTATAAGATTTGGCACTGCCGCTTATTCCATAATATTCTTTCAACGTGATGTGCAACGTACTGTTTCAGCGACCTGAGAGAATTTTGGTGCAAGGCTCGCTATGATACCGCGCGGCATTGCCGTAGTTTACTGTAAAGCATAAAGTTTCATACTAATTTTTTTCGAAAACTATGGATTTTTAAACAAAATTTCATAAGAAATTTATGTTCCTAAATTTTATGAAACAAAACATGAAATACACCCTGTATATGGCTATAAACATATTTTTATTCCATCTTTTCTTATTTTTCGCCTAAGAAACGACTACTTATGTCCAGTCCGCACCCCAAACTATCCGGTCCTCACCCACACGAAATAGGTGCGGATTGGACGGTGCGTATCGGACATTTTATGACTATAATTTATTCACAAAAACTGGTAAGGTCGATTGAAGTGAGTTTTAGGTTATGTTATACCGACATGACAATAAGGCGCTGACTGTGACGTAGCACGGCACCCCGACACAAAATATGATTCCGGAACGTACCACCAACTAATCTAATCGTGTCATTGACTGAACTTACACATTATTATCTGATTATTCACCATCTCTTTTTAAACTAATGTATTAGTAAGGGCGCTTAATAATATTAAACAAACATGAGTTTAATAACAAAACAGTGGTCTACTCGTTTTATTTACTAAACTCACACATTGTCATTCAGCTACTTACTCTCTCTTTTTAACTCAAAGTATTGGGACGGACGCACTCAATCTAAAACAGTCATCCCATTTTGACAATCAACGTCAATCGATTTTCTGATGCACACAGTGGGCTCGCGGACCGAATTTTTGGCCAAAAAGGGCTAAATTAAAAACATACTCAAACTTCTTAAAACCTTTACTAAAAAGAGTAGATAGTACAGCAGGCCTTGAAAAAGCTATGATATAATTGACGTAACTCAGTTGTTTTTTAGAAGTGTCATTTTTCTTTTCAAAGGAACGCGTTAAAGTACCATATTTGTATGGCGGTTTGATCCAGATTTTAAGCCATTTTACGACAATATTTTATGTTGCATAAAATTCGCATAAAATAAAACTTGTAAGAAGAGGTAGGGGAAAGGGGGGCAAAATGGTTGCGGGTAAAATGGGATATCGCAGTTTTAAGTAAATTACGCAAAAATAAAACCTTCTAATATTAGATGTTTTATCCTTATGACTGGTTCAACTCTCTGCAATATGATTGGTGCCGGTCGGTTGAGCTTAAGTTCGTTTTCGCTCAACATGTGATGTTCTGCGCTGTTTATTGTTAAAATAGCTTGCGCATTTTGTGATTGTAAGTACATTTTTTACAGACTTTTTAACATTTTGTTTACATTGAACAATTAGTGTGTCTATGTTTATTATTCATAATTAAACGCATCGCCCGTAAAATAAGTCTTTTACTCGGTGGTTTGGGCCAAAACGGGGTTTTTTCATGGGGGCAAAATGGGGTACCTTGTTATACCTAGGAACCCATACCCCATTTTGCCCAAAAAAAATGTTTTTTGATAGCATCACTGAAAGTCGTATTTTATGTTGTCTTTGCAAAAAATTGACGCAAAATTCGTGTAGGAGAGTCGACAGCGATGTCTTGGTCGCTGTTTATTTATAAATTTTGTAGTTACTAAATTTAATTATTATAAATGTATTTACATTATATTACAAGTTTTTATTTTGTAAATAAGTATTTTTAACTTGTTTGGTATTTTAATAAATAAAACTAGTAAATAAAAATATTGATTCTAAATTACTCAACCCCCCGCCCGTTTTGCCACCCCATTTTACCAAAGACAACTTCTAAATAGTTTAAACTGAAAACTAAAACATAAAGATAACGTATCTAGCCAAGTTAATTCCAAATGACGAACGCAATGGTGACCATTTAATTGGAGAAAAAAGCCTATAAAATTAAGTATCCCATTTTACCCCTCTTTTCCCTAATTAGACTAGAAACTGTACATTTTGATTCCAATTTTGATGTGCAGAGAGGTCAGACAATGGTTTTTGCGTGGAATTTCTGAAATTATATAAAAACATTTCTTAAAAATGTTGGACAAATATTTTGCTTCCCTCATCAACCATGTTTTTAAAATTTTTATTTTTATAAAGAGTATATATACATATTTTTCAAAAATTTTACTTCAAAATCTGGTGCCACAAGTTGCCCGTATGAAAGATATTATTAGTTGACTAAAAATGGATTTCTTCGAGAAAAACTCAAACTCAAAAAAAGCATGTCAGTTTTTGTCTATTATTTTTAAAGCACTTTAGGCTAAATAGAACGAATAAACATAGAAAAATATATATTAATAAAAAATATAAATAATGTATAAAAAAATTCAAAGTTAAAAATAATAAAAAAAATTATGTTCAGTTTCAAAAATCAAATAAAAAGATGGTCACTCCATTATAAAAACCAACTCCAATATCTCAAAAACAGCTGGATTGTTTATGAAAGAAAAAATAGGTCAAAACTTTTAAGGTAAACGGTTCTATTTCAAATCATCAGCAGTTTACCAAACCTGACTTTTAACAAACTAGTATAAAAAAGTGGACGCTTTAAAAATATTTATTTGGTTGGACTTAAAAACAAATTTTTCTATAAAAATCAATCTTATGTGATTATGCAGTGGTTAAACTTGCAGGTTCTTATCCGTTGCAAAGTCAGGATTACGTTCGTATTATTTTCTAGTTTCACAAATCGGTTTATAAATATAGGATAGTCTATAAGATAAAGATTTTGGGTTCGCCGTGCAAGTTTTTTTTTTGAGTAAAAAATAATAACAAGCGACGCTAAACACCGCAGAGTTCCAGATTTAATACATATCGGTTCATAAATGTAGAAGTTCTGCAGTTCGGATCCGCCATGATATTTTTTCTACGTTTAACTCATAAATCTTAATTATCGGCTTTATACACCCCAAAGTTCCAATTTTGATACATATCGGTTCATAAATAGAAAACTCTGCCCTTTTGGATGTGTCATGTAATTTTTAAGTTTGATTTTATAATGATACGACTTTAGACACGCCAGAGTTACAAATTTGAAACCTATTGGTAAGTAAGTTTTTTAAATTTGTCAAAAATCATATTTAGCGACTATTAACACTAAATTTCATACTTACCGGTTCATAAATAGGAAACTTCGCCATTTTGAAATCGCCATTTTGATTGATAATTACTTCTTTCTCATTTCAAAACAAAATATTGTTACAAAACCTATTTTTCTAATTTTGGTCAAAAATCAGATCCGGGAGCCCACTGTGCAACGCTATGAGTTGGACAGCAATAAAAAATAAGCTGTGCATTAAAAAGAGATGCAAATGAGTATGTTCCAAAATTACAATTTATGTCGGGGTGCTAATGTCAACCTACGTCACGAGTCAGCGCCTAATTCACCACAACACAAATATCTCACCGGAAATGACAAGAAATACACTGATACCAAACTGGAGCTGTCGAAAGTGGTAAAATTCTTAGGTATGGCAAATGAAGTCGGCCCTAACAGAGTGGACCCAGAAAGAGATACAAAGGGAGTGGAACAACACAGGAAACGCCAGACAGGCGAGAAATCCCGTAGTGACTGGCTGCTCCATAGAACACGAAGAGAGGTGGGAGCCATAGTGGGAGTCCTGACCAGACACTGCGTCCTACAAGGACACCTGGCACAGATGAGAGTGAAGGAGGACGCGGCGTGCGAGCGATGTTGGGCCGAGGACGAGACCTCGGCGCATTTTCTCTCATCATGTGAAGCATACAAGGAGGCAAGAAGAGAGGTATTCGAAGAGGAAGCCTTTGAGACGGAGCACCTTCTGAATCTGAGGTGGCCCGATATTCTGGCCTTTGTACAGAAGACAGGCAGATTCCTTAGCGAAAGAAGGACGCAGTAGGGGGGATGCCCGGGGGTTGGCGAAAAGGGCGCTTCATGTGCCTAGTCGCCAGGCCTAGAGCCTACCCCACACTATTACTACTAGGTATGGATCGGACATTTTTCTTAGGGGACAAACTTGTAAATTTTATACCAATAATATTATTGCATGGTATATTACTATATCGTTAGTATGAGTACTCCAAAGACCAACCAATAATATGATTATTATTTTTCTTCTTAAAATTTTACTGACATCGAACAATTAAACCATTTTGAATGTGACGTTTTTCACGGGGGACAGGTGCGGATGCGGACAAAAAGGGTCTTTTTTGAAGAAAATCAATGAGATAATTCCATTTTTCTTCAATTAAATTGTACTTTTTAAGTAAAACTAGGTGGGTAGATTATTTTAAATACTAGTTTGGGTTCCTAAATAGCTTCAATTTTTTTTAATCGAGTGGGGACACGTTTTCTTACGTTTTGGCCATCTTAAAAAAAAAATAGTCATATATCGATTGATGAAAAGATCGATTGGAAAGAATAGAAACCATCCGTGACCAGCATTTTTTGTCTTTCAAGTCACATCAACGCTGATTATCGTTTTTACCTATCTTCAGACGTGAGCGTCAATCAGCGGAATTTTTAGCCAAATAATACTAACAAACGTAAATTTTAGTACCTGTGAATTTAAAAATTAAACAAGTTTTCGTGGCTTATCGGGTAAAAAGAAGTTTTTGTTTTTGATTTTTAAATTCACGGGTACTAAGATTTACGTTTGTTAGTATTATTTGGCTTGAAAATTCCGCTGATTGGCGCTCAAGTTTGAATGTGGGAATACGCTATTTGATCGAACTTTTCTCTAGTTTTTCTCGTATCTCGGGAGATGGCGCTTCTTGCAATGTTTTCTGTTTTCTTATTGTAGGCGTAGGATGAGAGACAAAACAGTCTGATTAACTTTGCAAGGGTGTCACATTGACCAAGCAGTGTTCTGAGGAGTCCCGTGACGAAACAATTAATTGTATAAACTTATGAGGTGTCCATTAGATTGGACTTGGACTTGGACCCTCGTGAGATTAAGCTTTCGAGGTACCCACGGACAAATATGAGAGAGACAAAACTTCTTTTTACCCTATTAGTCAC
Source organism: Aspidapion aeneum (assembly GCA_963576565.1). Lineage (NCBI taxonomy): Eukaryota > Metazoa > Arthropoda > Insecta > Coleoptera > Brentidae > Aspidapion > Aspidapion aeneum. The sequence continues at coordinate 74,137,988 of OY755044.1, forward strand.
AAAAACTTTTTTGATTTTTAAAGTTAGAATTTACGTCTATTAATTTTTTTTTAAAAGAGGAGGAAACTGGAAAATTTTTCCTTTGTCTGGGAGTCCCATATACCTTAAAACACTAGTAATCACTACCTATACGATTAACTTAAATGTTCCTACTAGAATTATACTAAAGGCTGTTCCAAACATTGTCCTTATTTTTCCCGTGGAATTGCACAAATCAGAACTACAGGTGGTACATGTATGTTGTCCCGGGTGAATCTCGTTACGAGCCCTTAAAGCGTTAAATATGTCTTCACACGTGGCACCGTATCGGATAGCTTGACAGCCTCTGGTCACGTGATTAATTGGAGGAGTTCCTGGAATGGCAGCTATAAAAAATAATTAGAATAGATTAGTTTAGACAGCAGTGGCGTAGCGTGGGGGTGGCGCGGGGGGTGTGTCGCCCCCCCGCCCCGAGGGTACTGGCGCCCCACGGATGCTCGAAGCGCCCTCAGCTGTATTAAGTAGCAGGGCCGGCAACGGCGAATTGAGCGGGCGGCAAAGGAAACGAAAGACATGAGTACCTTTTTTTTTTTTGGTCGCAAGATTTTTGATGGGCGCCTGTTTTAGCTGTCGGCCCCCCCTTGCCCCTTCAGGCACGCTACGCCGCTGTTAGACAGGGTTCTTTAGTCAAGCCAAACCCGCAGCTATATTGTTTCTCCTACTGGACTGTTAGTCCAGTCATTATAGAACTTTAGCTTGCAAAAGTTGTCGCGATTTCGATTTTTACGTGTGAAAGCGAGACTGCAGACAGATTATGAATATGATTAATAAATTATTATTAGTGTATTAAATAAATATTTTTGTAATATGAATATTAATAAATAATGTTCTAGAATTAATAGTTGATCATCCGTATATATAAGTCAAATGGAATTTAAAAACAAATACCAAGAACATTAAAAAACAACAATAATTTAAAACTAATATATGCACTAAAAATATAATCCACAATCGAGTACACTACAGATCGTCCCCTATCTCACATACAACTGAAAAAAATCCAAAAAAGGAGATATGCTACCAAAATGTTTTCCATAAGTACGACTTTTTTCTCACGAAGTGGCGTAACCGTATCTCTAGCGATAGCACAGCAGTGGAGTTGTTTGTGTTCGACGTATGTATAAATTTTAATACAGCTGATTTTTTAATTTTTGCTTTCTTGAGAAATTCAGTGACATGTATGATGTCCGCTCCTCACAAATTCACACTGACGTTCGAAGTCACAACAGATTTAAAAGTCAAGGATGCTTATGCTTAGCAGAACGTTATTAGGGACTGGGAATAAAGTCAAGCAATAATAGTGTCAGGCCGTATTTTGACAGTTTTGCATTGGAATATGACAGCTAATCTTTTGAATTATAGATAAATAAACGACTTTGGTATGTCAATTTTGAAATCAACTGTCAGCTTGCAATGTAAATGTGTCAAAATACTACAATAATAGTGTCATTGCGTGGCTTTATTCAAATAAATCCCTAATAATAACGTTTAATTAGTTATGTCGCTTTAACACGTAAGATAGAGTATGTAGAGGTTATTTCTTAAAACAAAAATACAATCATTATTTTTTTATAGATTCTTTTACTTGCAATAAGTAAGCGATAATATCATAAAAAACACCGTCGCTGAGTATCACTGATAAAAAAATATCTTATATTTAAAAAAAAAATTATCCTCTTAAGTTTTGTTTTCTTTAGAGTTGCGTAGTTCACTGAACGCGTTCTAACTTGTTAACCAAATCTGTGCTCATATTCAAAAGTAAATAAATATGGGTAGTGGCGGCTCGTACCCAGTCAACATGGTAGTGCCAGAATTATGACAGCCACTCAAAAAAAATTCGGGGTGCTGCGTCAAATTTTTTCCCAAAATTCGTTCCTCGATGATACGATTTTTAGGGTTCCTTACCCTAGTTTTTTAAAGAAACTAACCCCGACCTTCCCAAATTACACCATGAAATGATTCAAAATTTATCAAAAATTCTGCTGAATTAATTTAAATAATAACTTAACTTAGCCTTCATTTAGAGTTTTTAGGTATGGGTATCTACAAAAAAGTTACCAAAATAAGCATTATTTTTATCACAAATAGTTTTATTAAATTTACGACAACGCGATTGATGTCCACTTCCACGTTTGTTTTTCAATTATTGAATCAGCTAGTGACCGGCCTCATTCTTTAATTTTTAGTTCTTCCTCTAGCAAAAAACCACTAAAAGAGTTTTTTAAGACGCTAATTTTATTAATTTTCACTTAAATCATAGAACAATATGCAGAGTATACAGCTTTTTTATTGCGTAATTTAGAGTGCGTAAAGCTTTGATAGTGGCATAACTGGAAATAAGCAAACGCGTTTTAAACATAATGGCAAAAGCAAATATTTATATATTTTTTTTGCTTTAATTAAATCAATCAATAACTTATGGATCGTTCATACTCGTCTTTTGTCTAGTCTTTTGTCTTGGTTTAGTCAGTCAGTCAGTGTTCATACAATGCTTTTGCTTTTGTTTTTGATTAGTCTTTGTCTTAAGAGTTGCCAACTTTCAATCCTTAGGACAACGACTAAGACGAGTAACAGACATCAGCTGATGTTTGTTGTTTTGTTTTACAGGGCGTCCGAAGAGCGCAAGCGCGCGGTCGAAATTTTGAATTTACCGCCATTAATCATGTTTTTAACAGAAAATCTCAACATAACCTCAAAATTTTATTTGCTTTTTTTTCTTTTTCGCTTTTGTTCTTTCGTGTCTGTGTTTCGTGCACAGATTAGGTTAAATAAGCTTGTTTTGTGTAGAAAATAAATTTTAAAGAGGGCCTTTTTATTAAAATTGAATTTTTTTTCAGTGAGTTATGACTAAGACAAATCAAAAACAAAAGACGAGTATGAACAGCCGATTTTGTTTAAGACAGCTAAGACTAATCAAAGGATAAAGACTAATCAAAAACAAAAGACGAAGACGAGTATGAAACAACACTTTAAAGAGGAACAATAAGGAAAATTTTGTGGTAAAAATATTTTATGAAAATGATAAGGGTCACGCAAAATAGAAAATGCAAAAACGCATTTTTTTTAGTTGTGCCACTATCAAAGCAAAGCAGCGACATGCTCGGCGAACAAGAACAAGACGACTAACTGCACATTAATTGGCTGGCGTGCCTGGCACAAATTTAATTCGATGTTACACCGCAAATCAAAAAGTTAATATGCGAGTTTCTTTACAATGAGGATTTTTTCCAAAACCTATTTTTTCACCGCAAACTAAACAGACTTTTTGTCTCTTTAAATAATGGTCGCATTTAAATCTAGGACTTACAGGACCCATATTTATTTTCTTATAAATATGAACACAGACTTTGTACACGTACAGTGAACCAAGCAACTACAAAGAAAACAACACACATCAACAGCGATACCGAGCGATATATTTTTTAAATTTCTTAGTAGTTAGTATGGCTTATTTATTGCAAGTTGAAGAACCTAAAAAGAAATAATGAATGAATTTTTGTTTCAAGAAATTAACGTTAATACTATTTAATAATTTTTCAAAAACATTTCAAAAACATCTTACGTGCTTCAGCTACTTATTAAATAAATAATTATCTTAAATTACATTATGAAATCTAATTCATTTAGAACATTGTCAAATAAAATACGGGTTGTAGCAGAGGCGATTTTAAAAACGAATGCGTTAAGCTCCACTGACTTCACAATCACTCCACGCTTTTAGTTTATTTAGATCATTTTGGTTTTTTAAAATTAAATGCTTTGTTTAAGCGCTTTGTGAGGTCAAATAAAAAATTTCTGACGCCTGTAAACTTAGCATTCCTAATTAAGAATTGGTTATTCGCAATTATGCATTAATTGTCGTAAATTTTTCGTGAAAGAAAAAATTTTGTCGCGCCACCCGTTGGCCTAGAAAGGGGTTATGCTAAGTTGTGTTTCAACTTAGCACTACCACCCTAGAAAATTTTTAAAAAACATTCTATGAAATTATTGTCGTAAAAACAAAATTTTTCTCGAGTCGCCCGTTTTCCTCAAAACCTCAACTTAGCACTGCCACCCCAGATATAAATACAATTTTCAAAAACTAATTAAAAGAATAATTGTCGTAAATTAATCGTAAACTTGTCGTGAAAATAAAACTTTCTCGCGCCTAAAAACGAGGTGTAATGCTTAGTTAAGTCTCAACTTAGCACTACCACCCCAGAAATAATTACAATTTTCAAAAACTAATCTATGAAATTATTGTCGAAAATTTATCGTAAACTTGTCGTGAAAACAAAAATTTTTCGCGACACCCGTTTTCCTGAAAAGGGAGTGTAATACTAAGTTAAGTCTCAACCATTAACGTATTAACCGGAGGAGACCAGGAACCGCGACTAAAATTCATTCATCAAAACAATTCGATTTCAAAAATTCATTCATCAAAACAATTCGATTTGACCCCTAGATGCTTCAATAAGTTGGAAAAGAAGAGAAATATTTTCTGGAAAGACGATGGCAACGCTGTGCGACACACAGCAGACGTATGTTTATTATTTATACATTGAATGGGTCGATCGATTTACCAGTGACGGCGGCAAAATACTTATTTATTAACAGTAAATGCCTAACTTATTAAAACAAGCAATTTAATTTAGTTTACAGCTGAATAGATACGTATTGACAATAAAAATTTACATTAATAGCATTGTTGAGGTTAGGCTCTCAAATACAGAAGTCGAACATTAAAAATAGGAGTCACGCTCTAATAAAAACTTGAGAGCTCACTTGATTTTCGAACCGGGGCACTCACCGAGAATTGTGAAGTCGTCTCCGGCAGCCGAAAACGGTATTAAAGGTTTCTCTTTTTCCTAGCGACAATTAGATCACCCCCATTATTACAATTTTAAAGCTAGATATGTGTAGTGCCACTTTTCTTTTGTATATGAAAAAGTAAATATATTTTTAGTTCCTTTTTTTATGAAAAATTGGTAGTAATATTGTAAAAAATTAACAGAGCTCTATTTAGATGGACTTTTTTTGAAAAAGCCCTCGATTTATTGCTTTGATGGGGACACAATTTGCTTATACTTTGTGGATTTATTAAGATGCACCCCATACGTGGGGTTAGTTTTACCCATTTGTTTTAATTAGGATAGTAACCATGGCCAGAACTAAAATAGTTTTTTTGGTTATGCTACTCTACTTTTTTCAATTTTCCCTGAATTTAAAATTTCTTGCAAACATATTTTTATGTACTGCCTCCGACGACGGTAGTTTTGTCCCTTTTAATAACATTAAAGGTGTGTCTACGAAAACCTACAAAAAATATGTACCTAAAAAACAACTCGAGCGAGTTATTTTGAGAAAAAATAATGCGACACCTTTTCCGTCGTATTACCATCTTGGTTTTCATCAGCAGTTGCATTAGAAAACCAACTGGACAAAAGTGCAACATATCAATTTCTGTTCTGTAGCAATTGCTTTATTATAGTTTTTTCAAAAACATCTTTTTTGAATGATGTTTTGTTCACTTGACATTTTTTTAAAACAATTTGTTCAAAAACATCTTTTTTGAATGACATTTTGTTTTTGAATAAGGTTTGGTTATAGTTATAGACACCATTCCAAAATGCAGACTTTCCAAAAAGCCCCCGTAGCTTAAAGATGAGACGATATTTCAAAATGCGGTTTTCACTATAAGTCTTTTCTTGAAATTTGAGCCTCGCAATGCGTTGTCAGTTTTTCTCTGTCTCCCCTAGAAGTACCTTAAACCCTCTAAAAGTGCCCAATTTGGGACACCCTGTACTTATGTATTGACAACGAATCCAGTAAGTTGGAACTAGACAATGGACAACTAATATCTCCATGCAATGAGTATGTATACTTGGGTGACTCATTTGATAGGACAGGAACATACTGTGAAGAACTGGAAAAAAAATAGTAACACATTTAGGGTTATTGGGTATAAAAAAATATATTTGCTATGTTTGTGATTTCCCACGCATAGATGTCTCATATCATTATACACCATGATTTTGCTTAAATCACAAATAATCTAAAAATTATCAAAATGTTAGATACGGGGTATTGCAGTTGGGCCATCGATATATAAAACAATGGTAAAAAGCATGCTGTTGTATGGAACAGAGATATGACGCGTAACAGAAAAATACAAAACAAAAATGGAAAGTGTCGAAATGGATGAAATAAGAAGATCAATTAGAATATCTAGAACAGATCACATTAGAAATGAGATCATAAAAGAAAGAATGGGAATCGAGGGAAGCATAAGGGATGAAATCACTAAAAGGCAACTGATATGGTACGGCTATGTACAACGGATTAACAACGAAGGATTACCAAAGCAGGTCCTATGGCAACTAATAGTTGGCAGATAAAGAGGGCGTCCTAAACTAGAATGGCAACAGTCAATCCGAAGATTAATTAGTCACAAAAATTTGACAGAAGATTATTGTCAGGATCGAAGGAGGTGGAGAATAGGTGTCGGACAACATAGAAAAACGTTCTAAACCGACATAATAATCAAACAAATTAAGTACGTAAATCAACTAAATGTTCGTTAAGTTAAACAAATATATGTATGTCAAACACACCATTTATTTGACTTTTAAGACACATTTTAATTAGTGTACATGGAAATATTTATTTGAAAAAACAAGCTGCACGAATCGGACTTCTCCTTTTTTTAGAGGGAATCAAATAAACAGGTTGTAGCGTGGTTGCAGCTTTTTGCTGTGTTCTCTGTATGTAGAGGCATTTTTGTAGAATATATTATGATGGATCTCCCTCAGACGAATGTATTTAGAAAAAGAGCAAAATTAAAGAGTCGCGAAAAATTTAAAATCTTAAAATTACCATACTTAATGGGAAAAAAAGCCAAAAGCGTGTTGACGATTTTTTAGAAAGTATTTGCAACTACTTCCTCAAAAGAAAAAAAATACAACCGAGGTTAAAATTGTGACATCTTGTATAGGCAGCGAAACACTTTTTTGCTTTTTTAAGAGTAAAGATATTTAAATTTTGCTCTGAGTGGCCTTCATCTGCATCATCATATCACTCTGCTGACTGTTCCTCTCACAGTAAGTCGACTCGAGTCGACTTCACCCGAATGAGCGTTAGATAGCCGAGCGTAACGGCTCAGTTCAATTCAGTACCCACAACAAGTGCTAATCGCGCCTTAAGAAATTTACACTTCAAAAACGTGACAAAAAACGATGCAGAAAATTATAACTTTTAACAAGTCTTTATTTAGAAAGCTTTTAGAATAGGCTTTCGCGCCTTTTTTTTATAAAAAAATATATAGAGAAAAAAACCTGACAAAATAATACGTAAAAAGTAAGTATAGGTTTGCAAAGTATTAATCTAGTGGCGTTTTTAAAACACAAGGGGAGGACTTTTCAAGCATGAATTTAGCACATGAAAATAACGAGAGTAAAAAAGACGTTATATACATAGCACTAGAAACTTCAGCAAAAATTACGTTTTTTATAGCTTGATTCCTCCTTGTTTTTAACTCATCTTTAAGCATGATAAATCTATTATCAAAACAAATATTACATGGTATGAGGTTGTTTTCTAGTAAAAAATAAACTTTTGTTCCCGTTAATTTAACGTTGATATGATTTTTGTACTATGTGGGTAATTGCATATAGAGCGCCATCGCGCAGATAGACAAATGTAATATTTTTTTATTTAGAAATATATAAGGAACGAAAAAGATATTACCAGATAAAATCCCGAGTGGCAATGTTATGAAGTAAAAACGGACAAAATTGAAATAAAATCAAAAGACACTAAATAGGCATTTCTAATATTTCTGATTATTTGTGTGGCTTATCTTTGTGACTAGTTTATTTGTTATTTTTTTTTGTGAAAGAATCATAAACCTGCTAAAAACTGGTTCTTACGTAACGTGACGTGCGGAACGGTCGTCTCTATCTAAACAATGCTAAAATATACAGGAACGATAATTCCCTCTTTTCATTTTGACCTAAATAAATTTGACTTTAATAAGTTTGTCGCGTCTCTATTTCTTTATTATATGTCATACATACAGGGCCCCTACCTTGAGCCTTTTGAGACGTTACTATCTTTGTTATGTTGTGGCATGATGGAGCCGTGGACGGTAAAACAGCGCGGGTTTCCATACGACACAGTTCCCCAACAATAATTAAATATATATAATAAATTAAACTCTATTATCTTACAACGGGTACGGGTAGACTTCACCTAGAGGTCTATCAGGGGAAATGAAGCGATCTCTGCCTTCCGTAGATTCCAGGTACTCTCTGACCCGGAGGGTTGGCACCTGTTTAGGGTCCCTTTCCCAGGGATACGGGAGAAGACCACACCGGTATGAAAGGCGGAGAGGAAGGACCTCGGTACGGCGTACATAGCGTAGGTGGCAACCCCTCTTTTAGGGATAATATAAAAGAATAAACACTGCAGCGTCTGACTAAGAATAAGCGGCTGCAAACAGCGTCTGTCCCAGAATGGGCGGCTAAATAAAAACTCACCAACACGCCTGGCAAGCGTGGTGTTTTAATGCCATTACCCCCCAATGGAGAAATCATGGCGAATTTAAAAACGAAAGGAAATGGTCCCCAGGTTTGAAGGAATACTCCGAATCCCACACCTCTATGGTCTGCCTCACAGAATCTGGGGCAGGCAAAAATTCGCTTATGAAACATTAAAAAACAAGAGAAAAACAACTAAAACTAATAATAGCAACCTATAATATTAGATCGATGAACACCGAAGAAAAAATTGTTAAACCTGCGCCCGCGACAGACTAACCACCAGTCTTCGAGAAGCCGACAAACAGTCAACATCTCCTGAAGATGCCATCCACTCGAGATGGCGAAACCTCGAGAACGAATTTCCAACGACGAAAACCAAACAGCCCGAAAGCACACCCACAATTGGACGATGGCCGCGAAAGCCTTTCACAATTTGCATTGTAGGCTTGTCAGAAACCTGGCGAAAATCAGAAAACCGGATAAAACTGAACTCCAGTAATCTACTATACCATAAAGGTAATGAAGATAACAACAATTTCGGAGTAGAATTCATAATAAATAAAGCCATTAGTAAACATGTTCAAACTATTAAAGGAATCTCAGATCGCGTTGCCTATCTTACACTAAAAATGAAAAGAACATCACTTAAAGTTATACAAGTATACGCCCCCACTTCTACCTACGAAGACGAACACATCAAAGCATTTTATGAAGATAAATCCAAATCTATAGAAGAACACAAGGCCCATCTTACAATAGTAATGGGAGATTTCAATGCCAAATTAGGTAAGAAAATGAACATAGAGGAAAATAAAATAGAGGATTTTGGATATGGCGAAAGGAATGACAGGGGCACAACCCTAATGAACTATCTAGAGAAAAGACACCTGTATGCAATGAATTCGTTCTATAGGAAGAAACCGCAACGAAAGGGACATGGCTCGGCCCTAACGGAATAACAAAAAACGAAATTGATTACATACTGACTACTGAAAAAAGTATTGTTAGAGATGTAACAGTCCTAAATAGCTTTACAACATGCAGTGATCACAGGATGGTCAGAACAAAAATCTGCATTGATAGCAATTTCGAATTGAAAAGAAAAATTAACAATAACAATGAACAACTTGACATGAATAAACTTACAGAAAATAAAACTATATATAAACAAATGTTAAAGGAACAGCTAACCCAAAACTTAAGATGCGAAAACGAAAATATAGATGAAATAAATGATACGCTGATAAGAACTATGACCCAAGTCGGAAAAGAGCTCACACAAAAGGATGAAAAGAGAGAAATTTTTATATCAAGAGATAAAGAAACTCATGGAAAAAAGGCGGAACCTGGAAGAAGGAGGAAAGAGAACATCAATAGAATACACAGAAATAAATAAAACTATAAGAAAAATGATAAAAGAAAATAAAAGAAAGAGCCAAGAAATAAAAGTTGAAAGAGTTATAGAGGATAACAAAAATATGAAATGTCTAAGATATGAAATAATTAAAATAAAGGATATGAACGGCATAGAAACTAACGTTAAAGAGGATATTATAAATATCACACAGCTATTCTATACAGAATTATGCCAAACAAGAAGGGAACCATCGCGAGAAACCATAAAGAAACTTCAAACAAAAATAAAGATTATTAACTCAGAACTCGAAATAAGCAAAACGGAAATAAAGAGAGCATTAAAGAAAATGAATAATAACAAATCACCTGGGAAAGACGGAGTAATGGCAGAAATGCTAAAGTGCGGTGGTAAAACTGTAGTTAATACCCTCCATATACTTCTCAATAAAATTCTAAAAGAAAAAATAATCCCAAACAACTAAAAAGAATCAGTAACCATTATTCTACCCAAGAAAGGCGATAGAGCAGACCTAAAAAACTATCGACATATAACACTGCTCAATGTAATTTATAAGCTTTTCACGAAAATATTAAGAGATAGACTAACAACAAAATTTGACGGATGTCAATCAAAAGAACAAGCAGGCTTCAGAAAAGGTTTCAGTACAGTCGACAATAGAGCGAGCCAACAAATAAAATATTCCACTGTATATTGCGTTTATAGACTTTAAAAAAGCTTTCGATAGCATTGAGCACTGGGCAGTAAAATCATCTTTAATTAATAGCCGAATAGATCACAGATACACAGATTTAATAGCCAATATATATAGCGAAGCAAGAACATCGATCAAAATCCACGAAGGAACCAACCCAATCCGCATAAGAAGAGGTGTGAGACAGGGTGACTACAACTAAACTATTTAATCAGGCCCTAGAAGATGTTTTTAAAACTTACGATTGGGAAGAAATAGGCATCAAAGTAAGCGGACAGTACTTGAACCACCTAAGCTATGCTGACGATATTGCCTTAATAACAGATAAGAAAGAAGAACTCATAAAAATGTTGGAAGAACTGGATACAGCAGCTAAAAATATAGGCTTGAGTATGAACTATACTAAAACTAAAATCATAACAAACACAGATGAAGATATCACGATCACAATAAACCAAGAAAAAATAAAACAAGTAGAGAAATATTTTCTGGGACAAATTATTAAACTTAAAAAAGAAAACGAAACGGCTGAAATCAAGAGATGAGTAATTGGCCTGGGCAGTATTCGATAAATTAAGCTACATATTAAAAATAAAAAATATCCTCAGTAACTTAAAACGAAAGTGTATAACCAATGTATTCTTCCTGTGCTCACATATGGATCCCAGACCTGGACGCTTACAGAATCAAACATGGATAAGGTAACAAAAGCCCAAAGATCAATAGAAAGACAAATGATACATGTAAAGCTAACAGATAGAAAAAGGAATGAATGGATAAGAAATAAAACAAATGTCAGAGGAGAGGTAGCAAAATTAAAATGGAAATTTGCCGGTCATAATATTAGATAGAAAGACGATCCGTGGAACAAATGCATTGTAGACTGGAGACCTTGGGAAAATAAAAGAAGTAGGGGAAGACCCCAAATGAGATGAGCGGACTTTTTAAAGAAACATGCGCGGACTAGATGGGTGAACAGGGCGACAGACAGAGAATAGTGGAAGATATTGGGGGAGGCCTATGTCCAAAGACGGATCGAAGAAGGCTAAATAAAAATAGAATAGATAGATCTTGCAAATTTTGTGTGGAACAGTAACCCCTGGACCCACTTGTAACCTTTTACAGACCCCGTTATATTGAGTCCTCCTAAGAGATCGCACCTTGACCACGCTGTACGCCAGTGTATTCTTCTATGTAAGTATCTGCGAAAATATCTAAATTTAATTCGTGTACAGACTTTTGCCTCTCGCTTTGCCAATACGTATGCCCTTATTTCTAATTAGAGAGAAAAACTTTAACAATAACTGCTCTCAAGAGAATCCATTTCCAAAATTTACACATTTTGGAAAGGAACTGATAGGGTCTATTTTTAAGGAATATTCGAGTTTTTTAGTATGACAGTGGAGAAAACGACCAAATCCGAAAACTTAGAATCTTGCAACCTTAGAAAAAGTCAGGAATGGCGAGGAAAAGCAAATATATTTATGCTCTGAGAGCCAGACTACCATGAGGGCGCCTTGATGGCAGAACGCGCAGGGATGCTGATGACCCTAAGCAATGGCAAACGGGTGACGCTGGTTTAGGTTCCAGGGCATACAGTGGTGACACTCTAACAATTTCCTGGGAGACAGGAACAGATTATATACAGACCAAAGAATTAGAAGATCGATCAGGAGCAACTTCGGACTTAGATTCTTGTTCGGATGGACGCAAAAATATGTTGGACTGCTCATGTGTATTCGACAACCGACTGAGGGAGCACATGATATGTATAGCAGTCGAGAACGACCTTACCTCTCCTGCCTCTTGATCGAAAGAAGACACACCAAGGCATATCATAACAGAATGTGAGGTCTACGTATGTGCGAGACAACATGCACTCGAAGCAACAATCCTGAGCAAGGAAGAGCTGCACTTGCTCAAATTGGCTGACATACTGGAATTCGTCAAGAAAAAGGGAGGCTACCTGGATATCAAATAGAAGTGGTTTTAGGAAAAGGGTTAAAGGAAAGACCTGGCGCACTGGATAGCCCTACGGGTAATCCCCTTTACAACTGCTACTAGTAGTTCTCGAGAATCTTTCTCCTAAACTGATAAACCTCTTAAAAGTATTTTTGGAAAATATTGAAGAACTTTATCTTGACATTGTTTAATTATCTAAATTTTTGATCCTTGACTAAATTAATAGGTAGGTATGAATCAGATGAATCAGTTCATACTATGAATAGGAATCAAAATGTCATTCGCAGCAAGTACCACCTAATCAATTAGAATGATCGATTTGTTGTTTTTCTAGGGAAAAAATAAGCATATAAGTTTATAAAGTTGTATTAACTTTTTTGTTACTTTATATAAAAAAGTACGTTTACAACAAATTATAAAGCTGGATTATATGTTTATTAAAATTAGGGTGACCATATGTGTTTAGTGCAAAAGAAGGACGTCAGAGACAAAAATGCCGGAAAAAACCGGTCAGTGTAAAAAACCGTACTAAAAAAATTTGATGACCAAAAAAAAGCATCTTGGGACCGAAAAAAGGCAATACGAAAGAAAAACCACCTTAAAAACACTTTGCAAAAAAATACATTGGGTGGGGGAGGCTAAGCTGGCTCAACGCACCCTCACGATAAATAAAAGATGCACCACCACACAAAAAGACTTGTAGGAAAAAATGGCGACAAATGTGAAATTTAAAAAAATAATTAAGCACTCTTCGTACAGATAATTTCTGCAATACTAAAAAAGAAAAAAATGCGCGCAGGCAAAAAATTGGAGAAAATTTATCGGAAAAAATTGCACCTAAAAATATTCAAAAAGAGGCGAAAAAAACTCAGCAGTTTTCGTAAAAATTGTTGAAAAAAAAAATACTAAAACAGTTTAAAAAAAAATCGAAAAATTAGTTACTCTTCGAAAAGTTACATCGCAGAAAAAAGTTTTGGTAAAGTTAAAAAACAAATAATTTACTTATTAAATTAATAATTGGTGTTAAAAATTTTTCGTGAAAAATGATATTAAATGCAAAAGTTTTGGTTAGTTTCTAAAGTATTGGCGCTGCGTCGGAAATTTTCATTATGCTCATTTCGTTTCGGGGGGGTATATTTTAGGTTTAGGGAGGCTCAACATTCTAAGTCCTTCGTAGGTTGCGCTCCTGGATGACAAAAACTAAAAGGTCTTTGATCCCCAAAAAGCCGGACGAAAAAAAAGGCGGACAAAAAAAACCGGCTGGACATCTTCAATTTGCCCAAAAAGCCGGACATGTCCGGTTTATCCGGACGTTTGGTTACCCTATCAAAATTGCTGATTTAAGTTTTTGGTGTTTGCAAATACTAACAAAAAGCATAAAAGCATTTTTTTTCTGAATCCATACAAGTATTTATTTAATAAAAATCAGTTTTCAACTTTTAACAAAACTACTTACATATACAGCTCCATTAGAAGGTATTTACCATTAAAAATTAATATATTCAACGGAATAAAAAGTTTAAAAAACTGCCAATATTAAAACTGTAGTGAATGCAAACGAATTGGTTTAGTTGCAAGGCGGCTAAACCTAGAACTACAATAATTTTGCACAATATCTTTTTTGCGCAATATTATTGAACGATCCCTCGAACTCGAACGATCAATATTTATTGTACAATAATATTAACAGCTCATAATTGTCAATAGTTTCAGACCTCGAGAAACTAAAAAATATTGCACAATAATTATGGGTCTATGCGGTCCAATAAGAAAATATTGTGCAATTGAATTTAAGTTCATTCAATCTTTTGTCCAATCATTGTGCAACCTCCAATGATAAGCATAGACGGTCAATAATATTGCGTAATTCGTAATATTGTGCAATATAATTGACTTTCTAGGGGCCGTCTTAAATAAGTTCGTTTAAATATGTGTGAACACAAAACTTTCACCGATGCTCGAAAGCATTCGGAACACAAGCGGATCTACGGGGGAAGCCTGATGGAGGGATCCAGTCCCCCAACTTTTCTACAGTTAAATATTTATAACGTGGGCCAAAAAAAAATGGATAAAATGCTTTTCGTCATTTGGTGTATTGTCAATGGTGTATTAAAAAAACCGAAGTGAAACTAATCCGAGTTTTAATTTTTTGAATAACGCCGTCCTACACCCCCTTGAAGGGGGCGCAGGTTGGTTTTGCACAATATGGCGGATCTCCACCATAGAAAATCGTATTCTATGATTTTTTCTGAAAATTTTGTATGTATTGCACAATATTGTATTACAAGCAACAAATCACTTTGGAACTAACTAAACAAAGCAAAATTAACAGGCTAATCAGGTTGGGGATAACAGGAACAATATCAACGTGTAGTCCGGGGCCATAGCGTCAAAATTTGGCCTCCGAGGGCTTTTTGATGAAGATTTTACAACACCTGTTGTAATCGATTACTAATGATCCCACCAACACTGCCTGACCTGTTAACAGACCCAAAATTGTCTCATTTAAAAAGGAAGGTTAGGTGTCAAAATATTTTTTCAATTGTGAACGGTTTAAGCTATAGTAATGAAACATAGCACGCACATCGTACATACGTAAATTATGATTTTGGTAACACTAAAAGAACTATTTAAAAAATAGAAACTAAGACTTAAAAAAAAAGATTTTTGCTATGTAAACTATTCAAAAAAATCAAAAACTGGTAAAATATCCAAGAGAATAAAAACGTGCACATTCCAAGTTTGGGTATAGTTTATTCTTGTTGAAACAAAGGTCATGAAACAAATTGGGCACATTTTATTTTCTTATATCGATATAAAAACAATAATATCTGTAATTTTGTGGAAGCTTATCAATTGTTTGGTCAATGTCTTTGGGTATCGTAATAACACACCATAAGTTCCATGAACAATTTCACACACACGTCGGAACAGTCTTCGCTTTCCAGCATTACAACGGATCACCCAACAAATACTGCAAGAAAGTATTGTCACACTACTGTGACGCACGATGGATTCGGTGCGAAATGATTTCAATTTCAATTTCAATTCATTTATTAGTCAACGATTTACAGTGTAAATATGGACATTGTCAAAATAGTAAAACTAATTAAAACGATTTCATTACAAAAAAAAAAAAACTTCACCAAAATTGAACATTGAACACGGCAAAAAAAATTGTCTTAGGTCAAAGCAAACTGCTTTGAAGCAAAATAATTTGTGCATTCCTATTCACCAAGAGAATATTTCCTTGATATAGCACAAAAAATGTCCTGCCTTTTATTTTAATGTGAAACAGAAATTGTTTTATTATAAATTGGAACGGAATTATTACTTATATGAAGACAATTTGCTTTGTTACAAAATGGAGTATACTAAATCAAAACAATTAAAGAAGAAAAATAAGGTCTCATTTCAACATAAAACGCTGTGTTGAACCAAAAAAATATTTTAATTCAAAACAAACTGCTCCAAAGTAAATCAATTTATTGAAGAAAAGAACGTGTTTTCGTTGTAGACAAAATTTTTTACCGTGAAGAAAATGCCTAATAAACATAACCACGTGGTTTTAATTCATTACACTTTTATGGGAATTGGTTTTTCTAAAAAAGATTTCCTTAAAACAAGATACAATAAGATAAAAAAATTAATTATACTAACATACCTAGTAGTGCGCTAAATATTTGATTGGCTCTAAGAAAAAATATAAATATATAAATATAGATTGTAAACACAATTCAACCCAATTTATTGCAATATTCTAAAATCCTAAAGACATACATTAACTAATATCATTAAAATAATCACCAACCGAATAGTAACACTTTTCTGTTAAAAAGCTTCTCAAATGTTTTTTAAATTTATACAGGCCCCGAACATCTTTAAGATATTTTGGGAGTTTGTTAAAAGCGTTTGCACAAAAACTATGTGGACTCTTTCTATAAAGCTCCAGATTAAAATTTGGAATGCTAATGTTATTCCTTGAACGAGTATTATAGTGGTGATGGTTGGACGTTGGAAATTTGTGAGAATACTGTCTACAAAAAACAATAGATTCATACAAAAGCACGCTGGGAACAGTTAATATATTATGATTCCTGAAAAGTGGCCTGCATGACTCTAAGGGATTGCAGCCGTACACACATCTAACCATGCGTTTTTGCATAACAAAAACTCTGTTCAAATTCTCCATTGAGCACTGACCCCAGAATATAATCATATATTTTATGTGCGAGAATGCCATAGCGTAATAAACATTTAAAAGTTGTTTTGGGCTTAGTAAGTTTTTTAAATTAAAGATGGCATACGAAGCTGATTTAAGTTTCGAGGTCACAAAGTCTACATGATTTAACCAGATCAATTTCTCATCAAGACGCAGTCCGAGA
Source organism: Aspidapion aeneum (assembly GCA_963576565.1). NCBI lineage: Eukaryota > Metazoa > Arthropoda > Insecta > Coleoptera > Brentidae > Aspidapion > Aspidapion aeneum. The sequence continues at coordinate 74,154,962 of OY755044.1, forward strand.
AAGATACATGACTCAAGTCTTTCTATTTCAATATTATTTAAATAAAGTTTAATATTTGGGATATTTTTCCTTTTATGAAAAGCAATAAAATGGGTTTTTGATGAATTCAGAAGAACTTTGTTTTTGATACACCAGCAAGAAAATGATTTGAGAACCTCGTTGCAAGCATCCTCCAACTCTTGCATGGTGTCTGCTGAAACGGTAATGGTGGAATCATCTGCTAACTGGAAGAGTTCGATGCTAGCATTATCCATTTCATGTATATGGTCTCCCAGATCATTGATAAAAAAGAGGAAAAGCAGAGGAGAAATTACGCTTCCCTGTGGAACCCCATATTTTACATTTAACTTAGAGGATATAGTGTTTCCCACTCTAACACAAATACTTCTCTCTGATAAAAAAGATCTAGTCCAACTGCTTAAACTTCCTCGAATTCCGATTGTCTGCATTTTTTGAAGTAAAAAGTTACTATCTACACAATCAAATGCTCTCGTTAAGTCAAAGAAGAGGGCGACTGTATATCGATTATCATCTAATGAGCTATAAATAGACTGAAGAAAATTAAAGGCGGCAGTGGTTGTTGAGCGGCCACTTCGAAAGCCATGCTGATTTGGGGAAAGCAACGAATATTTTTGTATGAAGGAATTAAGCTTATTAACAACAACTCTCTCAAATAATTTAGATATAGATGAAAGTCCCGTTATTGATCTGTAGTTACTAACACTTTCTGGATCTCCCTTTTTGTACAGCGGGATAACATAACCTAATTTTAGTTTTCTGGGAAAGCAACCTGAAGTAATAGACATATTAAGAATGTGACATAAAGGAGTTTTAATATAATCCCAGATCTTTTCAAGAACGAGCACGGGAACATCATAATTACAACAGCTTGCTTTTTTGTTCTTTAATTGCTTTAATGCCTCAAGCATTTCGTGTTCAGTTATCGTATCTATAAAGATGCTGTGTGAATTATTTTGTATTGGCAGAGTGCATTCATCGAGATTAGTTTTTGCAAAGTTTTTGTCTAGCATTGTTTCAATACTTGTGACAAAGTAGTTGCAAAAGTAGTTGGCAATGTCATTTGCATCCTCTATAACAACTTGACCGGTATTAAGTGAAATTTTAGAAGTTTTCTGTTTCAAACGACCCAAATTACTATTAACTACCTGCCAGACAGCTTTATTACAGTTTTCAGAATTTGTTATTTTTTGTTGGATATTTTCTTTTTTTGCAATTCTAATGCGCTCAGCAAATACTTTTTTTGCATTCTTGTAATAATGATGGGCTTCCTGCGTGTTAATGTTTTTTGTTAGCCAGAATAAGTTTTTTAAATTTTCACTTTCTACTACTATATCTGAGGAGACCCAAGTTTTTGAAGCAGAATGAGTATGTTTAACTTTTTTTATTGGACAACATATATCCAAATAAAAGAGAAGATGTGAAAAGAATGAATTGTAAGCATTATCTACATCTGATGAAAGCTGTGATTTATTGAAATATTGGACTCACATTATGTTTAATCAAGGGTTAAGAAAATAGCTTCCTTCGGCAGAAGCTTGTAGATTTTGGAGACAAAATGATACGCAGGGTCAAGCACAAAATATCTTATTAGCAGTGTTGGCAAGTTAGATGAAAAAATGAGAAATAGAAGAAAAAATTTAAAAAGTTTTGAAGTTTGGGTTATAAACTCCCAGTAGGCACCCGAATACAGATCCGAACCGAACCCCCCGTCTTTTGCGTCGATTATCTTGAAAACCATTAGCGCGAGCAAGAAAATTTATAAAAGCAAAATTGTAGAGCAGTTCTCTCTCTACAAGATTCGTATTGGATAAAATATTTTTAAGAAAGTATTAGTTGTAATATGATGATTTTATAAATTAATTAATATTCTCCAATAGTTTATATTTATCATTTTTCTAGCCTTGCTAAAAGCTATCAAATTCGTGACACCCTGTTTAACAGGCACAATCTCTCTTGTTGCCGCCATGATAACCACACCAGCCAGTGTTGCCAGATGCTTAGTAGAAAATTATCGAATCAACCGTTTCAAATTATCGTACATTATTGTAAAGTTATAGTGTTTTGGTGGAAATTATTGTATTAAAATTGAGGTTTCAACGAATCCAACACTAAAAGATTTTTTATCAGTATTTTATGTAGTAAAACCTTGGCATGAACGTAGTGAGGAGAACAATTTAAAAGAAAAATACATTTTTATCACAGGGTCTATCTGTACTGATAACAATGTACACTTTTTTAATGGCCTCTTTTTTTTCCCATATTTGAAGAATTTAAAGAAATATGTTTCCATACACTCTTTTTTTTACTATTATGAGCTTTCCGGACTAGACTAGGCAATTTAAATGTGTGGACGTTGTGATTGTACATAAACAGCCTGTAAATAACAAAAAAAATATAGATGGGCAACTATCTATAATAGTGTGTCAAAAAAGTTAATAATTGCAATTTGTAATGTGAAACTCTGAAGCAATATATACCTCCTCTAAAGCGTATTCATATGCCTCGCTGCACAGCCAAACAAGCATACGTATGTGTTCGCGCCTCAAAGCAACGGCTAACAGCTTTCGATTGCGCGACTCATAGAACCGCGGCATGCGACGCCATACGATCGGAGTGGGTACTTTAAACGAATATTCAGTTGAATATGGACGGCATTTGTTTGTTCTTAAGGCGCGTATTTACTTAAGCATGGATACAAATTAGGTATTCGTTTAACCACGCAGCGCGGCATGCGAATTATGCCTCAAAGATTACCCGCCTTATACCTGGATTCACATGCATCTGTGATCAGAATTCTTTGTGTAGCACCTGATCAATATCATCCAATTATATTCTAGGGAATAAAATTGGCCTAAAGGTTCAGTATCAATATCATCTATTTATATTCCAGGGAATAAAATTAGCCTAAAGGTTCATTGGTAGATATTGATCACGTAGTATACAATACAATTGATTACTTTTGAACAAGTAGGAATTAATAGTGGAAAAATTCTTGCTACTTGACAAATCAGGAATCAAATCTTAGTACTACTTTGTTGGTTTCGAACGTTTTTCTACGTTGTCCGACGGCAATTCTCCACCACCTCGATCCGGACAATCATCTTTTGTCAGGATTTTTTGACTCTTGATCTTTTGATTGACTGTTGCCATTCGAGTTTTGGATGCGCTCTTTCTCTGCGCCCTATTGGTTGCCATTCTAGGACATGCTTTGGTAGTCTTTTATCGTTCATCCGTTTTACATGACCGTACCATATCAGTTGTCCTTTAGTGATGTCATCCATTATGCTTCCGTCGATTCGGATTCTATCTTTTATGATCTCATTAATATAAATTTGCATCCATTTCGATACTTTCCATTTTAGTTTTGTATTTTTCTGTTAAGCAACCAGTCTCTATTCCATATACCAGCGTGCTTTTCACCACTTTTTGATATATGTTAAGTCTTACATTCTTTTTGATCTCTCTCCTTTATAAAATTATGTTAAGATACCCAATAACCTGTTTTGTTTTTACTATTTTTTTTCAGTTCTTTACAGTTTGGTCCTGTCTTATCAGTAAATGTGACACCTCATACATACTTATTGCATGAAGATATTGTTTGTCAATTGCCTAGTTCTAACTCACTTGATTCGTTTCCAATAAATAAGTAAATACTGTGTCTTGTCCACGTTCACTCTTAACCCCCACTTTTGGTATTCTTTCGCTAACTTTCTTATCATATACTCCATGCCTTATTTATCATTAGCTACAATAACATGGTCGTCAACAAACTATCGGTCGTTAATTTGTAATTCCATGTCGTGTACGTTTCCAGTTTTTTGAGCTACTGCGATACATATTTTAAAAAGAGTTGGAGAGATACAACAACCCCATCTTAAGCCTTTCGTTACCAGAAATTCTTTTGAAAGTTGATTTTTAATTTTAGATCTAAAATAAAATCTTACAAAAACTAAAAATATACATATAAAATCCATGAAGGAACGAAGCCAATCCGCATAAGAAGAGGTGTCAGGAGGGTGACCAATTATCCCCTAAACTATTTAACCAGGCCCTAGATGGTTTAAAAACTTAGATTAAAAAGGAATAGGCATCAAAGTAAGTGCACAATGCTTATGATATCGCCTTTATAACAGTCAAGAAAGAAAAACTGATAAAAATGCTGGAAGAACTAGATACAGCAGCTAAAAATATAGTATTGAGTATGAACTACACTAAAACCAAAATCATAAAAAACACAGATAAAAAAACTAAAAAAAGAAAACCACACAGCTGAAATCAAGAGACGTGTGAGATTGGCCTGAGCAGCATTCGGTAACAGGACCAGGTTTGGGGTAACTGGACCAGGTAGAGAACCAGTTATCCCAAACTCATTGGCCAATAATCGCTTTATATAAAAAAAAATCGGGGTAACTGGGCCACCCATGCCTGCATAAATAAACAAATACTACATGGCCTAAAACACTTTTAGGTAGTTTGTTTTATACTTATTCCTTAAAAACTAGTAAATGCCGTGTTAGAAATACTTATAGTTTTTATACAAAACCCACTGAACTGCAGAAGTGCAACACGTTCTTTGCAAAAACTATAGCAAAAAATTTTGTCCTCCATTTATTCATATGTTCATATCATATCAACGTTGCTCTATCAACAACTAAGGTCACTCAACGTAAAACAAGTGCCTGTACAATGAGTGTCCTTAGTCACAACAACCTTGCCAGTTGTTTCGGAGCGGATTTGTAACCTACCACAAACACAAGATTCACATGGCCCAGATACCCCGTGGACACAGTTAGCCAAGCTTACCTTAGGTACTGATCGGCTTAATACAATTCTACAAATACTTATAATCTACAATAGTTTTGCTTTAATGGTGGGTGTGCTTTCGGGCTGTTCGGCCGTCGTCGTTGGAAATTCGTTCTCGACGTTTCGCCATCTCGAGTGGATGGCATCTTCAGGAAATGTTGACTGTTTGTCGGCTTCTGGGAGACTGGTGGTTAGTCTGTCACGGGCGCTATGGTGGGCGGGGCGTATATCAGAGCTGGTCGGTGATTGGTCACTTTCCCCAGATTCAGTTTTGTTCTTATAAGCGAGCCGTTTAGTGTTTTTAAGAACCGGTACCCATGTTCTGTTAATTTTAAGAGTTTCTTCAGATCTGTTGAAGTTCTGCTGGTGTTTATGAATTTCGATTGCTTCCCTATAGAGTCTTGGATAGTATGAAGAGGAGGCGCAGAGAACTTGTGTGTCTTCGAATTTTATTCGGTGGTCTTCATTGTTTAGTGTGTTGTCTGCAACTGCGGACTTTTCCGTATGTCCGAGTCGACAGTTGGCTTTGTGTTCTTTGATTCTTCTGTTTACGGACCGTTTGGTTGTTCCGATGTAGACACTTCCACAGGTACAGGGAATGCGGTATACCCCCGAAAAACTTAGTGGGTTCCTTATATTCTTCGCAGATCTGAGGTGGTTCTCGATCTTCTTAGATGGCTTGAAGATCGTTTTTATGTTGTGTTTTCCCAGAATACGTCCGATACTATCCGTCACTCTAGGGATGTAGGGCAGAAAGGCTCTTGAAGTAACTTCGCGGCTGCTCAGTCCACCGCTACTGTTACTTTTAGTGTTCGGCTTTGGTCGTATACATTTATCTGTGTCGCTTTGAGTGTATCCATTTGCTACGAGGGCGTTTTTAAGATGGTTTAATTCTTTGTCTAGATGTTCTGGTTCGCAGACTCTTTTCGCCCTCTCTACCAATGTTCTTATTACCCCTTTTCGTTGGCACGGGTGGTGGTTAGATGTGTTGTTTAGGTAGCGGTCTGTGTGAGTAGATTTTCTGTATACGGTATGTCCTAGTCGTCCCCCTTTCCTCGTTACTAGTACGTCAAGGAATGCTAATTCTCTGTTGTTCTCTGTTTCCATTGTAAATTGTATACTGGGGTGTATTCTGTTAATGTGGTTGAGAAATTCATTAAGGCTGTCTCTACCATAAGGCCAAACGACAAAAGTATCCTCTACATATCTCACAATTTCTCACATATTTCACAATTTGTAGATTTGCTTTAGTTTATTAATATCGCCCCTTAAAGTGCGAAAGCTTGTAAATTAATTCAAATGAAGTATTTCCTATATTTGTAGAAACACTTTATCGCGATTATTAGATTAGCTAAAATTGCATTTGGAGGTAACAGATTGTTATATTTCTACTGTTTCTATATTTATGAGATAAAAATCAATACAAAAAATTACAGATAAATATTATACACGATAAACACCTAAATGACTTAGTATAAAAGGAAAGACGAGAATTTTATGTACCACTGAATAAGCATTGTATAAGCATAGATCTTATTTTCGAAAATTTAGATAAAAATGAAATTTATTATTGCATTTCCTTTGGTTTGTTTTGTTTGTGTCGCAGGTGAGCTTTTATTTCTTATTAATTTTAAAATAAGTTTGCCAACTAATAGTACAGTCAAATAGTTTTCGACAATAGTGCAGAAACTGTTACTTTTCCCCACGGGACGTCATCGCCTGGCGGAGTTCGGTCAAGCCGCCACGGGCGGAAAAGTCACTTTTCGCATGAGTTAGATACAACATTTTGCCTACGAACCTCTAATCGTCGCTAATTTATTCTAAATTTTATAAAAACATTATTTTGCCAATAAAAAATGAAGTAAAACGTCAATAAATAGCGTTATATTTTAGGTTTTGTATATATTTGAAACTTTTTCTGAAATAAAAATAAGAGTGCGAAAAAGTAACTTTGCCGCACCTTTTTTAATAATTTTCTGCATACGGAAAAGTATAACTTTCCGCACGCAAATCAGTGCGGAAAAGCGGTCTTTCCGTGCATTTGTAGGAAAAGGTTTTTATAATTTTATAGAAAACATTAAAAAAAAACCGGCACTATAAAGTTTCTTTTTAGATTTAGACTACACATCCGCCCTACAATGCCTCTCATGTGCAGGAATTGACAATTGTCCCAAAGAACTAAGAAGTTTAACAAATGTTTCAACAGTAACCTGTGTTGGTCCGCTTGAACATGTTTGTACCAAGTACTCAATGGATCTCTTTAACGGTAATTCCCTACGAGTACCTTATTAAAATTAGGTTTTAAATACATCTTTTATCAATATAAGTAATTTTGTTGTACCTAAAATAAGTTTTTGTCAAGTTAAGTCAAATGAACTTGCTTGATAAAGCTAAATTCATTTAAACAAGAGGCATAACATTTTAAAGTTTCATATATTACCATGAACCAGCGGCAATTTATGGCATAAAGTAAATACAATTCATAAATCAATTTTTTTATACACATCTTGATTCGTATTGCTTCTTTTGGTAATTATTATATTTACTCCTTGCGTACAACAGTCTTACCTGTCGCGTTGGTTGAAGATACTGCGCAATTTTTTTCATATTTCCTCACTTATTTTTGTTTAGAAAGTATAACTTTCATACACTTAGGCTTTATTCTTGTATCCCGTGACCGTAAGTGAAATGCGAGAGATGAGGTAATGGTACTGCACTCATTTCACAAAACGGCTTAGGCATCAGAGCCCGTATTTTTGATGATACGTGAAGTGTGTGTAGGTAAGTGCATTATCTCCTCTCTCACAATTTACCAGGATTGAAGCAAGTTAGAAGATACTAACCCAATCGCGGGATTTTGGAATAAAGCCGAAGATGTCAAAGCCGGTCATTTAACCCAAGAATCAGATTACATTTGAAAAATGTCACTACCTTTGGACTGCAGTACTATTTAAATATGATCGTGACCAATTTCTGAAGGTGCAAAACCGGGACACTTTTTTTTCTTGTATTCACCGCCTTCATAACCGACGGGTAGATCGGTGAGGTAATTTGAAGGGTTGCCATATTTCCTTAACATTTACATTATGAAGATTTTTATTATTATTATTATTAACCAGTAGCAAAGAATGAAACCAAAAAAAAAAATTTTATGCTGTATTTAATAAGTTACTACATGCAACCAAAATGTAATTCACTTTGTCAATCATCAATATTTTGGTTTGGCATTATTATCCATTGCCTTATTATTATGATTTTAATAATAATAATAATAATAATAATAATAATAATAATAATAATAATAATAATAATAATAATAATAATAATAATAATAATAATAATAATAATAATAATAATAATAATAATAATAATAATAATAATAATAATAATAATAATAATAATAATAATAATAATAATAAAGGTCTTGTATTGGTCATAAAAAAAATAAATGAGCGAGGTTCAGTTCTTCCGTTTGTTTCCAAACGAAAGACCTGTTCTTCAACCTAACCCAACGTCTCTGTTAAATTCTTTCAATTCAAAGAAGAGAATGTATACCCGAGTCCATTGCTAATTATCTCATAATCTCGGACAACTGCCCAGCGCAGCTTCCGGACTGGCTCTAGTATTAATGCGTATATTTGTTTTGGTTAGGTGATGCCATCACTTTCAGAGGCTGCTCGCCCAGATACGTGGGAGGTACCAATGATTCCGGTCCTCAAATTTGTCCATATCTTGGCAGTATCTTTAAAACCCTAGTTGACGTTTCCCTAATTAGAGCTTATGAATGTTCCAATTGTACTACACTTGATTGTAATCAATAAAAATATATTGCACTAGGTTTTTAGTAGTAAAAATATCTACGAGACTAATTGCTAGGAAAGATATTGTTTTCATAGAATAAAGATTTTTTTTATGTTAACGTCCAAATTTTTATGTTAACGTCCAAATTTTTATGTTAACGTCCAAATAATACATTTTCTAGTGTTTTTTTTTTACTTAAATTAGCGATTTGTGGTTTTGAACTGGGCGCCCGATGCGAGGGTTACAACATATTCTTTACGAAAAAGAGTTACTCGTATAGTTATAGGTAGTTTTTTGCCTAAGTAAATTGATATGTCATTTAGGCGATAAACAAGTCACAGATATGGGACTAGTGAATCGGTGGGGGTACATGAGTAAAAAAATATATAAAAACATTCTGTAGACGCATTGAACATATTTTAGTATTTAAAGAAAGCGCAACTTATATTGTACCGCCACCTTCATTTAAAATATAGCTGGCGGCCGATTTTACATTGAACAAACGATCTCTTGCATTCAGAAATTTCTCTCTTTTGTTTCTCTTTCAAATTTTTAAAATTTGCACTTGATATATCTTAATTGACGGCTTATAAAAAATTAAAAACAACGAAATAAGATTTTTGACATTAGTAAATAAAAATGTTTAAAAAAATTTGACATGTTTTTTCTTTTTCTCAAAAAACCAAAATTAAAAATATTTAAAAAATTATTTTATTTGATGCATGACAAAAAAAATTATTCCACTAGTCCAATCACTAGACATTAAAATGCTTTTTTGGTGCAAAACATCCGAAATTTTTTAAACTTGATGGTCCTATATTCCAGTAAGTTTTCGATTTTGAGCGATAGCGGTGCGTATCTTGCAAAAATGGCGCCCAAATTCAGTTTTTCTTAAAAAACTTGTTTTCTGTAGATTGTAGAAGAAAAGTTTTAAATACAAAAATTATTGACAACAAAATGTCATATTTTTTTGTGGCTTTTAACTTAAAAACTGCTTATTACAAGCTTTTATTTAACTTGACCTGTATGTATGTGGGTATGTATGTATGTAATCAAATCTTGCAACTCATTTTTGAAGAACTTCCAAACATCCGATTGACTTCAAATTTCGCATAGCTTCTTAGTTCCGATGACAAAACAATAATGTGGTTTTATCGGGTACCTACCTCCCCGCTAACGTGGGGGGTGGAGAGGGGATAAAACTTTAGTTTGTCCGATTTCCACCAAAATTGGTATCTGGGGGTTTTTGAGGATGAGAATTACGAATTTTTGATCAGATTACAAAAATTTAATATGGCGGATTCAAAATTGACGATTTAATTTCAAGTTTCTCTGATTACTTTCAACTGACTTCCACGTATCCAATTAACTTTAAATTTCGTATACCATTAAAGTTCCGATGACAATCCAATAATGTGGTATAACTGACTGCTTACCTCTCCCCTAACCTGGAGGGCGGAGAGGGGATAAAATTTTAGTTTGTTGGATTTTCACCAAATTTGGTATCTGGGGGTTTTTGAGGATGAGGATTACCAATTTTTGATCAGATTGGACGATTTAATCTCAAGTTTTTCTGATTACTTTTAACTGACTTCCACGTATCCGAATAACTTTAAATTTCGCATAAATTTATAGTTCCGATGACAATCTAATAATGTGGAATCACTGACTGCCAGACTGCCTACCTCCCCCGTAACGTGGAGGGCGGAGAGGGGGTAAAATTTTAGTTTGTATTTTGTTTAGTATCAAATCGTTGGACGGCCTTCTCATCGAAGACTTAGACAAATCTAGAAATTAAAAAATAAATTTAGAACAAAAAACTTTTTGAAAACAAGCTTTTATAAAATGGATTAAAAAGCATAAAATAATTTTTTGAGTGTTCTGATATCATAATAATAAAATCGGTGGGCGTATTTAATATTAGGTAAATGCCTTTCCATGCGCATTTGGTGGATCGTCCACAACCGATGATGGGCCGACTCTTCTTTTTCAATGTGAGAAAATAAATCGACACACTGCCGGTCGCGGATGATCTGCCTAATATAAAGCAGGCGTAATAATGTCCATCCATATCAGAAAAATATAAGGGTAGCTTGAGTAGGGTAGGGTTGGGTTGGGTTAAATTATCTACCCTTACATTTCTCTGCTATAATATAATGAATTTGGATTTTCACTAAACTTCGAGTTAACAAGGCTAAAAGAAGAACGGGTAAATTTCTTTTAATACGCCCATCGCTTTTATTATTATGATATCAGAACACTCAAAAAATTATTTTATGCTTTTTAGTCCATTTTATAAAAGCTTGTTTTCAAAAAATTTTCTTTTCTAAATTTATTTTTAAGAATGATTTTAATCAAATTAAATAAAGATCGATTAACAGCCTACACAGTGAGATATTTAGGAGTTGTCTGGATAGTATCATTGCTGAGATGCAAAAAGTGTTCCCCCATTTCTTATGCATTTCTATAGGCAAAATAAACTGGAATTATTAGGTTTTATCTAATAATAATAAAGGTCTTTATTTTCCAGCTAAAAATACAATTTTGCATATCTAAATTCACCTAAAAGCAAGAAAAAAATGCCGGAAAAAAGCCGGAGATCAGTAATCAGTAAAGTATCTTGAGTAACAAGATAGGCTCTGATTTAAATCTCAAGCTAAAGGAAAAAAAAATACACAGTTTTCTTGTTACCAGTATTCTTAAATTTTAACTGTGATAAACAGAAAAATAATCTTAAATACCTAGTTAACCTACCTAAATAACTATGTACCTATAATATAAAAACAATATAGAAATAAGAGCGATAAGTATTAGTAATGAAATTTGAAGCTAAATATTTGTTGTTTTATAAAATAAATTAATTGTTGAATAAATGTTTTTTGAAACTTTTTTTTAAAACCTGGTAAATTTTTACTTTTGATAGAATCAGGGATTGAGTTATATACTTTAGAAACTTGGTAACTAAAGCTATGTTTGAAAAATTTTAATCTATGTTTTGATATAAGTATCTTATTGATATTTCGCAAGTTACGATTATGTAAACTCTATACCATTATCTTTGAGATAACTTTTGACTGTTTTACTTGTCATCAAGAAAAAAGCTGCCCAAGGGTGCACAGGTCCGGATTCAGACTAGACGAAAAATAAAGTTAGCGATCGTTCACAAATTAGACTAATATAGACGTAACAGGGTATTTTTAAAGTATGTGGTGCTCCTTTGAGTAATTTAAAGAAAAGCTCTTACTAAAAAACATGAAAATAATGCATTTGGGGTCGTATTTTTAAGGGTGACAAAATAAAAAAAAGACCATAATACCTATAATCGTTTAGTCAACTTCGTTGAAATTTGGCAGTGCTGTTTGTAGTGACATCAGGCGAATTTGGCACTACTTAGATTTAAATAATTAAGTCCAGTGATGTGCCGAAGCACATCGTGACCAATATTTGTCTCAAAATTACTTATCGGCATAAACTTTCGCTAAAAACTGGGCGATTAATCCTAGCTATGGATGGAAAGACCCAGTTTAAATAAAACAACACTCGCAAAGTTACTCGCGCCAGCTTTGGAATTTACGGATGTTATGGAAAAAATTAATTAAAATGTAGGAATGTTTTTATTTTTTACATAAAAATACATATAGTTTTTTTCGTAAGTACACAAAGTAAAACTTTACCGCACGCAAAAGCAATTAGAAGAACGAAGCAAAGAGTTTAGCAAAGACACTTTACGCACGTTTTTGCAATATTATTTTTTTACGTGGGTTAAAATTTATTTTCAAAAACAAATATCATAAATTTTAAATATTAATTTAAATTTTAAAAAGCCATACTTAATAAAATATGTCAAATCTTTTCATTTTAAAAATTTTTCTATATACATAATACCAAAACATAATATGCTTGTTAAACCTGAAACACGTAAGCAGAAAAAAATTATTTAACTATCGTGGTAAAAAAATTGGCGACGCCAGCTATTTGAGTTGTGATGTTTATATAAAACAACGCCCCTTTCTCTCTTCCACCCTACAAACTCCCCACCCTTAGAAAAAACTAATGGTTTTATTCACGGGTACCAAAGAATTTTTGTGCCAAATTTGATTACAATTGATTAGACAGACAGATAGAAAAAATAAAATATGTGAATGTTAATGGAGTGTCAATAATAGCTTTAACAAAACTTTGTCATACTGTCATATGCCGTTTAATTGAACATTTTTTTTTTGTCTAAAAAGGGTATTTTATCAGTTATTCCGAAATGCTATTAATAGTTTTTTTGAAATCTGAATAAAACCTAAAAAAAAACATGATTTTTTTTCGTGATCCTAAAAAATAACCACAATTTTTGGATGCCAATTAAGTGCTAACCTTGTACTTGGCCCATAATTTAGTTTTTTACAATAAAGTTGATTACATACTTTCTGTCAAAGGCTTACCTTTTGAGAAAATGACATAAAACCTAATAATTTCGGTTTATTGTGTATAGTGGTTGGGCGAAAAAAAACCGGACAATTTTTTTTTCATTATATTTTTTGAACTATACAATCGATTTTAATGGGACAAACTGCACTTGGCAGAAAATTAATCAGAGTTTTTGACTGAATATTGTTCTTTGGCCCCTATCTTCAAATCCAAGATGGCTGACGAAATTAAAATGTACCCTTCAAAGATGCTCGTTTATTCTCGTGTTGCGAACATGTCTTAATTACTTTTTTAAATTAGTAAAACAGCTGCATTCTTGCCACGCACAACAAGGTACGAATGAGCAAAATCGGTTTAGTGGTTCTAAAAGAAATATTTTTGTTTCAACTATTGTTTTGCCTTGCCAATCATGTCTGCATTTATTTCCTTATAAATTCAGTACTACTTAACCAATTTTAATGAAATAAAAAACATCCTGGTGAGAATTTATTTCTTTTTAAGATCGTGATCAAAGTTTATCGCCATCTTAAAATTTAAGATGGAGGACAGAATCATACTTAATTCTTCAAAATGGTGTGTTTATTCTTAGTTTCCAAAAATGTTTCAGTCTTTTTTAAATTTATAAAGAACCGCTACTTTTCCTTCACACAACGAGGTACAAATTAGTAAAATCGGTGTGGTGGTTCTGAAAATATCTATTTTTGTTTCAGCCATTGTTTTACAGATTATCCGATTGCATTGCCAATCCTGTCTGCGTTCACTTCCTTATAAATTCGTTATTACTAAACCAATTTGAGTGAAATAAAAAAAATCATGTTGAGTTTATTATCTTAGAATTTAATATGCCGGACAGAATTAAACTTGATTCTTTAAAATGGCGTGCTTATTCTTATTTTCCGAAAATTTGGATTTTTCCTGCATCTCTATGATCAATATATGGCCCATAAACTGTACTTCCATAACCAAATTTTGAAAGAACCAATGATTCACACAGTAATTTTTTGACGTTAAAATTAATATAATGACGAATAACAAAAATTTGTTTAAGATTAAGATAAGAAGCTCGAATGCAGTAATTAATATGCGTTTTAAATCGAAGGTCTCCGTCAAAAATGACACCCAAATTTCGAGCTGAATTTGAAAGTTTTAACTCGTCGCCATTAACATTTAAACAAAACTGTTGCTGGTTAATTTTTTCTTGATTATTCCGAGTTCCGAATAAAAGCAGTTTGGTTTTATTGGCATTTATAAATAGGCTGTGATCGTTTGACCATTTAGCGAGTTTAGACATGTCACTGTTTATATAATTTATTGCCTGCAAAGGGTTATTTGGTGCAAAGGGAAAGCGTAGTTTTGTATCATCACAATATAGAATAGCTTTACAATGTTCAAAAATTTCCGGCATCTTGTGGGTATAGAGTATGTACAAAAGAGAACCCAAGATTGATCCTTGAGGGACACCAGCATTTACGACCTTGGCAGATGATGTATCATTATTAATTTTAACTGTTTGAATCCTATGCCTAAGATAGTCTCTACATAAATTTAAAGGTGTCTGAAAAACCAATAGATTTCAAAATTGCGCACATTAGTGAGTGACTTAATGTGTCAAATGCCTTTGAGAAATCAACCTGAACAAGTGCAGTCATACACGCGTTATTAGCTTCCCGGACTATATCATCTGTTAGGCCTAGAAGTGGTGTCTCGCAACTGTGATTCTGACGAAAACCGCTTTGACAAGGGGGTAATATATTATTTAAATTTATACATTTTCGAATCTGTGGATCAAGAACCCGTTCCAACACTTTAGATAAAGTACATAAAATACTAATAGGTCGCAAATCTTTGATTTCTTGTGGGCAGTTAGATTTCGGTAAAGGTCTAATCAATGCTTGTTTCCAAATATTAGGAAAAACTCCTTTTGTAAACAAAAATTTACTATACGTGTAATATGAGGAATAATTTGAGGACAGCAGTGAAGTATCATTTTTATATTAATGTTGTCAGGACGTTGCGCACCTGACCTAATATTATAAACAATATTTTGAATTTGATCAGTATCAACCTCACAAAAATAAAATTTATCCCAACTAGGCTTAATTGAGAGATACGAACTTAGGACATTCTGATTAATAGGAGCTGCCGGTATGGAATTTGCATAAAGACCGTTAATATGTTCAACGTCCATTAAGTGATTCGGAATCGCAATCCCTTTTTTACCAATATTGAACTTTTTTTAAGTTTTCCACGTTTGTTTGCTCCCACCTGATCTTATTTGATGTTCAAAATCGGCACGTTTTTCGTTGCGAGTCGCTTAAGTTGCATAGTTACGTAAATACTTAAAATTTTCATCATTTGGATTTTTCGTACGTTTCCATTTAGCTTTAGCTTTATTTCGCAACTTCAAAACTAATTTTAAATTTGGTGTAAGCCATGGACTATATTCTTTAGTTATTTCTATTTCTTTAAAAGGAGCATGTTTATTAAATAACTGTAAGATTTTAGAATTCAAGGATTCCACTTTGGCGTTGTACGTCAGTCATGATATAAAGATTGTCAAAAGGTACCGAATTCAAATCCTCGTGAAATAGTTCTTGACTAAAATTTTTAAAATCCTCAATTGTTTTAAACTCTGGAGGTTGTTTTTTTGTTAGATATTGGAGAATGCAAAAGGTAAGTTCATGGTCCGATACTCGATCAGAAGATATGACGCCACTATCTTTAATAAATGACTCGTCGCTCACTAAAATATGATCTATTAATGTCTCACTACTTAAGGTAAAACGAGTAGGACTGTTTATAAGTTGACTTAGGCTTAAACATTCTATCGTAGACATACATTTGTAAAAAGCTGGATTTTGTTCCAATAGGTCAACAAAAAAATCACCGAGGCAAATAATTTCATCCACTTCAGATAATAAACTTGTAAAACCCTGCTCAAAAGTATCCAGAAATATACTCAATACGAAATTTGGTGGTCTGTATATTGTTCCAACCCCTATCAATTTTTTCTTTACTTTAAATTTGATCCAGAACTGTTCAATTTCATTACTAGATTCAATTAATTTAAAATTTATTGAGTTTATTAATCAAGTTTTTTCAAATCTAAGCATGTTACTCATTTTAGAGAATACGAGAGTTGTCTTTTAAGTTTTGCATATTATTATTTAGCCGGTCCTGACAATCATCTTCTGTCAGATTTTTTTGACTCATTGATCTTTGGATTGACTGTTGCCATTCTAGTTTAGGACGCCCTCTTTTTCTGCGCCCTATTGGTTGCCATTCTAGGACCTGCTTTGGTAATCTTTCGTCGTTCACCCGTTGTACATGGCCGTACCATATCAGTTGTCTTTTAGTGATGTCATCCGTTATGCTTCTTTCGATTCCCATTCTTTCTTTTATGATTTCATTTCTTATGTGATCCGTTCTAGATACTCTCATTGATCTTCTTATTGCATCCATTTCGACACTTTCCATTTTTGTTTTGTATCTTTCTGTTACGCGAGAAGTCTCTATTCCATACAACAGCGTGCTTTTCACCATTGTTTCATATATGTTAAATTTTACATTCTTTTTTATCTCTCTGCTCCATAAAATACTGTTAAGACATCCAATAACCCTTTTTGATTTTACTATTCTATTTTCCAGTTCTTTACAGTCTGTTCCTGTTCTATCAAATGTGACACCCAAGTATACATACTCATTGCATGGAGATATTACTTGTCCATTGTCTAGTTCTAACTCACTGGATTCGTTTCCAATACATAAGTACTGTGTCTTGTCCACGTTCACTGTTAATCCCCACTTTTGGTATTATTTCTTTAACTTTCTCATCACATACTCCATGTATTCTTCATCATTAGCCACAATTACTTGGTCGTCAGCAAACTGTAGTGTGTACATGGTAAATCGGTCGATAAGTTGTATTCCCATGCCGTGCACTTTACGTTTCCAGTCTTTTAGAGCTACTGCGATATATATTTTAAAAAGAGTTGGAGAGATACTACATCCCTGTCTTAAGCCTTTTGTTACCAGGAATTCTTTTGAAAGTCGATTTCCAATTTTAATTTTAGATTTTGACCCTTTGTATAGTTCTTTTATCGCTTTTATGTATGTATAATTGATATTAGTTTGCTCTAACACTGTCCATAGTTTTTCTACTGGAACGGTATCATATGCTTTTTGTAGGTCCACAAAGGTAACATGAGTCTCTATATTTCTGGCGCTTCTTTTCTCAATTACTTGTTTAAGACAAAAAACATTATCACTACAAGATCTGCCTGCACGAAACCCACTTTGCTCTTCTTCTTCTTGTTCATGAAAATCATTCTCTTTTAGATCTCTAAGAATCCTACCGTACAATCTACTTAGAGTACTGGTTACTGAAATTCCTCTGTAATTATTGCAATCCAGCTTGTTTCCTTTTTTAAGTATTGAGAATATGAATGCAATTTTCCAATCATCAGGTACTGGATGTCCGTTTATGCATTGATTGATAATATATGTGAGATTTTCGATTAGTTTCTCTGATCCATATTTGAGCATTTCAGCATATATTCCTCCAGGTCCGCTAGCTTTTCCGGATTTTGATAATTACTTCCTCTCCATGTACTTCTATGTCTCTTCTCGGAGAGGCTGCCAGATATTCGGGTCTTGTTTCCTGCAGCAGTCCCTTGTAGTGTTCTGTCCATTGTTCTGGTTTGATGATCTGGATGTTTACTTTTTCTTTTGTTGGGTTTTTTACTGTAGAAATGAATTTCCATACTTCAGAACTCTGCCTACCTCCTACTTGTGTATTTATATCATGGCATTTGCGCTCGAACATTTAATTTTTTTCTGTGAGTATCAAATTTCTTAGCTGTCTTCTGGTTTTCCTGTAGATTTCTAGGTCTCTTTGTTCGTTAGTACTGAGCCATTTCAAGTATGTGCGTTTTTTCTCTTTGACCATTTGCTGTATTTGTTCCGTCCACCACATCTTCCTGCCATTTCTATTATATTTCTTCAAATGAGTGTTGTGCGTGCAAGGGCTGAAAAATAACGGAATTTCCTTCGATAGGTCGCCGGTATTGGCTTCACAAGCACATTTAAAAATAATTGTCCGTATTGACGATTGAAAATGGAAAGTTACGATACATATGGAATTTTATATGAAAAGGCACCTACCTCGGACTCTCTTGCAGCTCCAGTCGACGTTTAAACGTCCAGTTTTTTCACCTCAAATTCACTTTTTTCGGGAACGTGATTTTGCTAGTGTCTTGTTGTGACGGTGGTTCTTTGCGCACTCATCGCGGCGCTGCTTCTCTTCCACGTGTCCGGTGCCGTGAAACCCCATATGCATATTTTAGAGCGCGAAAATTTAAATTATTTTAAATGCGCAGAAAAGGAAAAGAAAATGAAAATTAGGAAATTTCTTGCTTGCACCAACATTTTCCGGCCGCCAAAACACGTGTGTTTTTACTTAGTTAAGAAAAGGAAAGGAAAAAAATATTAAATAGTGTCCGCCTATTAGCTATTAAACGATACAATTTAACATTAACCCAAATATGCATTAAATAATGCATGTAAATTAAAATTAAAAGAAAAGAAAAAATACTTAGAAAAAATTAAGAAAGAAAAAGAAAATTTTGCCTTATGCGTCGGGCATAGGCAAAGGACATAGTTTCACTACTGGTCGACGATATGTTCCTGTAGCTGTTTTAACGGTCACAACACGAATATGACCGTCTGAGCCAGGGTGTACGTCGACAATTCGCCCAACAGCCCATTGCAATGGCGGTTTTTGTTCATTCTTTACCACGACTAAAGTATTTAGGTTAATATTGTTAGAAGCCTCTGTCCATTTAGAACGCTGTTGCAAGGTGTTTAGGTACTCCAAGTTCCAGCGTTTCCAAAAATCGGACTGGAGCCTTTGCACCAGCTGCCAGCGGGACAGGGTGTTCAACTTGGAATCAGAAAATTCGGGTTCTGGTACGGAATTCAACGGTTCCAGGGTAAGAAAATGACCAGGGGTCAGTGGAAGAAAGTCATTCGGATCCATACTTTGGGCATACAGAGGCCGGCTGTTTAGTATGGATTCGACCTGACACAAAAAAGTAAAAAACTCTTCATAGGTTAACCGTTGCTCACCTATTACACGTTTTAAATTTGCCTTGGTGGATTTAACTCCTGCCTCAGCTAGTCCGTTTAGGTGCGGACTACCAGGACTTGAAAAATGCCAGGTAATTTTTAGACTGTGACATGCTTCCTGGGAGTACTGTTTGAGTAAACGATCAGCTCCCAAGAACGCGCTACCACAATCTGAGTAAATGTCAGAGATTCTTCCTCTTCTTGCCACAAATCTCTTAAAAGCCGCAAAAAAGGTAGGGGTGGAAATATCGGAGGTAAGTTCTAGGTGAACTGCCTTTGTTGCGGAGCAGACTAAGACAAGAATATAACCTTTGGATACCTTTGCACCTCGGTACTTTCCCATTGTAATTGGAAAGGGACCACAATAATCTATGGCAACATGTGAAAATGCCTTTACTTGAGAGATGCGTTGAGCAGGCAAGTTGCCCATGATTTGTACGGAAGGTTTAGGATTTAATCGATAGCATAAAATGCAATGAGAAGTTATACTCTCGATTGCATAGCGAGGGGAAAGGATCCAAAATTGTTGTCTCAAGAGGTAATGCAACGTTTTTTGACCGGGATGACAGTACCTTTTGTGAGTGTACTCAATGACAAGTTGAGTAAGACGGTGAGAACGTGGTAAAAGTAAAGGGTGTTTTGCTGAATAAGAGAGTTCGGAAGAATGTGGTAATCGACCCCCCACTCTTAAGCAGCCTTGTGTATCTAGAAAAAGTGAAAGTTTACGAAATTGTTTAGGAAGTAGCTTTGCGTCATTCAAACGTGAAATGAGATCAGCAAAGATGGAACGTTGAACATGCCGAACGAGAACAATAAGAGAATGTTGAAGTTCTACTTCGGTAATATTTTCGTTAGGATATTTAGATTTCTTTTCGGTAAGGCGAAAAATATAGGAAATTATGCGTTGAATTTTCTCTAGGGAAGAGTAACGAGAAAGAAAAGTATCAAGCATGTGTGGTTCAACTGTGCATGTTTGAAATACTGATTTTCGTTCTTCCAGAATAACCTCGTTTTCCGGAGGGTCTGGACAGCGAAAATCATCAGGCCAGCTCTCTTTTGGTAGCCTAAGAAAACAAGGACCTTCCCAATACAAGTCATGTTTGACAAGTTGATTAGGCATAAGACCGCGCGAAGCACAGTCGGCTGGATTTAGCGCTGATGGAATATATTTCCAGGCCGTAGGAGAAATGGTTTCTTGAATGTGACAGATACGGTTTGCCACAAACGTTTTAAACCTGTGAGGTGAAGCCGCCAACCAGCATAGAACCACTTGGGAATCACACCATGCACAGATTTGGTTGAAGTTAAGAATATCTGAATAAGTGTTTTGAATAAAGGAAATTAGGTCGCAAAGTAAAGTGGCACCAAGAAGCTCCAGTCGCGGAAGACTGACTGTTTTCACTGGTGCGACCTTAGATTTGGCCATTACAAGAAAGGTATGGATTTCTCCGGATACTGACTCCATTCTGAAATAGACCGTAGCCGCGTAACCTATCATAGAGGCGTCTGAAAAGCCGTGAAGTTCAATGCTACGTGGTTGATCAATGGAAAGGCGTCTAGGTAAATGAATATTTGAAAGATTTGGAAGTTCGGTTCGAAATTGATTCCAAACATTTACGATATGCGGAGGAGGCTGAGAATCCCAGTCCAGCTTCTCCTTCCACAGATCTTGCATGAGATGCTTAGCAAGTAAAGAAACGGGAGAACAGAAACCTAAGGGATCAAAAATTTTCATGATTTGAGATAAGATACCTCGCTTGGTGCATGGTTTATCTTCTGGTACGACCAAGTAGGTAAACGAATCTGAGATAGGATTCCATTGGAGACCTAATATTTTTACAAAATTAGGTTCGGATTTGTCGAAACGAATGGACATTTGTGTTTCTGATTCTGAGAATGAGGAGAGAAGTTCCGGACTGTTGCTCGCCCATTTCTTAAGTTGAAACCCTCCTAGGCGCAACAGGGAGATTAACTCCGACTGAAGTTCTTTGGCAGAGGCCACAGAATCCTGCCCAGTGAGCACGTCGTCGACGTAAATGTCTTTAAGAAGCACCTTGGAAGCATTAGGATACCTTTCAGACTCAAGTTTAGCTAGTTCTTGTATAGTACGAATAGCTAAGTAAGGTGATGACTTAAGTCCATAAACAACTGTTCTTAAGGAGTAGGTTTGGACAGGATCATCCTCAGAAAATCTCCATAGAATATTTTGATAACGCGTGTGCTCAGGAATAATTAAAATCTGTCGGAACATTTTTACTATGTCAGTAACAAAGGCTACAGCATGAATTCGAAAATTAAGTAAGATTTCAAGGACATCATTTTGCAGTTTAGGACCTGCGCACAACGTCTCGTTGAGTGAGACACCTCTGGGACTACGTTGAGACCCATCAAAGACCACTCTTATCTTCCCAGTGTTCCAGACACTGTGATGAGGGATAAAGTAGGAATTATCCAAGACATCTTTAGATATAGGCGTAGGAATAGGTATCATGTGACCAGTGTCTAAATAATCTTGCATAAAATCTTTGTAAGCTTGATAATTAGCTGAGTCTTTGAGAAGTCTAGCTTCCTGAAGCTTGAAACGTTTTAAAGCGATTGGATAGGAGTCACCCAACTGGGGTTCTAAGTTTATGAAAGGTAATGGAACGACGAATCTACCTGATTCGTTGCGTGAAACTGATTGTGAAAATAATTTTTCGCACATAATATCCTCAGGACTGTGATGAACCTTATGTGGAACCTGCTCTATCTCCCAGAAGCGCTCTAGGCAGATATCCAGAGATGGTTCGATGGAAGTGTAACAGCTTATGAGTGATTGTGGATTTTGTTGCTTTGAAGTTTCAAATTTACCAATCAGCACATAGCCAAAGATGCTATTAAAAGCACTAGGTTGTCCACGCTCTCCGTGGATAACTCCCTCTTGTAAGAGATGCGGAAAAAGTTCACAACCTACTAGGACATCAATGGAACTTGGTATATGGAAGTTTTGATCAGAAAGTTTGATATTGCGAATGTGATTCCACTTGCTCGAGTCGACAGCGCAAGAAGGAATCTCTGTACAAAGTTTTGGAAGTACTAAAGCCTCAAAATCAAAGGTAGGTCCCACTTGACCTTGAGGTTTGATAAGACATTTCGTCTTACCTTTGGTATTGGAAGATGTCATTTGATTTAAGCCTTGAATAGAAGTAGAAAAGAAGCTTTTCGAAAGACCTAAACGATTTAGACATTTTTCTGAAATAAAGATTGCCTCTGAGGCAGAATCGAGTAAGATACGAACTGGTTGGTAATGTCCCCTTGAGTCTAACATGTCAGCTACAACGGTAGAAAGTAGAAAAGTGGAATTTTTGGAAATCATTGTCGCATGACAGTTTGTGGAATGGCTTCCTGACATAGGGGTGCTATTGGAATTGGAAAGTGGAATATTAACGTTCTCTGGAGGATAAGAATTAACACTCACAGAGGGCGCTACTGGTTGTGGAACGTGAAGAAGACTGTGGTGCCTAGCTCCACACGTAAAGCAGTTGTAGGAAGAGGGGCAATTCACGGTCTGGTGAGCAAAATGTAAGCAATTTTGACATAGATTCACCTGCCGAACATAACCCATCCTTTCCTGTGGACTTTTGTTTTGAAATTCGATACATTTCGATAATGCGTGATTCGAAGAACATAGGTAGCATTTTATTTTTGGATTAAAAGTTCTGTTCTGATTATTTTGTATTTGAGGGTTGCTGCGTTGATTGCTATTTTGTAAAGTATTTTGTTGATTTCTTGAATTTGAACTTTGATTTGAAATAGTTGTATTGAAAGCAGAAGGTGAATTAAAATTATTAAAACTGTTTCTCTGAAAACTGTTCTGTTGAGAATTACGCGTAGTTTGAGGTTGTCTAGGGGTTTGATTTTGCCTACTAAAACTGGGCATTTGCACTACAGATTCGAGCGCAACGCAATGATTTTCTATAAACGTGTAAAGATCAGTGTAGGACGGAATTTCTGAATTGTTTTTCTCTCTACTATAGTAAAGTTCGAAATCAGTCCTCATCTTGACTTCAAGTTTTGAGAGCATCATGTTAAAAGTAAGAAAGTCCCATTCATTTGTAGGAAAACCAAGCTCATTTAAGATGGCTAGATTCTCAGAAAATGTATCCAACATGGAACGTAATTCTTTCCCAGAACTGGATTTAGTTGAAAGAAAGTTAATAGCATTCAAAGCGGTAGTAGCAATAATTCGTTTATTTTGATACCTCTTTACTAAGGTTTCATACGCAATGTGATAATTGCTATCTGCGAGGGGAATGGTTTTTACTAGAGAAAGGGCTTCATTCAGAACAGAACTCCGCAATTGTTGAAATTTCTCTATATCACTTAAATCAGAATTTTGATGTACCATGACTTTAAATAAGTCAAACCAGTGTTGCCAGCTTTTATAATTACCATCGAATATTGGCAACCTTGGTTGTGGAAATGATCTTGTATTTGACCTCTGAACAATATTTTGTTGGTTAGGGTTGCCTACGTAATTGACAGGGTTGGCCCTAAAAAGGTTGTAGTAAATACCCTTACATTCATAATAAAGGTTGTCAAAGTCTTTTCTAGTTTTATCCTGCTCGTCAAATGAAAGTTTAAACTCTTCGAGAGAGCCAATAATTTGGTTATGAAAATTATAGAATTGAGCATGACATTCTTCGACGTCTTCATATCTGGATTTGAACAAAAAGTGAAACGCTGTATCCGACTTCGCTTTCAAAGCTACCTCGTGAGCTTCCGCCATTTGGTTGAAGCTCAAAAGCCTTTTGTCGCAAAGTTTTTTCTGTTTTTGCGTAGACATTTTTGTTTTTGAAAGTTAATTTGGTTTTAAAATTACCCAAAAAAATGCTTAAAATATAGCTTAAAATATAACCCGAATTTTAGCAAAAATTAAACAATTTTATTATTTTAATTTTATTAACTTTTTTCGAAAATTTTGAAATGAAATGTTTGTAAGTTTGTCTGTATGTTATTATTTGAACATATCCTTAAAAAAAAACTTTTATGTCTCACCAAGGATTGAACCCCGCACCTCCCGATTCCAAATCGCACACTCTGTGCATACGACTAGCGGTCCCGTCTGAAAGTTTCTAAGAAACCTCGGTATTTGAAGAAACAACGCGCGCAACGTGAGACCTTGGTGACGGCGACACTTGCACCTGCGCGTTAACGCGACACCTGTACAATCGACAATTAAAGGAATTTAGATGGAAGAACCGCCTTAAATTTTCAGTTTCGGCGTATTGACGCCACTTTTACTGAAAATGTAATGAACAAAGCGATCAACTTTCTTTGATGAACTAGTAAACTATACGAAATATGTGCATTGGCTATAGCTATTTTTGAACGGTAATAAACACTTCGATCAACTTTGAAGGAACATATCACCAACGGGTGGTCAAACAATATGGTCTGTTTCGAATTGAAATTGAAATAAATTTTGAAATTTGAAATAGAAAATAGAAATTTGGAATTTTTGTAGGAAATTGCTGAACCACAGGAGTCTAGGTAGTTTGGAACACTAATAATTTGGGTCGAAGGGCCATTAAATGTGCGTGCAAGGGCTGAAAAATAACGGAATTTCCTTCGATAGGTCGCCGGTATTGGCTTCACAAGCACATTTAAAAATAATTGTCGGTATTGACGATTGAAAATGGAAAGTTACGATACATATGGAATTTTATATGAAAAGGCACCTACCTCGGACTCTCTTGCAGCTCCAGTCGACGTTTAAACGTCCAGTTTTTTCACCTCAAATTCACTTTTTTCGGGAACGTGATTTTGCTAGTGTCTTGTTGTGACGGTGGTTCTTTGCGCACTCATCGCGGCGCTGCTTCTCTTTCACGTGTCCGGTGCCGTGAAACCCCATATGCATATTTTAGAGCGCGAAAATTTAAATTATTTTAAACGCGCAGAAAAGGAAAAGAAAATGAAAATTAGGAAATTTCTTGCTTGCACCAACAAGTGTTCTGTGTTTATTAATTTTTTATCTAATCGGTTCTGAAACAATCTTTGAGTACTTTCGATTTCTAGACTTTTAAAGTTGTATTTTTGATTGTCTTCGATGCATTTTAGGTTTTCAGTTTCTCCAACACTTTCGTCCTTATTTGTTTTTCTTAGAGGGAATAATATTTTTGCTTTTACCAGATGGTGGTCAGATCCACAGGTAACACCACGAAGTGCTCGCACATCATACCATTTTAATTGCGAGTGTTGTCCATCTATAGCGTAATCAATGATTGATTTAAGAGACTGCTTCGTCCATTTTTGATTTTCGGAAAAGTATAGAAATCGTTGGGACTTAGGTCGTATTGTTGGGTTAAAAATTCAACGGTATTTTGTTTTGTCCTTTGTGCAACTTGCATTCTCTTGGTTAACCCGGCGTTTGTACACCGGGGTATGAAATACCCACTTACCATTTCGCATTTGAAGTTAACAGTAGGCATAAAATTTTAATATGCTGGTCGTGTTTTAATTTTTTGAAACTTTTTGACAAAAAAAATAAATATAACATTAGTCATGTAGCGTTAGATACTAAAATGAATTTTTAGGTGACAAGGGGATTTTTCTAAAAATTAAAATTGCTTATAATATGCCGGAAGTAATTTAGAACCTAATTTTTATTTTACTTCGAAGATAATACATAGGAAAATAGAAAAAATTAAAAAATATTTGACTAAATATTTTTAAACAGGAAAATCCAGGGGCGTACTTTTATGTAAGAAAAGAAAGAAATTCTTACTTAGAACTAAAAAATACTTTTTAAATAGAAACAGAATTTCGAAATTCTATTGTCTTTATTTATTTTAAACACGATGTTTCGGCTAGTAAGTATCTCTAGCCGTTGTCAAGTGAAACTAAACAATCTAGTCTATGGGCTACTACTTATACCACTTGGTGTGCAGTCAGATATCCTAAGACGCCTGGTTTCCATATGTTTGGTATGTCCACGTTGCTTGGTTGACTGAAAGCTTCTTTATTCTGCATTATAAACGCAGTTTCACTAAACTTTCGTTTTCGCCAATGCCACTCCTTATGTAACACTTTAGCTTCTGACCACTGAATCCTGTGATCATTTGACCATGCATGTTCCGCTAAACCGGATTTTTCAATACCCCTAATGGGGTACCCTTTTGATATTTATTTACTCTAACCTGAAGAGGGCATTTCGTTTCACCTACATGCATTTACCACACTCCCAAGGGATTTGGTAAATGCATTCCTTATTATTTGAGGGATTTTCTGGTTTTATTTTGCTATTCGTCTTCTGAAATCCCTTGAACATATGGAATGTTAATAACACTCAACCAATTATTATTTTGGGAATTTGCTACAAAAAATGTTATGCGGCAGGAACACCCGGGTATCACATGCCCGACGCAAGTTTAACTCCTAGCACCAGAGGCAGATTGATACTAAACCCGCTTTTTTTAGTGGTCCGCGATTAGAACAAGTGTTGTCTGAGAGTAGTTGGAGGGGCAAGCTTGAAACGCTGCGAATTCACAAGTTCTGTTGGTTTTTCTCAATTCCGGGTATCTCATACCCAGGTGTACCAACGCCGGGTTAAGGATGATTGGTCGTTTGGGGTTTGTTTTTTGAAGTAAACAAATGGTGATGTACCAATCGGCAGTAACAGTCCTTTGATCTTCCAGAGGAATTGTTACTGCATCATCTGTTTTTGAGATAAATGTCACGACCATCTTTTTGGATACACTTCGACAACCGATGACTTTTGTTCGATTTTCTTTACTTTGGAACACCCAAACAGACGACTTTCGCTTATTTATGAGTTCATATGAGTAAATCCACGATTCGTCACCACTGACAATGCTGTACACTTTTTTTGAGTTTACTGCCTCAAAGGGATCTAGGGTTTTCTGACACCAATTGACCCTAACTTCTTTCTGTCCTTCGGTTAACAGATGACGTATCTATCTATCTACTAATTTTCTTACCTCTAATACTTCATGCAAAATTTTTTAAATAGAGGTCTTTAAAATCCCCAATGAAGCATTAATCTCGCGATATATCATGTCGATTTTCCGTGATGAGCATTCGCACACCATCGATGTTTTCCTGGGTGACAGCCGTTTTTGATGCACCTGGCCATAGATCGTCGCTAAGACTAATCCGTCCACGCTTGAATTCTCCAACGAAAAATTTTCGACTGATATGGTGCTTTATTACCGAAAACAGAAATCAGCTCGGCAAGACATTGTTGAGATAATTTCCTTTGACATTTGTAAAAATGTATAGCACGCAATGTTCTTTGTTTAATTCCATTTTTCGACTGCCTTGTTAATTAAAAAAATTTGCTGTAGCTATAAAACTATATGCATTAGCCATAAAAAACTATATGCATTGTACTGACGTTTTAAAGTTAGGTTAGGTAAACGTTGAGGTTAAGTTGTCGTAACGACGTTCGATCTGTGTCACCCTGTTTGTTCCTATATGCAAAATATAAAAGACAGCCCTGGTATTTTGTTATAGCAATTTGAATTCCCTTGTTAACTTAACGATGCGTCACTTAAGTGGGTCAAGTTAATGGTTTGAACTCTATTGCATGGGCGAAATTGGGGGCTAAGCACCCCCAAAAACTCAGTTAGCCCCCCCAAAATGATTTGAAAGATCGTCCATAAGTCAAGAGTGATTCAGTTCTTCAGCTCTTGCAAATATTAAAAATGGCATAACAAATTCCCTGATGCTAGATGATGTTCTGGAAGAATTTCATAAAACAGGAAATAGGAAGCTGCTTCTTCATTAAAATTATACTATTATGCTTTCTTTTATTTTAAATTCACTTTCAGGGTTGATTTGTATGATGACTATAAAATATTCCTATCTTGACCCAATACAAAACATATTTCACTATGGGGTATTACGTGACGAGGGGCTTTAGCCCCCCCAGATCGGGTCCCCTAACTTCGCCCATGCTCTATTGGCGTTTCAATGACAGAGTTATTTTTAAAGATCATTAAAAAATATATACCTAAGTGTTTATACGGTTTTATCTGGGGGCACGGCGCTCCAGTGCCCTTCAAGTTCGCGTTTTCTTTAAATATTTCAGCCCATATTTGACCTATCTAAAACTCTACTCCGGCATGAGCTACAAATCTCAAACTTTGCGCAGTCGTAGATTCTTATAAAGTTAACAATCCCTCCGAGTTTCATGGACTTCAATAGAGTATTAAAGTAGTTACGCAATCATTCACTCGCTCATTTATAAAATATCAAAATTCTAGTGTACTTCAAGATAAGTATGCTAAAAAAATACTTTGCCAATATATGGGCCCCTAAGCTCACACTAGGTACTATAGTTATAGTGTACTTGTGAGCTAATATAACTAAAAACTGAAATATATTTTATTCAACCCCAGACTAAATTAACTTTCGTTTGATACCACACACTTGACTTAAACTCATATTTTTGAAATCTACTACTACTACTCTTAAAAAAACAAAAACTAAAATGTATTTTGTTTAACTGCGGACTCAATTACCTTTCGTTTGATACCACACACTTGACTTAACCTCAAATTTTTTAAATCTACCCCCACCCTTAAAAAAACAAAAACTAAAATGTATTTTGTTTAACTGCGGACTCACTTACCTTTCGTTTGATATCACACACACCATATTTTCACAGAAACTCTAATTTTTGAAATCTACCCCCATCCTTTTATTTGGCTTGTGTTCGGTGGATTTTGTTCATTTTTAAATGGGACCATCTCGACCCAAGACCCAGCCTAGGTACCAAATTTCATTGAAATCGGACAAGTGGTTTTTGAGTTACGCGTGTTGGTCGTTACAGACAGACAGACATACATACAGACAGACAGACGGCGCGACAAAAAAAATTCAAAATCATCTGAAACGCAAACATATATAAAAGTTTTTGAATTCGCAGCAAATTTTTTTTTCTCGAAAAAAGTAGGATCACCATAGCTCACACTACTATAGTATAGTATATGTGTGAGCTAATAATCAAAAAGCCCCAAAATTCTAATTTACTCCCTTCCCTACATATACATGTTAAGTTATGTAAAAGTAACATTGCCCACTTCCAGAAACGCTAGATTGCTGTGCTTTGGCAGCCTGAGAGGAACTATGATAAAACAAAAACTATAGCCAAAAATTAAAAAATCCCCAAATTTCAATTTACTTCCCTCCTCTATAAATGTAAGGTTATGTAAAAGTAACATTGCCCACTTCCAGAAACAATAGATAGCTGAACTTTGGACGGCTGATTGGAACTATAGAAAAAAATTATAGAAACCCAAAATTTTAATTAACTTCCTTCCCCTATAAATGTAAAGTTATGTAGAGGTAACATTGCCCACTTCCAGAAACACTAGAGAGCTGAGGTTGAATCTATGATAAAACCATAAAAATTAAAAAAGCTCGAAATTTTAAATAAGGCATCTCAAAAGTTCTGAACAACATTCCGCATATTTCAGTACTTTAAATCTTAAATATTACTCAAATCCTTTAAACAAGGAGTAAAATCATAACAAAAACTTTTCCTGTAAAAAAAAAATAAATAACAAAAATCACCCAACTGCTAAATCAACTTGTCCCCACTAGTCGCAGTTGTGTACAAAATTGATAGGTATACATATAATGTACGAACTGCTTCAACTTTTAGTTTTGATGGCCAAAGCGCACTTACGAAATTACAGTTTTGTATTTTCATGACTCAGGCTATTGGGTAATTTTGTACCCTACTGCGACTAGTAGGTACATGTAGATTTGTTGGAGGTTTTTTTTTATAAAAAAAAAAATTATTTCCATCTTTTAGGTTTAATTCTTATTCAGCCATTAATTTAATTAAATAAAGGTACCTAATTATTGAACCTTGAACTGAGCCCAAAAGAGTCCTACAAACATTGAGTGAGAGTGGGGGGGATGGGAATGGGAAGGGGGAATTCGTAATATGTGGTTGAAAAAAATCTTAAAGCGTGTGCCATTATATAATGTTTCAAATCGCGCTATATTTGTGAGTTATAGCTACAAGTGTTACTAATAAGGGGGACGGGGATGAGAAAGGGAGAAGGAGGGGGAAACTAGTAAAATGGTGTTGGAAAAAAATCTTAACGCGTGTGCAGAAAGTATTTTTTAAATCGCCCTATATTTGATAAAAATGTGCGAATATGATTTTTGAAGAGGGGGGGAGAATGACAGGAAGGGAGATGGGTGGGATCAGGGAGGACTATAAAGGAATTACAGCAAACTAGAGGATATTTAATTTAATTATAGGAATCTCAGATCACCTTGCCTATCTTACACTAAAAGTGAAAATAACATTAAAGTTATCCAAGAATACGCTCCCACTCCTACCTACGATGACGAGCACATCAAAGCATTCTATGAAGATATCTCCACAGCTACGGAAGAACACAAAACCCATCTTACAATAGCAATGGGAGATTTCAATGCCAAATTAGGTAAGAAAATGAACATAGAGGAAACTAAAATAGGCGATTTTGGATATGGGGAAAGGCATGACAGGGGCACAAGAAAAATGATAAAATATAATAAAAGAAAGAGTCAAGAAATAAAAGTTGAGAGGAAAATTAAATGTATAAGACCGACTCCAGGTAGATATGAAATAATTAAAATAAAGGACATGAACGGCATAGAAACTAACGTTAAAGAAGATATTATAAATATCACACAGCTATTCGATACAGAATTATACCAAACAAAAAGGGAACCATCGCGAGAAACTATAAAGAAACTCCAAACAAAAATAAAGAACATAAACTCAGAACTTCAACCCGAAATAAGCAAAGAGGACATAAAAAGAGCATTAAAGAAAATTAAAAATAACAAATTACATGTAAAAGACCGAGTAACGACTAAAATGCTGAAGTACGGGTGCAAAACTGTAGTTAATACCCTCCATATTCTCCCTAATAAAATACTAAAAGGAAAATTAATACCAAACAACTGGAAAGAATCAGTAAAAACTCTTTCGATTAGAGCATGCCAACGGATACAACATTGCATTGTATATTGCGTTTATAGACTATGAAAAAGCGTTCCATAGCATTGAGCACTGGGCAATAAAAGCATCTTTAATTCGCCGAATGGATCACAGATACACAGATTTAATAGCTAATATATATATCGAAGCAACAACACCAATCAAAATCCAAAAATGAACCAAGCCATTCCGCATAAGGAGAGGTGTGACACAATATCCCCTAAACTATTTAACCAGGCCCTTAAAGATGTTTTTAAAAACAAAGATTGGGAAGAAATAGGTATCAACGTAAGCGGACAATACTTGAACCACCTATAAGATATGCTGACGATATCGCCTTAATAACAGATAAGAAAGAAGAACTCATAAAAATGCTGGAAGAACTGGACACAGCAGCTAAAAATATGGGCTTGAATATCAACTACAATAAAACTAAAATCATAACAAACACAGATGAAGATATCACTATCAGAATGATTTGTGTGTATAATCATAACATAAAACATTTCATGTCAAAAAAAGCCAAGTACGCGAAAGTGGTATTCCGTAAAAAGAATTGAGATAAAAGAAAATCAAAGTTCTCCAATACAAATTTTAAAATGAAAGGTTCTTACTAGATTGAAAATGTTTTTTTTGACGTTGCTATTCCAGCCAAACTTCTTTATGTTCAATTTAGCACTGTGCCTAAGAGTCATTTACAGTCATAATAGTCAAGTTTAGAAAATCATTTCCAAACTGGTAAGAACATTTTATTTTGAAACTTGTATTAGAGAACTTGGCTTTACTTTTATCTCAATTCTTTTTACGGAATACCACTTTCGCGTACTTGGCATTTTTTTACATAAAATGTTTTTATTATGATGGTATCCTTTTTTGAAGGATTAGGATAATATTTAAGTTTTAAAGTAGTAATATATGCGCAATATTGTTCAAAACTTTTACAATGCCTTATTAAAAATTTTGAGGTTTTTTTTTATATTCTTCTATGGTTTTATCTTAGTTGCTATCAGCCTTCTAAAACTCAGCCCTCTAGTGTTCCTGGAAGTACGCAATGTTCCTATCAGTGTTGGGCTGAAAAATTTCAAGAAAAGATGGAACAGCAGTTTCTGCTCGAACTTGGCTGGGCACTGCGGTGCCCCCAGATTTTTTCTAAAAAAATTTTCATTTAAAGCCCGAAAGTACCTACAATGGACGTCCAAGATCTCGTCTTATTAGATACGTCCAACAGTGTACATAAATACAACGTATAACGTACGTACAATTTATGACAAGAAGTACGTACAATCAGTGGCGTATATGGAAAAAAGTTTCGGGGTGGGCCCGAGACAGTTTTGCGGGGGACCCGAGATAATTTTGCGGGGGGTCCGAAAAAATTTTATGCTATTGTATGTTTGTAATTATGAAATATGTAAAAAATATCTACAAAAATCTAAGCTTTAAGGGGGGCCCGGGCCCGCCAGTCCCCCTTATATACCCCAATGCGTACAATGGACATTAAACTTGTTCTTAATTTTAAGTCTCTACGAGTACTGATAAAATGTTGACTGTTGCGCCACCTACTGGTACGTACTATAAATGTACATTTTCGTAGGTATATAGTACGTCCTAGGATGTACCGTTGTAAAATGGACGTAAAATTGAAGTCTTAGAGACAAAATGTGCTGTATGGGTGCGTACTTTACACATATGTTATTGGACGTCCGTGGGACGTATCTAGTAAGTCCCAGCTATAGTACGTACTACAAGTCCTAGCTTATACACTAAATTCTTGGCTATCTCTGGCACATACCATACCAAGGATGTTATAGGGCATACATATGTTATTGGACATCCGTGAAACGTACCTAGTAAGTCCCAACTGGTATGTATATTCTTGGCGATCTCTGGGACATACTTGATACCAAATCTGTACGTATATTGAGTGACCTTAAATGGACGTAAAACGTAGGTCTTAATATGTATATACCTTGGACATTTGTTCTTGGATATCCGTGAGAGGTACCTAGTAAGTCCCCGCTCCTACGTACATTCTTGGGTGTTCTTTGGACGGACATGATACGCCTTGGCCCAAACGAACAAACTAGGGACGTCTCTGCGACGAACCTTGTACGTCCCGGTCGTACGAACGTTAAGGGACTTAAAATGTAGGTCCATAGGATGAAGCTTGTTGTCTGGGTAGTTTCTATAAGCTTTTCTTATTAATACAGGCTATTTTTTACCGTTCAAAGCCGGTTGGTTGTTAATGGCTAGTTATCAAAAAAGTTCTTTGGTCACTTGTAGATATCACTTTTGTCGTTATTATTATTCATTTCTAATTTATTTGCATTTTTTATTATTTCCAAAAAAACTCAAAACATCCACTTACTTTCATAGCGGTAGGTTGCGCAGACTGACGGACCAATGCAGTGTACTCTGCGCAGTTGCGATCTGTCACCGATCAAACATGGACTTGTGTCTCCTGGACCTAGTCGAGCCATGCATTCGTAACAGCGAATAGAGTTTACTAAAAAATCAGAATTAAACGTTATAAAATTGTACGGCACTCTTAAAGAATGGATTGAATTTGGGGGTGACAAACTTTAAAAGTAACAAATGTAAAATTTAGTACGCGTAAATTTTAATTTACGGATACTAAATTTTACATTTTTTAATATTTGGCTTTAAACTCCGTTGACAGACGCGATCTCGACGTCTTGAACAAACGCAATTAGCGTTGATCTGATCTAGAATGGCAATGTGTGTCGTAGGTCACGTGATGGATTCTTTCATTCCATCGATACTTTCATCGATCGATGATATAGCAGTTTTGCTCGCCTGCTGCTGTTTTAGTTTCTCTCGTACTTCGGTAGATGGCTACATGTTTTTTTTTCTCACTAGAAATGTAAGGTGAGAGACAAAACGGTATACTTAATTTAGCAAGGGTGTCACATTGACCAAGCAGTGTTCTGAGGAGTCCTATAAGACGAAACAGTTAACTGTCAACACTTATTAGGTGTCCATTAGATCTTGGACCCCCGTGAGGTTAAGCTTTCGAGCTACCCACGGAAAAATACTAGAGAAACAAAAAACCCTTATTTTTTTACCCGATTAGTCAGGAAAACTTATTTGAATTTAAAAGTAACGATACTTCCGCTTTCTTAAGACGATTAACGAATGAGAAATTCCACGCCAAGTCATCCAATTTACAAAAAAAGTGTTGCCCTGACATTTATTTTTTTTCTTTAATCATGCTTAGTAAATGAAACAGCTCATGCTTAACCACTTTTGCGCAATTTTAGATTTTTTAATCCAATTAGTATGTTGTACACACATTTGAAAAGTCTAAAAGCGGGCAAAATGGGACTTTAAAGAAACAAATTATGCTCATAGTAAAGAGCACCTAAAATAGCTTAACCTATAATTTTGAAAAAATGCATAAAAGTAGTTTTCAAAAAAATGTGATGTTTAGCAAAATCTTTTATACTGGCTTAATTAGAGCAATTTAGAGAATATCCAAAAAACACAGAAATTTTCGAAGTTTTCATATTTTTTTGGGGTATAAATGTGATGTTTTCTTAAATTTTTGATACAGTGTTGGAATGCTATACTCAACGACTATATCTTCCTTGTATAAAACATATTTAAAAAGTAGACGTTACCTTGGAGTTCTACGAAGAAGTTAAGAATGTCTGGGAAATTCCTCAACTTCAGCATCAAAAATGACCCTGTCTATCGGGGTGCTGGTGGTAATCAAGTAGGGTAAATTTTTCACTGTATCATATACTTTTAAAAACAAGAATAAAAAATCTGGGTCTGTAATTCTTAAAGTCACTACACATTTTTTTATTATTTTAATATTTTTAGTGATGTTAAATTCCATCACAAATTACAGGCGTGGATCTACGGGGGGGGGATGCCCCCCCCCCAAATCTGAAACTTTACTCAGTTTTGACACACAGAATACACCTCCTGGTCACTATGGAAAATAGTTTTGTGAAATATTTATTATGATATTTTCCCCCAAAATAATGTTTCTAGATCCGCCCCTGCAAATTAAGCTTTATCAGAAGGTAAAGTTTATTTATATGAGCACGTTTCAAAAAATTATGATCTAAACTCTCTTCATAAGGTCACTACACAAATTTTTTAAAAATTTATTTAATTTTTTAGTAGTTACCTACTGTCATATTTAAAAAATTGGAAAAGAAGTTGAGATATAATTTCAGAAACCGAAAAAAAAAATTTCTGAGCTTGAAGTAAATTTAGCATCTATAGTTAAATCATCCAAAGGAGTAAAAAAATGGTTGTTGTTTAAGATTTTAATGTAAAACAAATCGTTTCACAGTACCTCCAAACGCATCACATGGGCTTTTACCATGCGTTAGTTTTGTAGTTGGTTTTTTTAATGCCCAGTGGCGTATGCAGAAATTTTCCAAGGGGGTTGGGAAAGGGGGCTTGAGTAAAAGCAATGTCCTGAAAAAACATTTATTTCTTCTTTCAGAAAAAGTCAATCTTTAGGAGAAGTTATTAATGTCTTTGGAATGAACCCCCCTCCCTCCTGCGTACGCCACTGTTAAACCTGAACCATTTCATTTACCAAAGAAACAAACTAATTAATGTCCGTGTCTCACCAAAAATGTATACTTAAAACTAAAAAAAAATTTCCGACAGTGTACGAAGATGGTACTTGAACCCACAAACTAGGATGTCACGCAAAACAGTATGTGGCTATAAATAAGATCCCCTAACGATGATTTTTATGCATATTTTTTTTCCTTTTGCGACTCAATAGAAAAAATTTTACATGCTTTAACCAAATAGCTTAAAAGTTGATGTTAAAATGACAGACCCAGATTTTTTATTTTACTTTTATTTAACGATACATTGTCAAGTAAAACAGGGTACAAGCGAAGTTTTAATAGACAGATAGACATGACAATTTTTTTAGTCAAAAGTTGCCAATTCTGAGGTTTTTGCGGTTTTTCCAATTTAAAAAAATTTAGTTTGCTGAAAGCAATAGACCTAAACATTTTTCTTTTGCCTTGTATGATAGTCAAGCCACTAAGCTTTAATGTGCGTATAGACTTTTTTTTAATGGACCATATTCAGCACCGGTGTAAATAATTAAAATCGAGAAAATCATAAAGTTTACTATTTTTTTAAAACTATTTTTGCCATGTCAAAAAAGTGAGGTTAATTCTTTATTATCTATAGGATTATCCAACCAATATTAAAGATTTCTTCCGTCAAATTTCTTTTTACAGAAGATTTAATACAATAGAAATAAAAAAAAATAAGGCCACAACTGATTTTCTTCTTTTTTTTACTTTTAAAGTGGCCTGTAAAATACGGGAGGCGACATTAAAAATTAAAATTTGTTAATTTGGTATTCCTAAGGACACTAATACATGTTATCAAAATTTGGATTTTTTTCGTGACATGGCAGCTACCCTCATTGGATGATTTGGCGTGGAATTACTCGAATATATTAATTAGATGAAACAACGCTGGTACGGAGCAAGCTTTTCGTTCTTAAAGTATTTTTGCGGCGTAGCTTTTAATTTTTATAAGTTTAAAAGTTTTACAGATACACTCGCGTCACTCGCACACTTTGTAATGTCCTTTTTATTTTAAAATTTACCTAAAGAAGGTAAATTTTTTAAGGTCTAAATTTTGGTGCAATAAGCTAAGATTTTTAAAGGCTTATGCTTAAAAACAATTAAAATTTCATTATTGTTGGCGCAGGAGTTTTTATCTTTCAGTGACTACAAAATGAGCGACGGACAAACAGACAGACAGCATCTGGAAATATGCTTATAAAAATTAATTGGATTATCGAGCAAATACAGTCGAACCTCTCTAACTCGAACCTCTATAACTCGAACCCCTCTATAACTCGAACCTTTTAAGCGGTCCCTGCACTTTTTACATGTATTTTAACCTATGTAACTCGAGTTTCTATAACTCGAACTCTCCATAACTCGAACTGTTTTGGTTGTCCCTTCAGGTTCGAGTTATAGAGGTTCGACTGTACTGAGTTGTGGAGACATTTAAAATCGATTATGGATTTGCGAAAATTTGGAGATAAATATACAAACAATCTTAAATTTTACGCATTTGGAATGCTTTAAAAGGTTTTTTCGACTACTATATTTGGTTGCTAGTTTTTTCTAGGGGAGGGGGGCGTAGAAAGCTCTGGGGGGGCTTGAGCCTAGGATTTAAAAAAAAATTGTTGGAATCAATCGGCTTCAGAAGGCAATCTTCAGAAGGCAATCTAATATAAAATCATTCTGTCTCAAAATACTTTAACTGATTCTTTAAAAAATAAATGTTCCTTTGTTTTCTAATTGTCTTAAAAAAAATTAACATTTTTACACATACAGTTTTAAACTCACAAGTTTTCTTTGTAATATTGTAATAAACTTGTTAAAACGATATGGAAAAAAATAAAAAGTGTTATAAAGCATGCAAAGCATAAAAGGTTTTTTGCTTTTTAATTTAATAAAAAAACTTAATAACGAGATTTATTTTTTAATAATTTACAGTTCGTAACTTTACCCACCTACCTGTGTTTAACAGATTACCAGTAAACAAAACTGAAAAGATTAAACCAATGCTAGTAACTCCCATTTTAAAATGGCAACTCAAACACAATCAAACACTAAAATTCTTGATACCTCAAAACATTAAACATCACACATTTGATACCCAATTTGAAAAAAAAAATCATTAAGTAAAAATAGTTTTTAAAATTATTTGCTTCTCAATACGAAACAAGCAACCTAAATAGAAATTTGGTGTCGATGTCACATAATTTCAAGTCCAAAAATGCGGGAACCAATAAAGCAATAACTAAACAAAAACTAACACACAAAAACCAATATTTAGTGTTCTGTCGACCCATTTTGACGTGTTGTAAGGGTTATAAAAAGTTGCAGTGTTCCATAAATCCGCAGTTAACAGCTCATTTTCCTGTAAACAAATTGTGTCATTAATGTAAGCCGTAATAATGATTTAATCTTGTTAGTCGTTTATAACTGTGCCTGTGGAGATTTAACATAGGTACGATTTCTAGAGTACATTCTCTAGTAGTTAGCTTGGCCATGGAAATTTTAAAACTTGAATTGTGGCTAAAATACAGACTTTTATTTACCATTTTCTATGTTTTTACATACCTTTATGGATTTTCCTATATAATTTGGCCCCACAAGTTTCCTTTTATCACTATTTTCCGAATTTTTCGCGATTTTCTTAGAACTGTCACTTTTCTGATTTAACAAACACAGGGTAGGATTTATTATTTTTTAATTATAAATTTTCCTATACTTTATTATTATTAAATTAATAGCAACTACACGCATATTTTTCCTATTTGTTTTTATTTGTTTGAATATAACTTTTTTCAAACATTTCCAACTAGGTAGTTAGTATTCAATTCAACTTTTTGTTTATTAAAAATATACATAAAATGGCGAATCCGAAATTTGCATCAAACTCGGAACTTTGAGATCTTTTAGGTCGCTAATTATTATTTTTGACTTAAATTTATACAAATAAAAATGGCAGACTTTCCCATTTATGAACCAATATGCATCAAACTCGGAACTTTGCGGTGTTTAACTTTCCCATTTATGAACCAATATCGATCAAATTTGATACTTTGGAGTGTTCCAGGTCGCTGATTATGATTTCTAACTTAAACTTTCAAAAAATCAAAATTACGGATCCAAAATGGCGGACTTTCCCATTTATGAACCAATATGCATCAAACTCGGCACTTTGGGGTGTTTAAGGTCGCTGGTTATTATTTTTAACTTAAGACGGCGTTAGTACACCTATTTTTCCTAACATGGATGGTACACCTGGGTATGACATATCCACTTACAATTTCGCATTTGAAGTTAACAGTAGACATAAAATTTTAATATGATGGTTGTGTTTTAATTTTTTGAACCTTTTTGTCGTTAAAAAAAATAAATATAACATTAGTCATGTAGCGTTAGATACTAAACTGCATTTTTAGGTAACAAGGGCATTTTTTAGAAAATTAAAACTATATTTTTTAAAATAGCGTAAAAAATGCTAAAAGTAATTTAGAACCTAAATTTTTATTTTATTTCGAAGATGATACATAAGAAAATCGGAACAATAAAAAAATACTTGACTAAATATTTTCAAACTGGAAAATCCAGGGGCGTACTTTCATATAAAAAAAAAACCAAAGAAATTCTTACTTAGAACTAAAAAATACTTTTTAAATAGAAACAAAATTTCGGACTTTGTCTTTATTTATTTTAAACACAACGTTTCGTTAAGTAAGTATCTCTAGTCGTTTTCAAGTATAAACTAAACAATCTAGCTAATTTATAGGCTACTACTTATACTAGTTGGTGTGTAGTCAGGTGTGACTGCCCTCCCCCTTTTTTTTATCCTAAGACGCCTGGTTTTCATATGTTTGGTATATCTGTGCTTGCTTGACTGAAAACTTCTTTATTCTGCATTAAAAACGCAGCTTCAATAAACTTTCGTTTTCGCAAATGCAATACCTTAGCTTGTGACCACTGAATCCTGTGATCATTTGACCATGCATGATCCGCTAAACCGGATTTTTCAATACCCCTAATTGGGTACTTTTAAGATGTTCATTTACTCTAACCTGAAGAAGGCGTTTCGTTTAACCTACATATGATTTACCACACTCACACGGGATTTGGTAAATACTACTATGTCGGTTTAGAACGTTTTTCTACGTTGTCCGACGCCTATTCTCCACCTCCTTCGAGCCTGACAATCATCCTCTGTCAGATTTTTTTGACTCATTGATCTTTGGATTGACTGTTGCCATTCTATTTTAGGACGCCCTCTTTTTCTGCGCCCTATTGGTTGCCATTCTAGGACCTGCTTTGGTAATCTTTCGTCGTTCATCTGTTGTACATGGCCGTGCCATATCAGTTGCCTTCTAGTGATGTCATCCGTTGTGCTTGCCTCGATTCCCATTCTTTCTTTTATGCTCTCATTTCTTATGTGATCTATTCTAGCTATTCTAAATGATCTTCTTATTGCATCCATTTCGACACTTTCCATTTTTGTTTTGTATTTCTCTGTAACGCGACAAGTCCCTATTCCATACAACAGCGTGCTTTTGACCATTGTTTCATATATGTTAAATTTTACATTCTTTTTTATCTCTCTGCTCCATAAAATACTGTTAAGACATCCAATAACTTTTTTTGCTTTTACTATTCTTTTTTCCAATTCTTTACAGTCTGTACCTGTCTTATTAAATGTGACACCCAAGTATACATACTCATTGCATGGAGATATTGTTTGTCCATTTTCTAGTACTAACTCACTGGATTCGTTTCCAATACATAAGTACTGTGTCTTGTCCACGTTCACTGTTAATCCCCACTTTTGGTATTCTTCTGTTAACTTTCTCATCATATACTCCATGTCTTCTTTATCATTAGCCACAATTACTTGGTCGTCAGCAAACTGTAGTGTGTACATGGTAAATCGGTCGTTAAGTTGTATTCCCATGCCGTGCACTTTACGTTTCCAG
Organism: Aspidapion aeneum; assembly: GCA_963576565.1. Lineage (NCBI taxonomy): Eukaryota > Metazoa > Arthropoda > Insecta > Coleoptera > Brentidae > Aspidapion > Aspidapion aeneum. The sequence continues at coordinate 74,195,683 of OY755044.1, forward strand.
TCTTTTAGAGCTACTGCGATATATATTTTAAAAAGAGTTGGAGAGATACTACATCCCTGTCTTAAGCCTTTTGTTACCAGGAATTCTTTTGAAAGTCGATTTCCAATTTAAATTTTAGATTTTGACCCTTTGTATAGTTCTTTTATCGCTTTTATATACATACATAAAATTGATTAAGATTGATTGATATTAGTTTGCTCTAACACTGTCCATAATTTTTCTACTGGAACGGTATCATATGCTTTTTGTAGGTCCACAAAAGTAACATGAGTCTCTATATTTCTGGCGCTCCTTTTCTCAATTACTTGTTTAAGATAAAAAACATTATCACTACAAGATCTGCCTGCGCGAAACCCACTTGTGACCACTGGTTGTAAATGCAATCCTTATTATTTGAGGGATACCCTGAAGTTTAAGATTGATAGTAACCAATTTTTTTGTCAAATAAACTACTCAAAAATTGAAGTCAGCCACCCCATTTTTTTGGACATTTTTAAGGTAAATTTATTCCAAAACAAAACGGTTAATTTCCTCATAATTTTCTATGTAATATAGCCTCGATTATCCTCTTTTAATGTTTGGTTTTCTTGTTGTCCTCCGCTTGACAGGTAGCTTCACTGAGAGGCTAAAAGGCAGGTGTAACAAAAGTGTGAAATTTTGCACGGCTCCCATTAATTATATCCGCAATTGGACTGGTAGAAAAAAGCGACATAAAATACCTAGGTCTTATCGGAGTCAAACATCCAAAGAGGCTTATCGCACTCGCACAAAAGGCGACTATATTAGGAACGTGCAATATTGTCCGAAAGGTTATGGCACTTGGACAAACCGTTGATGAATAAGCCCCGGTTTCTCTATAACCAAATCCAACAACAGTTGTGATTTCACAAAAAAAAATAAATAATAATAATAGAAAAAATCATCTAAAAAATATAAAATATATAAATCCATCCAATAAGTGGTTTAATTATGTTGTTTGATTATATATATATATATATATATATATATATATATATATATATATATATATATATATAGATATATATATATTATTTACTTATTTTTTTTATAATAATTAATTTAATAATTTTTTTTATAATTTTAAGTTTAAGATTATTCTTTAATTGTAACTCTGATCAAAAAATTCGTAAATTGAATAAAAAGCTTATATTATATTATAAGAAAATCCTTGCACTTATTTCTAAATATGTTATAGTTATTATTAAGTTTTATATTGTTTGGCAAATTATTATATATTTTTATACCGTTATAAATTATGGATTTTTTAAATAAAAATGAATGTGGTATAGGTAATGTAAGATTATTAACTTGTCTCGTTGAACAAGTATTTTGGTTTATTTCAAAGTAATTTAGATGTTTATTTATCAGACAAATTCTTTCAAGAATATGCAAACAAGGAAGAGTCAAAATATTATTTTTGATGAACAAATCTTTGCAGTGATATCATGAATTTACATTGCATAAATACCTAATTGCTCTTTTTTGAAGAATAAACACTGATCTAAATAAATACATTGAACATGTACCCCAGAAAGGAAGGCCATATCGTCAATTTGATTCAATTAAAGAAAAGTATACATTTCTGCCAATTGATTTACCTAATTCATTTGTAATACTTTTTACACAATAACAACCTGAATTTAATTTTTAAATAAAATTATGAATATAGTTTTGAAGTTTTAAATTTTCGTCAATGTTGAGTCCTAAAAATTTAATATTACCTGTAGTATTAATTTTGTTATTAATTATATTTATAATTTGTTTTAGAGAATAATTATGTTATATATAATAACAATTAATTTGAGATATTTCTTTAAAACCAATTACATATATTTTTGAAAAATTAAGGGATAGTTACAAATAGAAATACAAATACAAATTTGATTTTTCAAAGGTGTATACAAAAAAGATTTAGGCTATATAAAATAAACTAAACTGTTCCAAAAAATTGCTTATACTATAAAAACACTTTTCAATTAAGTAAGTCTTAACCAAATGTTTATATTTTGAATATCTTGTACCTATTTCCTGGGGAAGTTTATTAAACATTTTAGGACCAAGATTTGTCACAAATATTTTTGTTTTGGTAAGCCTATTTTTTGGAATTAAAAATTGATTTTGATAACGCGTATTATACGTGTGGAATTCATTATTTCTTGAAAATAGATTCTTATTACTAAACACAAAAAGACAAATTTTGTAAATCACTATAGACGGGACAGTTAAAATTTTATATTTCTTAAAGAGAGGAACACAAGATGTTCTATTTGATACACCTGCCATGCATCGCACAATACGCTTTTGTGATTTAAAAACACTTTGAGCGTGCGAAGAGACCCCCCAGAATTCAACCCCATACAGGATGCGGGAATAAACATTTACTAGCTGCTGCATTTCAAGAACTGACTTTAAATTACGAACTGCAAAACAAAAGCTACTTATCTTTGATGATAAAACTCTGCAGTGCTCTGTCCATGCCAAAGTCTCGTCGACAGTAATGCCAAGGAATTGTATCCATTCCTCTCGTTGCAACTGTTTATTTTGGCAGCGTAAGTCCAAGTCCAGATTTACTTCAGTGTGTCCAGTATGAAAAACAATAAAATGTGTTTTTGATATATTTAAAAATAAATTTATAATAATTTTTTATAAACCAATCGCTAAATTCTTTGATAGCGTTATTAGCTGTGACTTCCATTGAGGCATTTTCACCTTTTTAACAACTCCGGAGTAGTCATCAGCAAACGATAAAATTTTACTTAAGGATACCTGTCATGGCAGGAGGTTCCCAAACAGAAGAAACAGCACAGGACCCAGGACTGAGCCCTGAGGAACACCGACATTGACCACCATGATTCCCGAATCCTCACGCCTCCCCGTATGATCACCCACCTGGACAAATTGTCGACGATATCTTAAATAGGAGTAAAACCAGCACAGATCTGTTTCTCCAACACCATAGAAGGTCAGTCTGTCGAGAACCATCTTATGATCTACGCAGTCAAAGGCCCTGCTGAAATCACAAAAAATCCCAACAGGTCGCTCGCCCCCTTCCAGACCACTGATAACCTCCTCCAGAAATTCAAGAATTGCTGTTGATGTCGACCTTCCAGCTCTAAATCCATGCTGTGATGAAACTAAGATGTTATTGTTGTCTAGATGACTTAAAAGCTTTTGTAACATAGCATACTCAAATATCTTTGAAAAGCAAGAGGTCAAAGAAATAGGTCTATAGTTCTCAGCGAGAGTGTCATATCCCTTTTTGTAGACTGGGATGACTTTTGAACTTTTTAGTGCATCAGGAGAAATTCCCGCTTTTAAAGAAATATTAATAAGATATTTTATAGGTTTAAAACAAGATTCTAAGATTGCTTTTTTAAAAATGTTCGATGGAATTTTTTGTTTTTAATTTTCTAGCAGATTGTGTATTTCAGTTTCTGTAAAGTTGTAACTTGGCATGGGGGGATATGAGCTTTGAAAATTTTTGGATGTTTCAGAATCTATAGCTTTATTTTTGTTTAAGTGCTCGAAAATGCGAATTGGCGCGTTAACAAAAAACTCATTAAACCGATTTGCCACAGAAGTAGGTTCCTGCACTGGAATGGGACAACTGGGCGCCGCCAACTCGGCGCCGCCAACTGGGCGCCGGGCCAATTCGGCGCCGCCAACTGGGCGCCGGCCAACTCGTCGCCGGACTAAAAATTGTTTTTTTGATAAAATGTGTGGATGAAAAATAAAATATATTATTTATATAATAACATCTTTAAAAAATCCTTTACGCAATTTTTTACAAGCTTTTATATTTAGCTTCAGATGTTCTGTCTTACTAACTATCTATCAAATCTTGTGAAGCGTTTTTGACACACTTCCCAATATCCGATTTGGATGAAATTTGGTACACACGTAGTGGTCCCATGACAATACAACACTAAGAAAAAATATCCTAACACCCCTACCCCCGCCCCTTCTATAGAAAAATGTGTTTTTGACACACTTCCCGTTATCCGATTTGGATAAAATTTGGTATACACATAGTGGTCCGATGATAATACAACAATAAGAAAAAAATATTCTCCCACCCCTACCCCCACCCCCTTCCATAGAAAAATTTGTTTTTGACACACATCCCGTTATCCGATTTAGATGAAATTTGGTATACATATAGTGGTCCGATGACAATACAACATTTAAAAAAAATATCCTCCCACCTCTACCACCACCCCTTCCATAGAAAATGCGTTTTTGACACCCTTCCCATTATCCGATTTGGATGAAATTTGGTATTCACATAGTGGTCCGATGACAATACAACAATTAAAAAAATCCTACCACTCCTACCCCCACCCTCATCTATAGAAAAATGCGTTTTTGACGCACTTCCCATAATCCGATTTGGATGAAATTTGGTATACATATAGTGATCCGATGTCAATACAATATTAAGAAAAAAATGTCCTCCCACCTCTATCCCCACCCCCTTTCATAGAAAAATGAGTTTTAGACACACTTCCCATTATCCGATTTGGATGAAATTTGGTACACACGTAGTGGTCCCATGACAATACAACATTAAGAAAAAAATATCCTCCCACCTCTACCCCCACCCTCTCTATAGAAAAATGTATTTTTGACACACTTCCCGTTATCCGATTTGGATAAAATTTGGTATACACATAGTGGTCCGATGATAATACAACAACAAAAAAAAAATATCCTCCCACCCCTACCCCCATCCCCTTCCATAGAAAAATGTTTTCATCCAAATCGGATAATGGGAAGTGTCCCATTATCCGATTTGGATGAAATTTGGTATTCACATAGTGGTCCGATGACAATACAACAAAAAAAAATATATTCTCCCACCTCTACCACCACCCCTTCCATAGAAAATGCGTTTTTGACACCCTTCCCATTATCCGATTTGGATGAAATTTGGTATTCACATAGTGGTCCGATGACAATACAACAATAAAAAAAATCCTACCACTCCTACCCCCACCCTCATCTATAGAAAAATGCGTTTTTGACACACTTCCCATAATCCGATTTGGATGAAATTTGGTATACATATAGTGATCCGATGACAATACAATATTAATATAAAAATATCCTCCCACCTCTACCCCCACCCCCTTTCATAGAAAAATGTTTTTGACACACTTTCCATTATCCGATTTGGATGAAATTTGGTATTCACATAGTGGTCCGATGACAATACAACATTAAAAAAAATATATATAATTTTGACGATGTTATTACGATATTGCAAGAATCAATCTAGCAGAAAAATGCAGAACTAAATAAATAGAGTTTATTCTAGATTATAATGAAATCGCTGATCGTGAGTTATTTGGAAACTCATTTTTCTATTGGGGGAAGGAGAGGGTGGGGGTAGAGTTAGAAATATATTTTTTGTTTGGGCTGTATTGCCATCGGGCCTTTATGCATATACCAAATTTTATAAAAGTCATTTGAAGTGAAGTGTGTCAAAAACGCATTTTTGATGCATGCATTGTTGTATTGTTATCGGACCACTATATGCATACCAAATTTCATCCAAATCGGATAATGGGAAGTGTGTCAAAAACGCATTTTTCCATAGATGAGGGTGGGGGTAGGAGTGGTAGGATTTTTTTTTCAATGTTGTATTGTCATCGGACCACTATATGTATACCAAATATCATCCAAATCGGATAATGGAAAGGGTGTCAAAAACGCATTTTCTATGGAATGGGGTGGGGGTAGGGTGGAAGGATATATTTTTTTAATGTTGTATTGTCATCGGACCACTATGTGAATACCAAATTTCATCCAAACCGGATAATGGGAATTGTGTCAAAAACTCATTTTTCTATGAAAGGGGGTGGGGGTAGAGGCGGGAGGATATTTTTTTCTTATTATTGTATTGTCATCGGACCACTATGTGTATACCAAATTTTATCCAAATCGGATAACGGGAAGTGTGTCAAAACCACATTTTTCTATAGAAGGGGTGGGGGTAGGGTGGTAGGATTTTTTTTTCAATGTTGTATTGTCATCGGACCACTATATGTATACCAAATTTCATCCAAATCGGATAATGGGAAGGGTGTCAAAAACGCATTTTCTATGGAAGGGGTGGGGGTAGGGTGGGAGGATATTTTTTTTAATGTTGTATTGTCATCGGACCACTATGTGAATACCAAATTTCATCCAAACCGGATAATGGGAAGTGTGTCAAAAACTCATTTTTCTATGAAAGGGGGTGGGGGTAGAGGTGGGAGGATATTTTTTCTTATTATTGTATTGTCATCGGATCACTATATGTATACCAAATTTCATCCAAATCGGATAATGGGAAGGGTGTCAAAAACGCATTTTTCAATAGATGAGGGTGGGGGTAGGAGTGGCAGGATTTTTTTTTCAATGTTGTATTGTCATCGGACCACTATATGTATACCAAATTTCATCCAAATCGGATAATGGAAAGTGTGTCAAAAACTCATTTATCTATGAAAGGGGGTGGGGGTAGAGGTAGGAGGATATTTTTTATTTTTATTGTATTGTCATCGGATCACTATATGTAAACCAAATTTCATCCAAATCGGATAATGGAAAGGGTGTCAAAAACGCATTTTTCAATAGATGAGGGTGGGGGTAGGAGTGGTAGGATTTTTTTTTCAATGTTGTATTGTGATCGAACCACTATATGTATAGCAAATTTCATCCAAATCGGATAATGGGAAGGGTGTCAAAAACGCATTTTCTATGAAAGGGGTGGGGGGTAGGGTGGGAGGATATATTTTTTTTATTGTTGTATTATCATCGGACCACTATGTGTATACCAAATTTTATCCAAATCAGATAACGGGAAGTGCGTCAAAAACACATTTTTCTATAGAAGGGGTGGGGGTAGTGTTAGCCCGCGGTAAGAAAAACGATAAATGCAATGGACTGTATAATTTAATTAATGAAAGCGCGAGCAAACATAAATATATTGATATGAAATTACGAAATAATTAATAAGGTCCATAGGGTAATTGTTGGAACCACACAACGGTAATTAGATACAAATGCACTCACCAGTTTGCAGCCACTTTCTCCACGTTCTAAGGGGCCCCTGAATGGATCTAATAATGTCACCACGTAGCTGAAGGGCTGAAGTTTCTAGTTCTATGCTTCAGTACACCAAAATCGAGCACTTTCAGGTGTAGAAATTTGAAATAGTTGGAGAACGAAATTAACACGCCATTTTCTCGAGGCTGTCGACAAGGATCTCCCTGGTTGTTGGTGCGCATGTCCAAATACGCGAAATGCGCTTCCTTCATACAATTGTGTGATTTTAAAAATAAATAAACAACCGCGAAATTTAGCGGGAGCTAACATAACTGCCCTCCAAAACACACAATTTTAGAATCTCAACCCGACAGATATAGATACAAGAAAAAGAATCGACCGATAAATATAAATGAATGAAAACAGATAAGTATCGTAAGTTTATTTTGAGATAACGAAATCCCGAAAAAGGCAAAACAAACAAACAAAAATTCAAAAAAAAATAACGAAAAACCTATTGTAATACCCGGTAAAAGGTAGAAAAATTAAATTACTTTTAATTTGGCAAGAGGCACAGTTTTACAACTGGCCGCTTATAAACACCGGTAACCGTTTGTACCGTCGCAACACGCACCTGACCGTCCCCGCCGGGATGCAGTTCGATGACCCGACCGACCGGCCATTTCAAAAGTGATTGAATGTGATCACTTGTTATGATAACCAAATCATTTAATTTGATATTTGGGGACGAATCAGCCCACTTGTGTCGCTGTTGTAGCGTATGCAAATACTCTATAGAATACCGTTACCAAAAATCATTATGTAGTTTTTGGATTAGTTGCCATCTCGAGAGCCGATTTAGGGGAACCTCGGACAAATCTGACTCCGGAATTTCTGAATTAAGGGGTTCAAGTGTCAAAAAATGCCCAGGGGTAAGAGGTTGAAGATCGTGTGGGTTTGAAGAGGCAGGAGATAAAGGGCGACTATTAAGTACGGCTTCTATGCGACAGGTAAGGGTGGACATCTACATGATAGACAACTTCTGGTCGCCGACAACTCGAACAAAGTGAGTTTTAAAACTTTTGACGCCAGCTTCTGCCAGGCCATTGAAATGTGGACTGAGAGGAGGTCCCAGATGCCAACGAATAGAAAGTCTGGTGGCAGCACTTCTTGCGTAATCAAGTAATTGGTTACGAAACCCTATAAAATTACTGCCTTGATCTGACCAGCATTGCGTCACGCTTCCGCGTCTGGAAATGAATCGATGGAATGCACCTACGAACCCTTCGGTGGACAGTTCCATGGTTAATTCCAAATGCACGCAATGTGTGGCCGTACAGACAAACACACAGACATACGATTTGAAAGCTTTACAACCACGGTAACGATGAGGAATCACAAAGAAAGGTCCACAAAAGTCGATAGCTACACTCGAAAAAGGTTTAAGTTGATTGATTCGATGAGCGGGAAGTGAACTCATTATGGGCGGTCTATAGGGTTTAGGGTTGATTCTAAAACATTGCAAGCACTTGGATATGGTTCTTTGAATTGCCCGTCTGGCAGATAATATCCAAAATTGCTGTAAAAGCAGATTATGTAATGTTTTAAACCCAGGATGAAGGTATTGTCGATGGTTACTCGAAAACGATGGTTACTCGAAAGTAAGACGGGGTGTTTTGCAGAATAAGACAAAAGGTCAGATTTTTGTAATCTGCCACCGACTCTAATGATATTATACTCATCAAGAAAAGGTGAAAGTTTTCGCAAAGGTTTCGGTATTGGTTTATCCTTAAATAACGCGGAAAAAAGCTCAGAAAAACAAGAACCTTGAACGCGTTTGATAAGAAGGTATAACGCACTTTGCATCTCACCGGTGGTAGGAAAAACAATATTCTCAAAAATAACTTTTTGGTCCGGCGGCTTAGTGGGTTTTTGATAGGAATGGTTTTGAAAAAGGTTAACTATTCGCAGGACATAACAAATGATACGTTGAATTTTTGATATAGATGAATATTTGATAAGAAGCTGATCTAAGAAGTTGACATCAATTATCGCATTGCAACAGAATTTTGGCTTTTCCTCCAGATTAATATCTCCGAAATCAATCGGCATTTTTGATTTATGAAAATCGGGCCATTCGTTTTCGGAAGACCACAAAAACGACGGTGCGTTCCACCACATGTCATGTGACATGAAGCAGAAGGAATGTAGCGCCATGAGTTTGAAGGAATGATTTCTTGGATTCTACTGACTCGATTTCCAACAAAGGTTTGCCAGCGATTAGGAGGGGATGAAAGCCAGTGCAATACTACTTGCGAATCGCAGAAAGTAACGATATTTGTAAAAGTTATTTTTCCTTCATAGCTAGATAAAACGAAGTCAATTAATTCGCTTAAAAGAAATGCGCCTAGGAGTTCTAGCCTAGCCAAAGTTTGTGACTTTATAGGCGCGACCCTAGATTTTGCAGATATGAGAGAAACAGATATATTATTCTCCTCCTCTACACGAAAATATACGACGCCCGCGTAGCCTCGAATTGAAGCGTCACAGAAGCCGATGATTTGACAGGTATTGGTTTTTGACAGTTTGATTTGTCGGGGTAATTGAAAATTGGAAACAAGCGGGAATTCAGAACGAAGTTTGTTCCAAGAGTCGATGATAGAAGAATCTGGTTCTTCGTCCCAGCCTATTTTTGATATCCACAACTGTTGCAAAATAAATTTTGCTTGTAGCAACAAGGGACAAAGAAAACCTAAGGGATATAAGATTGTTCCTATGATAGATAAAATAGCACATTTGGTTGGGGGTTTTTCCTTCATTCGGCATTGATAAGAAAAAATGTCGTTTTTTGGATGCCATTGAAGTCCTAAAACTTTGATAAAGTGGGGTTCCTCCTTGTCGAAAGAGAGAGGCATTTGACGATCGGACTCTGGCAATATTACCAATAACTCGGGACAATTGCTTGCCCATTTTTTAAGTTCAAATCCTCCCGACTTCAACAAATCATTGAGTTCTGTTTGAAGGGAGAGAGCTTCAGAAAGCGAAGGGCTAGTTCCCAAGATATCGTCGATATAGATTGACGTTTTTAGAACAGTACTCGCCATAGGAAAACGTTCCTTTTCTCTCTCTGCCAGCTCATTTAAGGTAGGCATGGCTAGAAAAGGTGAGCATGTCATGCCAAAAGTGACAGTAGAGAGTTCCCACACTGAAAGTGGGTCATGTGGAGAAAACCTCCACAATATCCTTTGATAAGGACGGTGATAAGGATTGATAAGGACTTGACGGAACATCTGTTTGATATCAGCAATGTAGGCAATAGGATTAAGACGAAACGTAAGGAGTAAAGAAGCAATATCCTTTTGAAGTTTCGGTCCAGATAACAATCTGTCATTGAGACTAATATTTTTTGGGGTGACTGCCGAACAATCCCAGACTACCCTTAATTTTGTACTTAAGCTTTCCGGCTTTAGTACGCAATGATGTGCTAAAAAACACGATACGTCGACCTTTGGTTGACTAGATAAAACTAAACTCATATGATTAGAATCGATATAGTCTTGCATGAAACTTGAATAGGCAGTGTACAGATCAGGATTTTTGATTAATCTATTTTCTAGAAATAAAAATCTACGAAAAGCTTGCAGATAAGTATTTCCTAGGTCAGGGTTTATTTTATCTTTAAACGGAAGATCTACCATGAACCTACCGCTCGGTTGCCGTAATACACTAGCAGTAAAAATTGATTCTGCTTGTTTTTCTTCCTTTGATAAGATTTGTTTTTTAGGCAAATGTTCGATTTCCCAAAACCTAGGGAGAATGACCTCTAAAGGAGGTCAATGACTCGTTAAAAAACAACTGGTTCGTTCCGTAAGACTACCTACTTCGTCAACCTTTCCCATGACGACCCAGCCAAAGATAGTTTCAAGGGCTGAAGGCTGCCCTACCTGTCCAAGAATCCTGCCCTCCCTGAATATCTGTGCGAATAGCTCGCAACCAATAACCAGGTCCACAGGTCTAGATTTGAAATAAGATGGGTCGGCAAGTTTAAGGTTTTGCAAGTGTTTCCACTGATTATCGTTCAAAGAGAATGTAGGCATATTGGAACATAGTTGTGGAACCACAATTGCTTCGAAATTAAGTAAAGGAGTGACTTGTCCTTGTGGCTTAATGTGACATTGAACGAGCCCTTTGGAAGTAAAAGAAGACATCTGATTTAATCCGAATATTTCAGTGGTGTAACTTCGCCTAGGAAGATTAAGACGCTGAATACACTTTTCACTGATGAATCCTGTCTGTGATCCAGAATCAAGCAGTGCCCTTACAGGTTGAAAATTTCCGCAACCGTCCATAACATCTATTATGGCGGTGCATAAAAGAAAGGTACCTGAAGGTCCTGAGGCATTTAATAACACATGAAGATTATTGACAGGTGGTGTGTGAATGACAGGACTAGTATCTTGGCTTCCAGACTCTTGATTAGTTTCTAAGATATGAGTTAAAGTGTGGTGCCTTTTACTATTGCAAGTCCTGCATAAATATTTTGATTTGCACGTATCTACATCATGCAAGGGATGAAAACACGCTAGACATAATTTTTTCTGTTTGACGAAAGATAGGCGATCGATAGGTGAGAGATCAAGAAATGTTTGACATTTCGAAAGCACGTGACCTTGATTACACCGGAAACATTTTATTCCCGTACTTGAATTAGTTGAGGTGCCAGCCAGTCCTATAAAAGGCGAATTGGATGATTTATAAGTAGGCTTTTGCCCAAACTGATTTCGCATAGAATTTGAATTTTGATAGGTAGGCTTTTGCCCAGACTGATTTTGCATAGAATTTGATTTTTGATATATAGGCACCTTTTTGGGTGCTGTTGATTGAGGAAATGATTCCAAAACTTTACATCTTTTTTCTAGAAATTGAAAAAGTGACTGTGAACAAGTTTCCCAACTTGTTTTTATTTTTGTAAATAATTATATTCTCTAATTTTCACTTAAAATTAGAGAAGCTATCTCTCTTAGTTTTTAAATATTTTTGGGTTACATTTTCTACGCTTACAAGCGTTTTTAGAATATTATTTTGATTTACTTTACGCTATATCTTTCCATATTTTAAATTTAAACTTCGCGCGCTTCTTTCAGCAATGAAGGATTTGAGATAAGCGGCTAAATTCGGCCTAGCAGACGAAAACGCCGATTGTCTGCGCGAACACTCAACCCCGCGCCACGTGCAAGGAAAGTCACCGCACCGCTATTATTTTATATTAAAATTGTGGAAACTATTAATTTTACGCTTTAGTTTATTAGATGTTAGTGTTTGGAACATTTTGAACTATAGAACAATGGAGAGTCTGGTACTTCGCGTATAATCGGGCTGGCCAGCCAAGTAGCTACAAAAGACATCTAATGGTAAGTCGTTTCTTGATAATTTTTCATTGCTGCGCTATTTTTAGTATTTAAGTTTTTAGGCCCTTTTTTCCCTGTTGGAGCCCTGTGGAAAGATACAGTCCCTCTTAACTCCCCCACGTTTTTCTCGAGCTATCTCGAGTGGTCCTTCGGTATATTTTATTTTCTACAGAAGGCCTAACCTCACCATTTGGTCCAGATTCGAGCCTGATAACAGGACCCCGGGAAAAATTAAAGTCTAAATCGCATTTTGTTAAAAATAAAATTTTTAATAAATACGCATGACCTTGATCCTTTTGCTGTGCTAGCAGTAAAAATAACAAGTAAAAAAGTACCGAACGCGCATTGTTTTCGCGCATTTCCTACCTCTTTTTGACTTGGCGTCACCTGCACGTAGGAAAAGTTTCCAACACCACGATATTAGAGAGGTAAATGAGACTTGTTTACATTTTTTATCGCCTATTTTCTTTTCTTTTTAAACGCTTTTAATTTTTAAATATTAAAAATTTCGGAAACTAATCGTTCACCTGTTTTAACGGAGTTTTTTAAAAACATTACAATGAGCACGCAACTTAAGAAGTTAGAAGCACTCCGTAATGTGCAACATAATCGCCTTAATACTCTTCATAACTTAGCTAATGCATGCCTAACGGATGATACAAAACAACCGTGTTTACAGGTTCGACTTATCGACCTTGATGAAATTAAAGAAACATTTTTTATTTTTCAAAATCAAATAATAGAGGCTTATTCAGCAAGTCCGGAGAGACTGGAAGAAGAAAATGAACGCCTTACTGAGTTTGACGACAGCTTCTATGATATTAAAAGAATTCAAAAACAACTATTTGAGGTGAAAATTGAAGCTCCTCAACCTCAAAACTTAACGCAAATTTCAAATTCTTCTGATCCAGACCGCTTTATGGCGTCTTTAATGCCAAGACTGCGCATTGTCGAATTTCATGGCGACATCACTAAGTTTCCAACCTTTCTAGATATGTACAATAGTTCTGTACACAATAATCCTAGTATTCCTACAAACGCTAAATTTAATTTGTTACTGTCCTACCTAAAAGGACCGCCTTTAAACGTAGTTAAACATTTACAAATAACCGACGCTAATTATATAATCGCTTACAATACGCTTCTAAAACGCTATCATAACCCCCGCTGATCAATGGTGTTTTCCGCTCGCCAACATTTTACTAGATAAATTGCCTGAGGTACTACTTTCGCGCTTTGAACTAGCTAATTCTAGGTCTAATGAAATGCCCAAATATCAAGAAATTTATAATTTCCTTGAAACTCAATGTAATTCGCTTTATTCGCTACAATCTAAAAATAGATTTAAAAATAATAAACAGTTTTATAAAAATAACGCCTCGCCTTATTATACAAAAACGCTACTTGGTACGGAAAATACTCATTCTAAAGATAGATGCGCTTTTTGTGATTCTAACACACATTCAATATATTTATGTCACGCATTTAAAGGTAAATCTGCCTACGAACGCTATACTTACGCTAAAAATAAGAAACTATGTTTAAATTGTTTAAGCTCAATACATTCAACAAATTCTTGTCAAAGTCTACGCTCATGTCGCTATTGCCCTGGTAATCAAGGACATCACTCATTAATTCATTTTGAGCGAAATTCTAATTACTTTAATTCTCAAAATCAAAATAGATCACATTTTGATGCTAACGTGAATTTCTCACAAAATCTCTATAATATTTCTCCCAACGGGTCTCCAAGTTGCGCACCACGTGGTTACTTGACCAGCCAGCAAAGTTTTAGATCCCCGGCTACTGGTTGTCCGCTTCAAAATTACTCTACTCAAAATAATCAAAATTTTACTTCGACGTCTTCTAATTCACAAGTACCAATCGCAACTCCTTCGGGTTCTAACCCCACGCATTGTGGTTTTATTTCTGCGCAATCGCAAGTTTTATTGTCAACTATCCTAGTAAGAATTCAAGATGTTCGAGGTAACTTTCAAACAGTTCGAGCCGTGATGGACAGCGGTTCGCAAAACACTTTTTGTTCTCAAAAATTAGCGCAACAATTGGGCCTTCCAAGACAACCCTTATGTTCAAATATACAGGGGGTTGGAGGCAACTCTCTTACTTCTGATCTAGGATCGATTTTTATTAAAATTTGTAATTTTCAAAAACCAAATATTTTTGTGTCTACGCAAGCGATTATTTTGCAAAAAGTTTGTACTGATTTACCGTCAGTAAAAATAAATACAGAAAATTGGCATTTTATAAAAAATTTACCCTTAGCAGATCCCACTTTTTACAACCCTTCGCCTATAAATTTACTAATTGGTATGGATCTATTTCCACTAATTATACAGGGTGAAAAAATCGCTAGCGATGATCCAAATCATCCCTTTGCTATGGGAACTATTTTCGGCTATATTTTGATGGGACAAATAAATCAACCCTTAATTTCTACCCCGCCAATTAATGCTCTTTTTTGTCAAAATGAAAATGACTCGCTTACGCAATTAATTTCAAAATTTTGGGAAACCGACTGCGTCCCCCAAAAAACTCATTTGAAACCAGAGGATGAAATTTGTGAAAATTATTTTAAACAGAGCGTGTCGCGTAATCAAGACGGCCGGTATACTGTCTCCCTTCCCTTTCACACATCTGAAAATCCTCCGCAGTTTCCCGCAATAAAACAAGTCGCGCTAAATCGTTTCTTATCTTTAGAAAAAAAACTGCTTCGCGATAAAAACTTGTATTGTGAATATTCTAAATTTATGAATGAATATTTGGAATTGGGTCATATGGACTATGACTCAGAAAAAGAAGACGATTCAGACAGCTATTTTATTCCACATTTCGCTGTTGTTAAAAATGAAGCTATCACTACTAAGACAAGGGTAGTTTTTAATGCGAGTATTACTGACCCTTTTACGCATATTTCGCTTAATCAAGTGTTATTATCGGGTCCGAAACTACAAAAAGATATTATTCAAATATTATTACATTTTCGCCTTAACCCTGTGACGCTCACCTGCGATATTCAAAAAATGTATCGTGGTATAAATATCAACCCTGATCATCAAAAATACCAAAAAATATTTTGGCGGTTTAACCCTAATGAAAAAGTTTCCGTTTTTAAACTACGAACTGTCACTTACGGAGTGAACTGTTCACCATATCTCGCTTTACGCACCCTTCAGCACTTAGTCCGAATATGATAACTACCCTCACGCTGCTCAAGTTATACTTAACGATACCTATATTGATGACGTCACTACTTCATGTAAAACGGTTCAAGAGGCGTTAAATTTGCAGCATGAGCTTACGGAGTTATTAGGAAACGCTGGCTTGAAATTACACAAATGGTGTAGCAATCGCTCAGAAGTGATCTCTCATTTAGATCCCTCCTTAGTCAACCCCGCAGTTTTATCTCTCGATTCGGATGACGTCACTAAGGTCTTAGGCCTGTGCTGGCATCCTTCCTACGACGAGTTTCGATTTAACATATTACCTAATCAGCAAAGCTGTACTAAAAGGACGCTTCTCTCTTTTTTAGCACGCTGCTATGAGTAACATTCACTTTAAAATATTTGATTCAACAAATTTGGTTACTTGGTATTTCTTGGGACGCCACGCCTACTTTAGAAATAGTTCGTCAGTGGACACTCTATCAATCTGAATTTCAAGTTTTAGAAAAATTTAGTTTACCCCGCCACATTGACATCACCAACGCCGAATCCATCGATCTCTGTGGTTTTTGTGATGCGAGTGAACGAGGGTACGCATGCGTAATATACTTACGTGTCTTACGAAACGCTAAATATCACATATATTTTGTTCTTGCGAAAAGTCGCATCGCTCCACTTAAAAAATTTGTTAGTATTCCGAGAATAGAACTTCTAGCCGCTACTCTTTTATCTGAGGTCTTAAAATACACATATGATATCTTCATAAAAAGGTTCACAATAAATAATATTTACGCTTTTTCGGACGCAATGGTTGTTTTACACTGGATAAAATCCCATCCAAGTAAATGGAAAACTTTTGTCGCAAATCGTGTTAGTCTTATCCAAGATAATATTAATCCAGAATGTTGGTTATATACCCCCACCTTTCTCAATAGTGCCGATGTAGCCAGCCGCGGCTGCTCGCCGAGTGAGCTTCTAAATCATCCACTATGGTGGGCCGCCCCTAGTTTTTTACAAGAATCTTTCGATAAATGGCCAACAAAAACCCAGCAATTCAAAATAATGGACAGTTTAGAGACTGAGGAACGAAAAAATGTTGCTCTGATTTCTTGTGACCGAATAACGGAAAATTTTTTAGATTCGCTTTTAAATAATAAATCCGATTTTTACGCTATTCAACTACTTTTAGCCCGCAGTTTGCGATTCATAAATAATTGTAGACTATCCGCAGACGTCAGAAAAAAGACAAATATAGATTATATCGATCTCTTTAACGCTTTAAAATGTTTGGCTAAGCACGAACAACAAAAATACTTTTCTGAAGTAATTCTTAACCTTCAAAACCAGAAAAAATGCATAAAACCCATACAAAAATTGAATCCCTTTTTAGACCAGGATGGTCTTATAAGAGTTGGAGGACGCATTCAACAAGCCATGACTATTTCTTACGGACAAAAACATCCTCTTCTTTTACCCAAGGAAAGTAGACTTTCTTATATTTTTATTGAATATATGCACAAATAATATTTGCATGTTGGAGTGCAAACAGTCCAATATCTCATTAGTCAAATTTTTTGGATTTTATCTGCCAAACGCTTAATTAAAACGGTTTTATCCAAATGTGTTCGTTGCTTTCGCGTCAAACCGCATTCTTATGAGCAAATCATGGGACAAATTCCGTCCTACCGCTTGATTCCACAAAAGCCTTTTACTTTCAGTGGAGTAGATTTTAGTGGTGCTATACCTATCACTCTCAGTAAACACAGAGGTGTAAAAACACAAAAAGCATATATCTGCCTTTTTATTTGTCTAAATACTAAAGCTTTACATCTCGAGTTAGTGTCAGATCTAACTTCGGACGCTTTTTTAGCTGCGCTACGTCGCTTTGTTGCCCGAAGAGGTTACATAAAAACTCTTTTTTCAGATAATGGCACAAATTTCGTTAAATCAAGCAAAGAATTGCTTGATCTTGCAAGAAATGCTTGCACGCAACAAGCTATCGCCTGGAATTTTATCCCTCCATCAGCTCCCCACTTCGGCGGTCTTTGGGAGTCAGGGATAAAATCAGTAAAAACTCACTTAATTCGTACCATTGGCTCGCAAATTCTAAGTTATGAGGAGTTGTACACGGTTCTTTGTCAAATTGAGGCGATTTTAAATTCTCGCCCCTTGACCCCGCAATCTACCGACTGTAACGATCTACAGGTTTTAACACCGGGACATTTTTTAACACATGGACCTTTAGTTTCTGTTCCTGATGAAGATTTTTCAAGTAAACCTGAGAATCGGTTATCGCGATGGAACTTGGTCCAGCGAATACAAGCCGATTTTTGGCGTCGTTGGAGCCAAGAATTTTTACATACCCTTCAAGTACGAAATAAATGGTTGGAACCATGCGCAGAGCCAAAAATAGGTACCCTCGTTCTTATCAAAGACGAGTTATCACCGCCCCTTCAATGGCGGGTAGGTCGCATTATTGAAATTTTTAAAGGGCCTGATGGGCACGCTAGGGTGGCAAATGTTCGTACCGCGTCCGGTATCTTTAAACGACCTTTAGTCAAGCTTTGCCCCCTTCCAATTGATTCAGATTCACCTACCGAAAAATGATGCTCATTTTGGTGGGCCGAATAAACAAGTTTCCCAACTTGTTTTATTTTTGTAAATAATTATATTCTCTAATTTTCACTTAAAATTAGAGAAGCTATCTCTCTTAGTTTTTAAATATTTTTGGGTTACATTTTCTACGCTTACAAGCGTTTTTAGAATATTATTTTGATTTACTTTACGCTATATCTTTCCATATTTTAAATTTAAACTTCGCGCGCTTCTTTCAGCAATGAAGGATTTGAGATAAGCGGCTAAATTCGGCCTAGCAGACGAAAACGCCGATTGTCTGCGCGAACACTCAACCCCGCGCCACGTGCAAGGAAAGTCACCGCACCGCTATCATTTTATATTAAAATTGTGGAAACTATTAATTTTACGCTTTAGTTTATTAGATATTAGTGTTTGGAACATTTTGAACTATAGAACAATGGAGAGTCTGGTACTTCGCGTATAATCGGGCTGGCCAGCCAAGTAGCTACAAAAGACATCTAATGGTAAGTCGTTTCTTGATAATTTTTCATTGCTGCGCTATTTTTAGTATTTAAGTTTTTAGGCCCTTTTTTCCCTGTTGGAGCCCTGTGGAAAGATACAGTCCCTCTTAACTCTCCCACGTTTTTCTCGAGCTATCTCGAGTGGTCCTTCGGTATATTTTATTTTCTACAGAAGGCCTAACCTCACCAGACTGAAAAGTGGGAATTTCGGTATTAGTATTGGCGTGACTCATTTCGAAATTTGAACGCGTTGGAATATCCAATTTTTCTAATAAAATGAAAAAAATAATAAAGTCCCAACTGTCAACGTCAAAGCTAAGTGATTTTAAAATTTCTAGGGATTCAGAAAAGGTGTCAATTAAATTACGCAATTCTTTAGCTGACTCGTTTTTTAAGGTGGAGTTCATAATTGAGCTTAAAGCATCATTTGCGAGATCTCGCTTGTTTTGATATCTATTGACTAATTTATCATAAGCAATTTTATAATTTTGATCAGATAAGCTAATCCCTGATATCAATTTTAAAGGCTCATCCTCGAGATATGAAAATAAATATTGAAGTTTTCGGACGTTACTTAGACTTTGATTTTGATCTATAATGTTATTAAAAAGATCGAAAAAGCTTGGCCATAATTTTTTATCACCTCGAAATATGGGAATGCCTAACTCTTTGAGTTTTGGAGTTTCAGATTCGTTTTGTCGAACATATGATCCCGAAAGGGTTGGGGCCTCAACCGGAAATATTTTAGAGTAAACCCCTTTACACGCATAAAAATATTTACGAGCTTCTGAAAGGATCGCATCCTGCGTTTTAAACTCCTCGTCGTCCGAGTCGTCTATCAACATAATGACGTCATTATGTGCCAGCATGCATTTATCGAAGGTTTCATCCAAATCGGAATACCTCACTTGAAACTCGTTTCTCGCTCTTTCATCCGATGCCGCAGTTTGTGAAAACACATAACACTCGGTTATCGCAGATAAAAAACCCTTGCGTTTTTGTACGGCTTTTTTGACAGACATGATTTTACCTTTGAAATGACGAAATTGTCGGTAAATATACAATTAACGCTAAATTAATGCTTCTAAAATAGAAAAATGACGAATTGTCGAAAATATGCACTAATTTATCGCAATTGATGAAAATTATTTTAAATATCGAAATGATATGGAACATCCTAACACATAAATGAGAAATGTTGTTGTTTGTTTTGTTTTGATTCCTTCGCTTTGTTTATACCACGCGGTAGACACGAGCACTGCGCTGCACCACACCGACGACTTTCTCTGGTTGCAAATACGATGCGAAAAAATTCAAGGCCGCCTTGTTTTCGGCCTGAAAATAATTATTAATACCGTCGTATGGATTTATTATTTCAAATAATTAATTCGGTCGAAGGAGCACTTATGTTAGCACGCGGTAAAAAAAACGATATATGCAATGGACTGTATAATTTAATTAATGAAAGCGCGAGCAAACATAAATATATTGATATGAAATTACGAAATAATTAATAAGGTCCATAGGGTAATTGTTGGAACCACACAACGGTAATTAGATACAAATGCACTCACCAGTTTGCAGCCACTTTCTCCACGTTCTAAGGGGCCCCTGAATGGATCTAATGATGTCACCACGTAGCTGAAGGGCTGAAGTTTCTAGTTCTATGCTTCAGTACACCAAAATCGAGCACTTTCAGGTGTAGAAATTTGAAATAGTTGGAGAACGAAATTAACACGGCATTTTCTCGAGGCGGTCGACAAGGATCTCCCTGGTTGTTGGTGCGCATGTCCAAATACGCGAAATGCGCTCTGTCCTTCATACAATTGTGTGATTTTAAAAATAAATAAACAACCGCGAAATTTAGCGGGAGCTAACAGGTAGGGTGGGAGGATATTTTTTTCTTAATGTTGTATTGTCATGGGACCACTACGTGTGTTAAAAACGCTTCAGAAGATTTGATAGATAGTTAGTTAGACAGAACATCTGAAGCTAAATAAAAGCTTGTAAAAAATATTGCGTAAAGGATTTTTTAAAGATGTTTTTATATAAATATTTTCCCAAAAAAAAAATTTTAGTCCGGCGCCGAGTTGGCCGGCGCCCAGTTGGCGGCGCCGAGTTGGCCCGGCGCCCAGTTGGCCCGCCGCCAACTGGGCGCCGTGTTGGCGGTGCCCATTTGTCCTAGACCGAGGAATCTCACCACTTTCATTTTTGATAATTAAACTTGAAGAATTTGAAAGGTTTTTCCTTCGTGTAAGATCGGACACCACCGACCACACAGTTTTTAAAGGATTATTAGATTTAGAGATTTTGCTTTGATAAAATCTTTTTTTGGCAGTTTCCAGAAGTTTTTTATGTTTACTACGCTCTGTCCTGTAAAGTGCGTCCAGCCCTAAGACCTCCCTTTTTAGCCTATGTAAGTTTTTTAGATTTTGGCTTGATTGTCTAACATCTTGTATTACCCATGATTTTCTATTATTATCAAAAATATTATTAAAATGGGTTAAAAATGTATTATAAAATAAATTAAAATTTTCAGTAAAATCAGATACATTGTAAATGTGTGTCCAATCCTCCTCTTGAAGAGTGTGAATTAAAAAATCTATATTTTCTTCACTAAAATGTCTGCAATATTTTATGTGTTTTTAGCTCACACTACTACTATACTATAGTAGTGTGAACTATAGTGATCTTAATTTTTTCGAGAAAAAAAAGTTGCTCCGATTTCAAAAATTTTTATATATCTTTGCGTTTCAGATGATTTTTAAAATTTTTTGTTGCGCCGTCTGTCTGTCTGTCTGTCTGTCTGTCTGTCTGTCTGTCTGTCTGTCTGTCTGTCTGTCTGTCTGTCTGTCTGTCTGTCTGTCTGTCTGTCTGTCTGTCTGTCTGTCTGTCTGTCTGTCTGTCTGTCTGTCTGTCTGTCTGTCTGTCTGTCTGTCTGTCTGTCTGTCTGTCTGTCTGTCTGTCTGTCTGTCTGTCTGTCTGTCTGTCTGTCTGTCTGTCTGTCTGTCTGTCTGTCTGTCTGTCTGTCTGTCTGTCTGTCTGTCTGTCTGTCTGTCTGTCTGTCTGTCTGTCTGTCTGTCTGTCTGTCTGTCTGTCTGTCTGTCTGTCTGTCTGTCTGTCTGTCTGTCTGTCTGTCTGTCTGTCTGTCTGTCTGTCTGTCTGTCTGTCTGTCTGTCTGTCTGTCTGTCTGTCTGTCTGTCTGTCTGTCTGTCTGTCTGTCTGTCTGTCTGTCTGTCTGTCTGTCTGTCTGTCTGTCTGTCTGTCTGTCTGTCTGTCTGTCTGTCTGTCTGTCTGTCTGTCTGTCTGTCTGTCTGTCTGTCTGTCTGTCTGTCTGTCTGTCTGTCTGTCTGTCTGTCTGTCTGTCTGTCTGTCTGTCTGTCTGTCTGTCTGTCTGTCTGTCTGTCTGTCTGTCTGTCTGTCTGTCTGTCTGTCTGTCTGTCTGTCTGTCTGTCTGTCTGTCTGTCTGTCTGTCTGTCTGTCTGTCTGTCTGTCTGTCTGTCTGTCTGTCTGTCTGTCTGTCTGTCTGTCTGTCTGTCTGTCTGTCTGTCTGTCTGTCTGTCTGTCTGTCTGTCTGTCTGTCTGTCTGTCTGTCTGTCTGTCTGTCTGTCTGTCTGTCTGTCTGTCTGTCTGTCTGTCTGTCTGTCTGTCTGTCTGTCTGTCTGTCTGTCTGTCTGTCTGTCTGTCTGTCTGTCTGTCTGTCTGTCTGTCTGTCTGTCTGTCTGTCTGTCTGTCTGTCTGTCTGTCTGTCTGTCTGTCTGTCTGTCTGTCTGTCTGTCTGTCTGTCTGTCTGTCTGTCTGTCTGTCTGTCTGTCTGTCTGTCTGTCTGTCTGTCTGTCTGTCTGTCTGTCTGTCTGTCTGTCTGTCTGTCTGTCTGTCTGTCTGTCTGTCTGTCTGTCTGTCTGTCTGTCTGTCTGTCTGTCTGTCTGTCTGTCTGTCTGTCTGTCTGTCTGTCTGTCTGTCTGTCTGTCTGTCTGTCTGTCTGTCTGTCTGTCTGTCTGTCTGTCTGTCTGTCTGTCTGTCTGTCTGTCTGTCTGTCTGTCTGTCTGTCTGTCTGTCTGTCTGTCTGTCTGTCTGTCTGTCTGTCTGTCTGTCTGTCTGTCTGTCTGTCTGTCTGTCTGTCTGTCTGTCTGTCTGTCTGTCTGTCTGTCTGTCTGTCTGTCTGTCTGTCTGTCTGTCTGTCTGTCTGTCTGTCTGTCTGTCTGTCTGTCTGTCTGTCTGTCTGTCTGTCTGTCTGTCTGTCTGTCTGTCTGTCTGTCTGTCTGTCTGTCTGTCTGTCTGTCTGTCTGTCTGTCTGTCTGTCTGTCTGTCTGTCTGTCTGTCTGTCTGTCTGTCTGTCTGTCTGTCTGTCTGTCTGTCTGTCTGTCTGTCTGTCTGTCTGTCTGTCTGTCTGTCTGTCTGTCTGTCTGTCTGTCTGTCTGTCTGTCTGTCTGTCTGTCTGTCTGTCTGTCTGTCTGTCTGTCTGTCTGTCTGTCTGTCTGTCTGTCTGTCTGTCTGTCTGTCTGTCTGTCTGTCTGTCTGTCTGTCTGTCTGTCTGTCTGTCTGTCTGTCTGTCTGTCTGTCTGTCTGTCTGTCTGTCTGTCTGTCTGTCTGTCTGTCTGTCTGTCTGTCTGTCTGTCTGTCTGTCTGTCTGTCTGTCTGTCTGTCTGTCTGTCTGTCTGTCTGTCTGTCTGTCTGTCTGTCTGTCTGTCTGTCTGTCTGTCTGTCTGTCTGTCTGTCTGTCTGTCTGTCTGTCTGTCTGTCTGTCTGTCTGTCTGTCTGTCTGTCTGTCTGTCTGTCTGTCTGTCTGTCTGTCTGTCTGTCTGTCTGTCTGTCTGTCTGTCTGTCTGTCTGTCTGTCTGTCTGTCTGTCTGTCTGTCTGTCTGTCTGTCTGTCTGTCTGTCTGTCTGTCTGTCTGTCTGTCTGTCTGTCTGTCTGTCTGTCTGTCTGTCTGTCTGTCTGTCTGTCTGTCTGTCTGTCTGTCTGTCTGTCTGTCTGTCTGTCTGTCTGTCTGTCTGTCTGTCTGTCTGTCTGTCTGTCTGTCTGTCTGTCTGTCTGTCTGTCTGTCTGTCTGTCTGTCTGTCTGTCTGTCTGTCTGTCTGTCTGTCTGTCTGTCTGTCTGTCTGTCTGTCTGTCTGTCTGTCTGTCTGTCTGTCTGTCTGTCTGTCTGTCTGTCTGTCTGTCTGTCTGTCTGTCTGTCTGTCTGTCTGTCTGTCTGTCTGTCTGTCTGTCTGTCTGTCTGTCTGTCTGTCTGTCTGTCTGTCTGTCTGTCTGTCTGTCTGTCTGTCTGTCTGTCTGTCTGTCTGTCTGTCTGTCTGTCTGTCTGTCTGTCTGTCTGTCTGTCTGTCTGTCTGTCTGTCTGTCTGTCTGTCTGTCTGTCTGTCTGTCTGTCTGTCTGTCTGTCTGTCTGTCTGTCTGTCTGTCTGTCTGTCTGTCTGTCTGTCTGTCTGTCTGTCTGTCTGTCTGTCTGTCTGTCTGTCTGTCTGTCTGTCTGTCTGTCTGTCTGTCTGTCTGTCTGTCTGTCTGTCTGTCTGTCTGTCTGTCTGTCTGTCTGTCTGTCTGTCTGTCTGTCTGTCTGTCTGTCTGTCTGTCTGTCTGTCTGTCTGTCTGTCTGTCTGTCTGTCTGTCTGTCTGTCTGTCTGTCTGTCTGTCTGTCTGTCTGTCTGTCTGTCTGTCTGTCTGTCTGTCTGTCTGTCTGTCTGTCTGTCTGTCTGTCTGTCTGTCTGTCTGTCTGTCTGTCTGTCTGTCTGTCTGTCTGTCTGTCTGTCTGTCTGTCTGTCTGTCTGTCTGTCTGTCTGTCTGTCTGTCTGTCTGTCTGTCTGTCTGTCTGTCTGTCTGTCTGTCTGTCTGTCTGTCTGTCTGTCTGTCTGTCTGTCTGTCTGTCTGTCTGTCTGTCTGTCTGTCTGTCTGTCTGTCTGTCTGTCTGTCTGTCTGTCTGTCTGTCTGTCTGTCTGTCTGTCTGTCTGTCTGTCTGTCTGTCTGTCTGTCTGTCTGTCTGTCTGTCTGTCTGTCTGTCTGTCTGTCTGTCTGTCTGTCTGTCTGTCTGTCTGTCTGTCTGTCTGTCTGTCTGTCTGTCTGTCTGTCTGTCTGTCTGTCTGTCTGTCTGTCTGTCTCTGTTGGCGTAACATACCTTGCGAGGACACACACCAACCCCTCACCGGAGTTGCGAGGACCGTTTACGTTGGGAGGTCCGATTTCTGGACCTCGTAACGTTTGGACCTTATTTTGGACGTCCTCATAAAATTTCCAACAATTTGATATATATCACTTAAATTTTTCCTGGTCCTCACAACGCATGTGAAAAACAGGAATTTAGTTCCAACAAATTTCTTGAGAGTATCGTAGAGGGCGCTTTTAGTGTGTATGCGAGTGGACCTAGAAATCATTGTGAGGACCCAACTCTCTGCGTGTGTATAAATTTTACACACACTTTGGTAATTTTAAAGTCTGGCCCTTACATCGTCGATTCTGTTCGGTTGGTTTAATAAAACTCATTCACCGAGTGCATTTTAAATTTTTTTATAGTAGTAGCATTGTCTGGCCCTTACATCGTCGGTTCTGTTCGGTTTGGTTTGGACACCTAAACGCCTTTGACAAAACCCGTTCAACTAGTACATTTTAAATTTTATTATAGTAGTGTAGCATTGTCTGATCCTTACAGCGTCGTATGAAGATTCTCTTATCTTTTATTTAACCTGGTTTAAACCTTATCCTTTACTAAAAGATAGTGTTTGACCTTACTTATGTTCGAATATCGCAGGCTACTAGTTCATTTATACTGTATCACCGAATTTTTGAGAAAATTACACGCTCTTAAGACAAAAATTTGAACACTATGATTCTTATTCCAAACCACGACACGATTTAAAAAAAAGGTACCTATGCCGTGTTTTAGAATAAGAATCGAATTTTTCGAACTTTTTTCTTAAGAACTTGTAGTTTTCTTAAAAAAATCGGTGATTTCAGACTTTACCGACGCACAATATGAAGACAGTGTTGCCGCTCACATAACGTTATGACAAAATATAATGTAAATTTAAATATTTTTAATACCAGACTTATTTCAAGAGCTACCAATGCGGGGTAATCCGCAGATTTAATTTTATGCCAATTATTCAACATTTTCTTTTATAAAAACTGGTAGGTATGTGTTGTTTGGCAACAGGATCAAAAGGAAATTTGATATTTTACAGTCAACCATCTCAAAAAATAAAATTTTGAATGGAGTATTACCTGAGACTGTGAACTGTTAAATTTACTTGTGTTTTTGATTATGATGGCAGTATACTTTCCTGGCGATTTTTCACAGATATTGCTTTTTCAGTTTTTTCCTTAGTGGTCATCTGAACTTTTTAATTAATTTTGCCTACAGTACAAAAAAGGCTTTTGACAGATAAATAAAGGGTAATGGATAATGTGTGTCTGCAAAAGGTCGAAATTGGGCTTCTAAATATCACGTAACATCTGTCATTTAATGTCCCATTTATAAGGATAAAGGTCCCTATTATTATGACCATATGAGCTTACAAACCTAAAGGCCTGTGGTTAGGTTGCAGAACTAAAACTATTTGTAAAAAGTAGATTTTAGCTTTTTTGGAAAAGAAGAAAAAAGAAAGCTGAAAACTTTTATTACTGCAATCCTGGACGAAAACCTAATGTTCTTTCAGTTAGTTTAGATAATTTTAGGGTAGTTTCTGTAAAATTTTAAAATACCATGTAAATTAGTGGGTGCGTGAGTTACTTTTAACGCCTGTTAATGGCCGCTCATGATGGATAGTACTATTCGACGCGGGCCGAATCAACAAAACCAGTTCTTTTCAGAACCACAATCTTTCTTTAAAAAATCGTAAATTCCCAATTTATATGTCCTATTGTCTGCGTGAAAGCAAAATATACTCTTCTGACTTCATTTCCGGTATCCTAGAATTTTTTTATATATACTTTGTCTGTCCTTCCAATTAGGATTAGGAGGAGTTTCGCAAGGATACAGCAAAATTAAAACATTTTAAACAATCAAAAACATCCAAGTACCTAGTGAGGAATCGAACCCGGCTCGACCGGGTGTGAAGCATATTTTGCTAACTCTAAGCTACGGATGATGATTGGGGGACTGGGAATTATAGAGAATGTGAAACCTAACCGTGCCAATGAAGAATAGGGGTCTTTATTGTCACGGTTAGAATAGGTTGGCAATCAATTGACAACGGTTAGGTTTCAGACTTTTAGAACCCCGGTGAAGAGGTAAGGAGAGTATGTTTTTAAAAAGGTCATCTAACAAAATGTACCTTGTAACAAAAAAATCTACTCTTTTAGAGAATATATTAAAATTGAAAAGAAAACGACGTATTGGCAGCGTACTTGTTTTTTTTATTAATTCCGATAAGGACATAGATATTTAGTTTTTTAGTTTCGGCCCGTTCGTAGTAGGTAGAAGTGGGTGTCAAGGTTTAAGTTTTGAAATAATTTGGGAGCTTGTTCTTGGTGATTATTTTGTAATTATTATTCAAACCTGTTTCAGGTAAGTTAAAAAAACTACAATTTTCTTGTCGAAAATGTTACTTTAGAGGGTTGAGTTGGGTTAAAGTTAATTCGCGGTTGTTTTGGTTTCAGGATTTGAACCGGCCACTCACAACCCTCGATATAGCCATTTTTTTTTCAATAAAGAACACAAAAAATCCAACCCCACTTGTCTTTTTTGCTACAACCTGGTAACAATATAAATCAATTAAGTGAGTTAAAAACAATAAACTTAATATCAAATTAAACTTGCGCCAGGTTTTTCCCGCTGATTCGACCAGCGCCAAATCGCTCGCGCCGAGTTGGCAGTGCCGAATAGTACGTTTCCCCTCACAATCTATTTGGCCCGTATCACGCATGGCCATCCAAAACGGGTTGCGCGTAAGCAATTGATGCGTATTTTACAAAAACAACATATGCCCAAAACAAAAAAATTTCAGCAAATAAAGAAAACGGTTTATTTTAAAACGAATCATTTTCTTAAATATTTTTTTATTACACACAATAACTATTGACTTACGAATTTTGTTCGTTACATAAGAAAAAACATTTGTTGCCTAATTCCTTTAGAAAAAGAGAAAAACTTTTGGACATAAGTTGTTTTTGCAAGAAAGAAAAAGTTAATACAATGAAAACTACGAGGGACTGCTCATATCTTGGCACTTTTGGTGATTTTGCAAAGTCTTATTTCATGGTCTTAAAGCCATCCATTTTTTCGACTAGATGACGCCACTAACTCATTTTCGTCAAATTTGGACTTAGCGGTTTTTGTAAAACACGCCTCAATTCTGACCCAATGTAATTCACGTTATGCATCCATCTCTGTAGAACACTGATTGCTGTGGGGCGAGGGGGTGCTAAAAGGTAAAAATACAAAGTCTCACCCTACACTTCCCTAATTAAATTCGATAAAAAAACGCTATATAGGCAGGATTGGATGGGCTCAAACAAACCGGCCCTGGCATTTTTTTTTATTCGGCCCTCGCACAAAAATTTTACATAAAAAAAACCAAGTCATTTTGTGGTATTTTTGTTTTTGATATTATGGAGGTTTTGTTATTATCATCATAAGTGGGTAAGCAAAAAGTGGAACACCAAACTTTTGAACTACTTTTATAAGATTAAGTTCGGTTCGTGGGGGGGGGTTTTATTCGGAGGGGTTATCTTTTTTTTCGTAGGGGGGATAAGGGCGTTCTGGGGGTTTGGAAACTATCAATGCGGATTGCGGCTATAGTATGATGATTCATTTGGTTATTTTTAAAATGTTATTCTGTTTACGGACCACTTTGCAGTTTTAAAAATGAGGTTATTCTTACCTTGTTAAACATCATTTAAAAGAATTTATCGTAACAAAAACATTTCATGTAAAAAAAAGCCAAGTACGCGAAAGTCGTATTCCGTAAAAAGAATTGAGATAAAAGTAAAGCCAAGTTCTCCATTACAAATTTCAAAACGAATGGTTCTTACTAGTTTGGAAATGTTTTTTTAAACTTTGCTATTCCAGCCAAACTTCTTTACGTTCAATTTAGCACTGTGCCTAAGAGCCATTTGCAGCCGTAACTGCCAAGTTTACAAGCGCGGATCTGGGTCAAAATCTAGGGGGGGAGGGGGTAATGGTCGACAAACATTTTTTTTGTCATATAATTTTTTTTCTAGGGGGATAGTTCTCCTGTTTTCCCTTATTTTATTAGGAAAAAGTGCATATTTTTGTTTCTAGGGGGGGGGGGGTAATTACCCCGATACCCCCCTCAAATCCGCGCTTGCAAGTTTAGAAAAACATTTCCAAACTAGTAAAAACCATTCGTTTTGAAATTTGTATTGGAGAACTTGGCTTTACTTTTATCTCAATTCTTTTTACGGAATACCACTGCGCGTACTTGTCTTTTTTTTCATGAAATGTTTTTGTTATGATTTCACTCCTTTTTTAAAGGATTTGGATAATATTTAATTTTTAAAGTAGTAAAATATGCGGAATATTGTTCAAAACTTTTATAATGCCTTATTAAAAATAATGAGGTTTTTTTTATATTTTCCTACGCTTTTATCATAGTTCCTATCAGCCTTCTAAAGCTCAGCTCTCTAGTGTTCCTGGAAGTGGGCAATGTTAAATTTACATAACATTACATTTAAAGGGGAGGAAAGTAAATTAAAATTTTGATAAATTTTTTCTAAATGGGGAGGAAAGTAAATTAAAATTTTGATAAATTTTTTTCTATAGTTTTATCATAGTTTCTATCAGTCGTCCAAAGCTCAGCTTTTCTGGAAGTGGAGAATGCTACTTTTACATAACTATACATTTATAGGGGAGGGAAGCTAATTAAAATTTGGGGTTTTTAATTTTCTTTTAGAGTTTTATCATAGTTTCTATCGGCCTTCCAAAGCTCAGCTCTTTACCGTTTCTGGAAGTAGGCAATGTTACTTTTACAAAACTTTACATTTATAGGGCAGGGGAGCAAATTAAAAGTTTAGGGTTTTGAAATTTTTTCCCATGGTTTCATCATAGGTCCTTTCAGCCTTTCAAAGCTCAGCTCCCTAGCGTTTCTGGAAGTGGGCAATGTTACTTTTATATAAATTTACATTTATAGGGGAGGGCGGTAAATTTGGTGTTTTTAAATTTTTTCCTATAGTTTTATCATAGTGCCTTTCAGTCCTAAAAACCTCAGCTCTCTAGCGTTTCTGGAAGTGGGCAAAGGTATTTTACATAACTATACATTTATAGGGGAGGGAAGTAAATTAGAATTTTGGGGTGTTTTGATCTATTTCTATAGTTTTATCATAGTTACTATCGGCCTTCTAAAGCTCAGCTCTCTAGCGTTTCTGGAAGTGGGTAGTGTTAATTTTACACAACTTTAAATTTATAGGAGAGGGAAGTAAATTATAATATTGGTGTTTTTAAACTTTTTCCTACAGTTTTATCATAGTTCCTATCAGTCTGCCAAAGCTCAGCTCTCTAGCATTTCTTTTACATAACTTTACCTGTATAGGGGAGGTGAGTAAATTAGAATTTTGGAGTTTTTTGATTTTTTCCAGGGGTTTGGTCATAATTTCTATCAATCTGCCAAATTTCAGCTTTATAGCATGTCTGGAAGTACAGAAGAATTTTGATGATCTATACATGAGTGAGTGAGTGAGTGCCAATTTCCACGTTTTTTGAAATTTCGTAACTACTTTACTACTTTATGGAATTCTATGAAACTGGAGGGGTTGTTAACTTCATGAAGATCTACGACTGTGCAAAGTTTGAGATTCGTAGCTCATTATGAAGTAGAGTTTTAGATAGGTCAAATATCGGCTGAAATGTTTCAAGAAAAGATGGAACGGCGCGCGAATTTGGCGAGGCACTGCCGCCGTGCCCTCAGATTTTAAAACAACCTAAGGGCACATTTTTTATAGAGCTTGGTTTTTAGGAAAATCGGGTGAAACATGTGAGAAAAATGTATTTGCTTATTTTATTTTTTTAATGACCCTCACTTACGGACGTTGCTGGAGAGTTTGTTTACGAAGCTCCACTAACTTATAGGTACCTTGCTAAAAAGGGAATTTTTTCTGCAACAAAGTGTAGAATACGTTTTTGTCAATTGAGCTTAGTTTCTGAGAAAACCTTTTACAAAATTAATGTGTTTGATCATGGGCGTAGTCAGGGTGGGGCACTTGCCCCAGCCTGGCTTGTCACCTGCCCCATCCTGGCCTTAGCTCATGTAGTAAGACGAGAATTAAAGGGGAGCTATAAAAGTTTTCAATAAATATTTGATTGTACATTTTTTTGCTTTGTTGCCCCACCCTGAGCGAGACCCTGACTACGCCCATGTGTTTGTTTTAATCTGAAGGTAAATTTTGCGTTATTATAAAGAGTTTAAAAGGAAACTGTATTGGTTACAATCGACTATAGATTACAATTTTTGATAAAGGGCTTGCTTTTTAAGATAATCGGGTAAAACATGTGACAAACATGTGGTTTTTTTACCCGACGCCGCTGGTATTAAATTGATCCCACTAAAATATATATTGTGGAAAAGGGAATTTTATTTTCTACAATACCATAACCAGGCTTAATTTCTGAGGAAATTGGATAAAACTTGTAAAACATTGGTAAGTTTAGTGATTTTTTAAAATTGATTTAAAATTCGGACACCCTAAATTATTCTTCCTGATCTTGCCTTATTACATCATTTAAAAGGAAATATAATTGTCTAAAATAAAGCAGATATCACATTTTTGATATAGAGCCTGGTTTTTAAGAAAATCGGGTGTCCCAAGGGCCCTCCCCCCCCCTGGCCCCTAAACTTTTTTCAAACCACATAATATTTTTTCAAAATCCATAATATGTTTGTAATATGTAAAATTTTATTTACTTCAGAAATTATACACTATTTAAGAACACGCGCCGCTGCTGGCGCCATGATATACCTATATTATACAGTGTGTCCCCGGATGGAGTTGACAAGAGGAAAAAATCATTTATTTTTGATTTTACGAAAAAAACTCCCTATTTATAAAAAATTCTGCTTGTTGAAAAATTAAGATTACCATAATAAAATCTTTGATTAGATGTACAGGGTGTTATTAAATTAAGAAACATTTAATTAATAAGAGGACAAAAATCGTTATTTTTAATTTCACGAAAAATATCACAGATAACGATATATCCTTGATTAGAAGTACAGGGTGTTATCGAAATAAGAAACATAAAATAATCCAAGAGGAAGAGGACCGTATTTATTCAGTAAAGCAAAATGTTATGTAAACAAAAGGGTTTGTATCACAACATAACGAAATCTAGGGAAACAAAATCTAACCAGGTGTTAATTTTTAAAAGTTAATCATTTGATGAAAAAACAATCCGTTCTGCTTTTGTAAACATTTTAGAATGTAAAACCTATTACTTGAAAATCAATATGACAATCAACAAAATAAATCTAGATAGATAGATTTTTTATATTACCATATTATATTATATTCGATTTGATAACACCCCATTATGACAATCTTTATTTTTCAACAAGCAGAATTTTTTATAAAGAGTGAGTTTTTTTCGTAAATTCAAACATATAGGATTTTTCCCTCTCGTCAACTCCATCCGGGGACACACTGTATATACTTTTTTGCTGTTGACTTCCTACCACGCCTTAGTATGGTGCATCATTAAATTACAGCCCTAATAATATAATTATTTTGGTGACCACACCTATACGGACATAAGATGCGCTGTGGGGACTCCTACTTTTCACATGCGTTGCACGGACGACTAGATAGAATAGAGATAAATGAAATGTTTAAAAACAACTGTTTTTTGAGGTGCTCCAGTAAGGTGGAAACCTACTTAAAATTTTCAAAAATGACAAAATAGAAAAAATCTGTTAAACAGGTCCCTACGTTGTGAGGTCCTTAAACGATGTGAGGTACTTAGAGAAGTCACCTCGAAAAGTATGAAAATCGAAATGTTGCGTCGGTCGTTGCGCGGTCCGCTAGAACAAATGGCTAAGATAAGGACGATAGGGATCTATTATCCAGGCGGACCGATATTTTATGTATGATGTGTGGATTTTTTACGATACGAGGCCCTACGAACATTTTAACCAATTTCAGTTATCTTAAAATTCAAATGGTGAATAGAATCAAACTTGACCACTTATACGTCTTGTATATTTTTATTTTTATATTTTGAGAAAGTTCTGAACTTATTCTCTCATTGCCTTGCCAATTGTGTCTGTATTAATTTTCTCATTGACTCATTATTACTGAAACTATTTTGATGAAAAAACGCATAATTGTAAAAATCAATATCGAAGTTTTCCTATATATAATTATCCAGTTCGTTGCTTGAAATAAATTTATTTTTCGACAACCACCAAGCCGAGTTTAACGGCCCCTATTTATTAAGTCCAAAACAAATTCTGGAACATAAAGATAAACGAGTCTCTTTAATGGGTCAAGATTGATTCTGTCCCCTATTTTGGATTTTACGACGGATTAAAAAGAAAGATTTTTGACCACAGGTATGAAAGTGCACTTTGTTCCATTAAAATCGGTGGTAAATAAAAATTATAACGAAAAATAATTTGCCCAGTTTTTTTGGCCCATCTGGTAAATAAGCCAATTTAAAATAAGTAATTCAAACTATTATAAAATTTAAAGAAATTCGTCCATCATTTTCAAAGAGATATTTTTTAACCACCAGGAAAAGGGACCCCAAAGTCACTGGTCTCCGTAAAAAAATGCTACTATACTAACTATTTATTATATATATAATAAAGAGACACCACCTAACATACACATATCACGCTGCTAAACAAAATTTTAAATTAAAGTATTTTATTAGTATAAATAATAGTCATATAGAATAGTGATTTAATTATTGATTTTTAAAAATGTTTCGTATAGTGATGTGTCTTTTTAAATTTGTTTTTTGTATGTAATTTTAATGAATGTAATGTGTGATTATGAATGTATGGTTCTGAAGAAGGTCTTTAGACTGGAACGTCAATAAATGTAAATTAAAAGTTGCTAGTTTATTAATGAACCACATTCCCAAGAAGTCTACTAACCTAATATATATATATATATATATATATATATATATATATATATATATATATATAATATATATATATATATATATATATATATATATATATATATATATAATATATATATATATATATATATATATATATATATATAATAGTAAAACTATAAAAAACTTGGCCACACCTGTTTTAACTATTGAGAAAATATTATTGTATAAAATTGCTAACAAATGGATGTTTGAAATTGTTCTTCATGTTTTTGAGGGTATTTAATGGTATGTATTTGCAGGTATTTAAAAATAACTTGTAACAACCTATAAGCAAAAATGTTTTCGATAGGCCGGGCATGCTGCATTTGAAAAATGTGAAATTATGTAATGCGCTTGAGGTAATGAAAATGGGCTTTTATAGGAGCGAATCATCTAAAAATGTACTCAATCAACAAACAAATAAATATGGCCGAAAAATAGTGGTTATTATATTAACCTAACCTGACCTGACCGAACCTAGCATTGCCTTTGTTAATCAATGTTAACCCAACTTAACCTTACCAGATCTAACCTTACTAGGCCTAATGCAATCTAAACTGACCTGCATTTATCTGACCAAATTAACCGGACCTCGCTTCGGTCGTGCCTTTAATAAGTGTGTATATTATAATCATCGCATTGTAGCAAATATTAAAATTAGGTTATATTATGTCATTAAATTCATTTTTTAAATTTCTACTTAAAGTTCAGTCCACAAAATCTCGAATTCATTAGAATCAGGTCTATTACTTTAAAATTAATTTAAAAAACATATTAATGTGTCGTTATTGATCTTACAAACAGCAATTTTTTTAAATTTTAAATTAATAAAGGTGTAAGTGAAGAGAAGTTTAAAACATTAAAAAAAAAATATTATGAAGTTAGTATGTCGCTTTTTTTTGCAGACATTTGAGGCAGAATTCGCATGCCCCAATGCAAGGGTACAATAGTGTCAAAACTAAAATACACAACAATTTTGAGTTGTGACACTATTGTAGCACGGGTGCCATATCTACACTCTTTCGGCCTCAGCAAGAGCATTATACATACACATAACTTAGTTATTTACTTTAAACATCTTTTAAAAAATGAGTAATTTAAAGGCAACTAAAAAAAATAGACAAAACAAAAATGGAGATGAAATGTTTGGCCTCCTAACTTCAAAAACTATAAGTTTCCTTCGTTATTTAAGATTTTTTTTCAAATTCTAAAAAGTTTATTATTTTAAAAACGAATAAAATTTGAATTTTGAAAAATTAATTTTTTAAAAGTATTTTGTTTGGTTTATGAGATAGCAACTTTGTCCTAAAAAGATAAAAAGCTTTTTGAACCGGCACATCAATTGCAAAATATTTTTTTTTTGAGCTTTATTCGTTGCTAAGATATAGTTAATTTAAATTTTTATTTTTAAATATTAGTGGACACAATGTATTTTCGTAGTAAATAGTCATCATAGATTTAGAAAATATACCTTGACATCAGTCATCATTTCGCAGCAGGCCGAACGCATTTTTTATACCCTATGCCGCTCCTATGACAAGTTTAGAAAAATATTTCCAAACCAGTAAAAACGTTTCATTTTAAAATTTGTATTGGAGAACTTGACTTTGCTTTTATCTCAATTCTTTTTAGGCAATACCATTTTCGCGTACTTGGCTTTTTTTACATGAAATGTTTTTGTTATGATTTCACTCCCTTTTTAAAGGATTTGGATAAAATTTAAGTTTCAAAGTAGTAAAATATGCGGAATATTGTTCAAAACTTTTGCAATGCCTTATTTTTATCATAGTTCCTATCAGCCTTTCAAAGATCAGCTCTTTAGAGTTTCTGGAAGTGGGCAATGTTGGTTTTACATAACTTTACCTATAAATGTAACATAACTTTACCTATAAATGTAGGGAGGGAAGTAAGTTAAAATTTTGAGGTCTTTTATTTGTTTCTTTAGTTTTATCATGGTTCATATCGTCCTTCCAAGTAGGCAATGTTACTTTTACATAATTTTACATTTATAGAGGAGGGAAGTAAATTAAAGATTTGGGATTTTTACATTTTTGCTAAAATTTTATCATAGCTCATATTAATCTGCCAAAGCTCTGCTCGGTAGCATTTCTGGAAGTAGGCAATGTTAATTTTACATAACTTTACATTTATAAGAGAGGGAAGTAAATTAAAATTTTGAGGCCTTTTATTTTTTCGATAGCTTTATCATGGTTCCTATCGGCCTTCCAAGTGGGCAATGTTACTTTTACATAATTTTATATTTATATGGGAGGGAACTACATTAAAATTTTCGGGTTTTCACATTTTTTCCGAAAACTTTATCAAAATTTATATCAATCTGCCAAAGCTTAGTTCTGTAGCGTTTTTGGAAGAAGGCAATGTAACTTTTACATAACTTTACTTGTATAGGGGGGGGAAGTAAATTAGAACTTTGAGTTTTTTTGATTTTTTCCAAGGGTTTGGTCATCATTTTTATCAGTCTGCTACATGAGTGAGTGAGTGAGTTAGTGGCAATTTCGACGTTTTTTGAAATTTCGTAACGACTTTACTACTTTATGGAAGTCTATGAAACTTGGAGGAGTTTTTAGCTCTATAAAAATCTACGACTGCGCAAAGTTTGAGTTTCGTAGCTCATTCCGAAGTAGAATTTTAGATAGGTCGAATATAGCTGAAATGTTTCAAAAAAAGATGGTACAGCAGCTGCGCGAACTTGGCCAGGCACTACTATGCCCTCAGATATTCACGTGTCAAAAAGTGTTTACATCCATAAGCAAATT
The DNA here is from genome assembly GCA_963576565.1 of Aspidapion aeneum. Taxonomy (NCBI): domain Eukaryota; kingdom Metazoa; phylum Arthropoda; class Insecta; order Coleoptera; family Brentidae; genus Aspidapion; species Aspidapion aeneum. Next base: position 74,232,253 of record OY755044.1, read on the forward strand.
GTTACCCTTCATGGGCTCGGGTTAGGTAAGATTGAGCTACCCTACGCATCCTTAGCAAACTTTTGACACGAGAAAAAAAGTGCTACTTCACATATTCATTTATCAAATGATATGAATGCAAATACAAAAGTAAAATAGGAGTTTTGGGATTCAGTTATAAGTTAATTAATTTAGCCGCCTATTAAAAAAAGCATTTTATACACATACAAGATTGAAATAGAGTTTTATACAAAATTATCATATATTAACAGAATAGGATTTTGGGATACAGGGCACAGGGCGACCTCACATCGTGTGCTAGGTACGAATTTTCATAGGTCACATGTCCAAGAGTGTTAACGCACAGGTGGTCAACAAAATAATTATATTATTATTATGAGGCTTTCCATGTCAACCCAGCCACCTTTTGCAATTTTGATTTAAAAAAAAATTATTTTTTGGTTCCTCTATAGATACCAATCACACCCAGATAAAAATTTTGAAAAAATGTTGCGATTACTATATCTACAGAGTGTTTATGGTTTATGATTTTTCCTGAAAAAATACGAACTTTGCAAATAAAAATTTTACTACTGTTTAGAAATAAGAACAAGCGGCTTTAAGAAAAGTAGAAGACAATAAATTTAAAAAATCGTCATTTTGAAAATGTGACCCGTTTGATTTTTTATATTTCTTTGAAAAAAGATACAGTCGAACCTCTGTAACTCGAACCTCTATAACTCGAACCCCTCTATAACTTGAATCTTTTAAGCGGTCCCTGCACTTTTTACATGTATTTTAACCTATGTAACTCGAGTTTCTATAACTCGAACTTTCCATAACTCGAACTGTTTTGGTTGTCCCTTCAGGTTCGAGTTATAGAGGTTCGACTGTACTCCAATATTTTGTCTAATACCTTTAAAAATTTTAGAGTAAGGCTGAGAAGTAGTATAAATGCCAAAAGAGAAAAATTCTTGTGTAAGTGCGCGGAGGCCTTGGCCGTACTTAAATGTATATGGGCAAGAGAGCAATCCTATTGAGGCCCCCAAGGTGTGAATCAATATACGTTTTATTAAAAAAAGATGTTTTCCTCTAAGGAAAACATCTTTTTTTTTCATTTTGACACCCCCCTTGCATATGACATCAGCGGCGTCACATTGAAGGGCCAAGACGGGCCTTGGCCTTCCACTGTTTAAAACCTTGTCGGCTACCAACATTGTGGAACATTTTTCTAATTAGAATACCTAGTCCTGCAGTGTTATATAACTCTGCGTTTTGGGAGGGGGGCTATAACTTTGATGTTCATAAAAATTTAATTTCTGCTCAAATCGTTGTTGTATAGTCTATTTTGAGTATAACTATTTAGATGAATTTCATCTGAACTTTTAATTTTTAGGGTATATTTAGTCATAAAGTGAAATAGCCAGTGAAAAGTTTCCTTTAAAGAAACGTATTACTCAGTATTTAATTTTTTTAGGTATTTTTTTAGGCAAGTTAAGCCCCGCTCCCAAAAGGCAGAGTTAAAAAAAATTCGCTTTCCTTTTTACTGGACATTTGGAAGGGAGGGTCGAGACTTCCCAAAGAAATCGAATTTGGGGGGTATAGTGGCGTCCAGTGTCGTAAAAGTGTGGCAATAGGTACCTAGTCTAATTAGAAAAATGCGTCACATTTTCAAAATGGCGGTTTTTTAAATTTATTGTCATGTACTAAGGTCACTGATGCGATTATTTGTCAATTTTATTTCTTCTTATTTCTAAACAGTAGTAATTTTTTTTTGTTTGTATTTTTTCAGGAAAAATCATAAACCATAGATATGCTTTGGCCAATTAAGAAGATAAAACACCCTGTAGATTTAAGGAATCGCAACATTTTTTCTAATTTTTTATCTTGATGTAATCGGTATCTATAGATGAACCAATAAATAAATTTTTAAATTTTTTTAATATTTAAGTGAAAAAGGTGGCTGTAATTTAAATGATGCCAAGGCCGTCGGCATCGCTAGACTACTGGCCGCCTGGAGCAAAACGGGGAATATTTCGCCCCCTCCAGCTTTTTTCCTCATCAAGTTACCACTGCAAGTCTTTGTGTTATTTCTTTACTTAAATGGTGCCAGCGAGTGAGCCCATAACAAAGTAATTCCTTGTTTAAAACTCGTAGACAATGATTGGGTAGAAGAAAAATTTCGGACTTCCATTGTCATTATTTATTTTAAACAGGACGTTTTGGTTAGTAAGTATCTCGAACCATTTTCAAGTCTAAATGATTCACACTTGAAAATGGATAGAGATACTTTAACATAAATAAAGACAATGGAAGTCCGGAATTTTGTTTCTAAGATAATAATTGTAAAAAGAATCATGTCAACATAAGAAAGTCAACTATTTTTTTTTTAAATCGAGTTTTTAGAATACATCCACCCTACTTTTTTTACGGAAGTCATAGGAAAGCCCCTCTTATTTAAAAACGAAAACCAAATTTAGATTGGTTTGGTAGTTTCCGAGGTACATTCCAGCGTATAGCCTTAAACATTTGAATGGGACTATCTCAGAAAATTTTGGATTTTTATTTTTGATCTACTAGACAGAGTCGCCGTCGGTTTGAATCAATTTCTTTAAAAAACCACAAAATTAACATCCCTCATCTCACCCAGATACTGTAAAAACGAGAAAACCGACCTTGTGTTTTTAAAAAAGAACAGTTTTTTAATTTTCAGTTTTTGATCTATATCTCGAAAAGACATGCGAGAGCAAAATCAGTATTACTTTTAATTAATTTGCTAAATCTTATCAAGCGATTAAATACAAAACAAAAAATTAAAATCGAATCCATATTTTATTATTTATTGAGCCGCGCCCCACCCCCCTCAAAACCTAAGATTTTTTTAGGTATTTTCCACATATTTCATAAATAAAACTATAAAATAGCACAAAATACGACATCATGAGGCCTCCCCCCGAACCGAACCGAACCGAACCCCCTTCCAAGAAAAATTCCTAGGTGCGCCACTGGCTATATATATATTTTGTTTTGTTTTTTAGATATAGGGTGTCAAAATAAAAAATATATTTTTAATAACTTTCTTAAAAATGGCAACAGACAATTGATATTTTTTGGAATTCGGCATTACAATAAAGATAATAATTATTTTTAAAAAAATAATTCTTAAATCTGCTTTTTTTTTTCATAACATAACAAATATGTTACAAAATATATTGCCAATATTACTATTCTTCATATTATTTAAGGTGCCTTTAGATATTAATGTAGGCGCCAAAGGTAGTAGATTATGGTAAATATGAGGACCAAAGTTTGACCATGGTTTCTAGCTGAGAATAGGTCACAGGTTAACGGTCTTGATGTTACCAAGCCAGTTTTTGGTAAAAATTTTTTATCCTCCCCAAGTTAATGCTCTAGAGCCACAATGACACATAAATGCATAAAAAATGTGTAAAATCTAACATAAATTATATTAGTTTTTTAAATTTTAGCTGCAAAACCTCCAAAAACCCCCTAGACCCCCCAAAACCTAAAATGTTTAGGGTTTTCCAAATTTTCTCAAAAAATAAACCCTCCGAGTTTCATGGACTTCCATAAAGTAGTAAAGTAGTTACGAAATTAAAAAAAAAAACGTCTAAATTGCCACTCACTCACTCACTCACGTATAGATCATCAAAATTCTACTGTACTTCCAGACATGCTCCAAAGCTGAATTTTGACAGACTGGTTGAAATTATGACCAAACGTTTAGAAAAAATAAAAAAAACCCCATAATTCTAATTTATTCCCTTCCCGGTACATGTAAAGTTATGTAAAAGTAGAATTGCCCATTTTAAAAAGCGCTAGACAGCTGGGATTTGGCAGACTGATAGGAAATATGATAAAACTATAGGAAAAAAATTAAAAACCCCAAAATTTTAAATAATTTTCCTTCCCTATAAATGTAAAATTATGTAAAAGTAACATTGCCCACTTCCAGAAATGCTAGAGAGCTGAGCTTCGAAAGGCTGATAGGCTAGAATAAAACCTTGTGAAAAAATTAATCATAACAAAATTATTTCATGTAAAAAAAAGGTAAGTACGCGAAAATGGCATTCCGTAAAAAGAATTGAGATAAAAGTAAAGCCAAGTTCTCCAATACAAATTTCAAAATGAAAGGTTCTTACTAGTTTGGAAATGTTTTTCTAAACTTGGCTTGAGAAAAATGGGAAATGGAATAGGTCCCTAATATCTATACGATGCTGTAAGGATCAGACAATTCTATGCTATTATAAAAAATTTAAAAATGCACTTGATAAACACGTTTGATCAAAGGCGTTTAGGTATCCAAACCAAACCGAACAGAACCGACGATGTAAAGGCCAGACTTTAAAATTACCAAAGTGTATGTTAAATTTACACAATACATACCCAAAGAGTTGGGTCCTCACAATGATTTCTAGGTCCACTCGCATACACACTAAAAGCGCACTCTACGATACTCTCAAGAAATTTGTTGGAGCTAAATTCCTGTTTTTCACATGCGTTGTGTGGTCCAGGTAAAAATTTAAGTGATTTTTAAAATTTTATGAAGAGTACCGAAATAAGGTCTAAACACAACTTCAACGGACCTCCCAGCTCCGGTGAGGGGTTGGCGTGTGTCCTCACAAGGTATGTTACGCCATCACCTGTGCATGCCTCTCTTGGTCATGTGTGAAAATTCGGACACATTCCTACGATGTGAGGTCCAGTTAATCAAATCCCTTAACGCCGGGCACGTGCCTAGAGAGTTGTATTTCATAATTCAGCAAATTCGGGTGCTTGACAGTTATTACAGTACGTGAGACTTAAATTACCAAATGTTAGGAAATTTTTGCAAGGTAAGTGATTCTTTTTCTTAACACATGAATAACAAGGGAATGTGGATAATGACAAAGACCTTGGGAAATTAAGGGACTGTCCTTAAATTACGTAACGCTCTAGGGGGGGGGGGTTTGGCCTTGCGTTACACTCAATGCTTTTTTAATGTGTTTTTTCTTGAAAATGCGTTACGAGGGGGGGGAGGGGGGATCAAAAATGCGCAATAGCGTTAGGTAATTTAAGGACGTTCCCTAAGAATTTTTTCCAAGAAAAATTACTAAATAGTAAATTTATAATTTCAAATTAAATTGAGATTGAACTTATTTAAGCCAAAAACTTTCTATCTCATCCAAAAAATATGTAAGGTTAACCACCTAGGACAGTCATTCAAACGAAAAAAATACCTCCAGCTTGCCAAAGGTGGTGTAGTAGCGATTTTCACATAATTATGTTGTTCACGTTGGAATCCTAAAGAAAATTGAGCTTTCGACCTTGGGGGAGGCTCCTCTCGCCATCTTGGATTTACTGTGCACCAAAAGGTTTTATTTAAAATTACTTGGCCCCTGTACATTTTAGAAAAAAAGTTTTATACAAGAGTTGAAGACAATAAGGTTTCCTACAAAAGCATTATTGTACGTTTTTTGTCAGACAAATGGTTTTCGAGTTATGACGCTAATCATTTCGCCGCCATTTTGGATTTTGACCAATGTTTTTATTTTTGGCCTTTAACTTCGAAACTGCTTATTTTTGGAAAAATCTGCAAAAACATAAACTAAAGAATAACTAATAGCCAATAAAATGAGATATCACTGAGTTTTCTGGGTAGTACCCTTGCTGAGATACGAACCCTGAAGTATTGTCAGTACACCCGTTTCCCATGTATTTCCATGATATATGCAAAATAAACCGAAATTATTCAGTTTTATGTCATTTTCTCAAAAGGTTACAGAAAGTGTGTATACATAATCAACTTAATTATGGAAAATTATATTATCTTTTAAACGATGTATCACCAAAGTCTACGGTTAGCACTTAATTGGTATGCATAAATTGGGGTTATTTTTTAAGATCACAAAAAAATAATGTTTTTTTTAGGTGTGATTCAGTTTTCAAAAAACCAAGCATTTTAGGGAAAAAGGCCTTTTTTAGAGAAAATAAAATGTACTTTTAAACGGTTTGTCACAAAATTGTTTTAAAGTTATTATCGACACTCCAGGGGCGTCCGCATATTAAGGTTATTTTTTTTATTAATTAAAAAAAAATCTTGCTTTATTTAATTTTCTTAAAAACTAAGCTTTCTAAAAAATCGTTTTAACTCTGTATTCTTGAAAATAAAATTATCCTTAAAACGATATGCAGGGTAAATGCGCCAGTAGTCGGCCCCCAGCCGGTACTCGGCCATATTGGTCATTTTTATAAAAAAATAAGAAAAATAATGTACATAATTAGAAAATTCAGCGCTAATCCTATGCATTTTTATTCCATTTTTCTATTCATACCAAGAGTTTTTATATAAATAGAAAATACTGTCATTTTAAAATGACAGTTTGAAATTGCCGTGCACGTTATGTTCGTTTAAAGTACGAAAGTTTAAGATTTTTGCTACATGTAGGTGGTGTGGGAAATAGTATTTTTTAGTGAACTGTAAAGTCCGCTTACTAAAATTTTAGATTGCATATTTTTTGGGAGGTATTTTTGGAGTCATTTAAAGCTAAAAATCGAAAAAAAATAATCACAACCTAGTTTTTTTTGTGATGGCCGACTACTGGTAGCGCATAATTCTAAAAATCTACTAGTCGACCGGGCGGCCGACTGAACATTTTTTTCAAAACCAGTAGTCGGCCGCTTGAACTACAATACTTTTAAAGCAGACTGACTTCAGGATTTGTTTGGCCAGTATTCAGCCATATTATGCTGGGTTTATACAAATAAAAATAAATATAAATATTAAAATTAAAAAAAAAATAGATATTTTTATTTTTGCGCATGTGTGAAATTGCATCGCATGACCTTTGTTTTCGTTTTGATGTAGAATTTTGTTTTCATTTTCATGTTTTATTGCCATTTTAGGTATTCCAACTAAAGCCACTGGTTTAATTAACAAAATACTTGTTTTCTTTTTCGTTTTTTTTTTTTTAGAGTTTTATTATCTACCATTTCAGGCAATCCAACTAAAGCCACTGGTTTAACCAAAAAATACTTGTTTTCTTTTTCGTTTTTTTTTTTGGTGTTTTATTACCATTTTAGGCAATCTAACTAAAGCCACTGGTTTAATCAAAAAATATCTACTTGTTTATTGTACTTAAAAAAATATTACCGAGATGTTACCTTTTTTTTAAGATTTTTTTAATTAACTACAGTACAATCCCGATTATCCAAATCACGATTTTCCGAAATCCGGTTTATCCGAAACAAACTATTTAAAAACAAAAATTCCAATTAACCGAAAAAATTCGCATTATACGAAACGCGTCTGGGATTCACCTATACTGCTAGGTGGTTCCCATCGGTGTTTCACGGCAATATGACGGTCTAAAATGCGAATTGTTTTAGTTAGCCGACAGAGTGTTACAAGTATGTATTAACGTCTGTTATTAGCGCAAAAAAAAACCTCCATAAACCTAGCAAGTCCACCTTAATAAAAATAAAAAAAACATATTCCAGAATTATGTGCTTTTTCTGTGCTAATTTCGTTCACTTTTTAAAAATGTTGTGCTCCTTTGGTTTCCACGGCAATTTAAAAAAATGATTGGCGTGCTAGGTTTATGCTAGCAAGCCCATATAGAAATGATAAATATAATATAATATTTATATGTGAAAATTAAAAGCTTTTTATGTAAAAGAAACTTCCATTTACCAAGATTTTAACCTCTTTTTTTATTGTGTGGGCTGTCTAGGTGTATATAAACCTAGCAAGCCCACCTCAATAAAAATAAATTAAATACATTCCTGAATTATGTGCTTTTATGTGCTAATTTCATCCACTTTTTAAAATTCTTGTGCTCCTTTCCAAAAAAACTGATTGGCGTGCTAGCTTTATATAAAGCTAACATGCCCATACAGAAATGATAAATATTTTTATATTATTTAAATGTGAAAATTAAGTGCTTTTTATGTGCTCCCGTTTGCTAAAAAAAAATTTCATTTACCAAGTTTTTAAGCTTTTTTTTTAAATATGTGGGCTTGCTAGGTTTATATAAACCCAGCAAGCCCACCTCAATAAAAATAAATAAAATACATTCCAAATTATGTGCTCTTTATGTACTAATTTCCTCCACTTTTTAAAATTTTTGTGCTCCTTTGGTTTCCACGGAAATTTAAAAAAATGATTGGCGTGCTAGCTTTATATAAACCTAGCAAGCCAGCAAGCCAATCATTTTTTTAAATTTCCTTAGAAACTAAAGGAGTACAAAAATTTTAAAAAGTGGACGAAATTAGCACATTAAAAGCACATAATTCTAGAAAACATTTTCAATTTTTATTGAGGTGGGCTTGCTAGGTTTATGGAGGTGCAAAAGGAGTAGTTTTATTCTCAAATATTTTACAAAAACAAAATCGGATTAACCGAAATTTCGATAACCCGAAATCACTTTGGTCCACATTATTTCGGATGATCAGGACTGTACTGTATTTGTTTTTCTAACGTTTTTTTAACGTTTTTATAGTATCTTAATTCTTTTTGGATGTTTGTAAATAAGAAAATAAGAAAGTTTGTTCCTATTTGATTTTTATTTTTTATTATTACCTCTCATCTAGTATAAAATATCTAGGCCAACTACTGGTTGAAAATTGGCCGAAATTAGATTTTTAGTGGCCGAGTACTGGAATTCTTGTAAATTTTTCATATTTTTCTTTTTAAATTTTTTATCTCTGTAATAAGGCCATTTTTGAGTTTTAGAGAAAACCCACCAACGATGGACTGCACCTAAGTATATATTTCTTTAAATTAATTTTGTTTGAGAAATACTGTTAGGTGGCCGACTACTGGCACATTTACCTTATCTAGTGGGTTGTTGTTAACGGGGAACACTCAAAGAATATACAACATATTTAGGGATTTTTTTTAATCACAAAAAAAAGGATTGTTATCAAGTATTTTACCAATTTTTTGTAAAACCAGCTCTACCGAGAAAAACGTTTTACCATGTGTTATAGACAATTAAATTTTCTTTTAAACCATGTGTGTAGTTATAACATTTACATAGCCGTTAATACACCAGGGGCGTCTACTATTTTGTGATTAAAAAAAATTCACGAATCATGCGTATATTCTTTATGAGTGTTTCCTGTTTACAAAAACCCACTAGATACATATCGTTTTAAAGATAATTATATTTTCAACAAAATAGAGCAAAACAAGGTTTTTCCAAAAGCTTAGTTTTTAACAAAACAAATAAAAATTTAAAAAAAATTAATTAGAAAAAAATCACTTCAATATGCGGACGCCCCTGTAGTGCCAATAATAGCTTAAACACTACTTTGTAATACGCTATTTAAAAGAACATTTTATTTTCTTTAAAAAGGTGTTGTAACATTTTCTCTAAAACTAACTTTTGACTATCTTGAAATTTTTGTAGCACGAGCCCCCTTTGTGGGGTATACTTTACCCCTATATTTTGATTAGAGAAAGTGGGTCCAGTGATACCTTGTAATGAAGGACTTTTTAATATCTTTACAACCGTGTAAGAATTTCAAAAATCTATCTATTAGTTTTTGAGATAATTGCCCTATACCTTTCAAATTTAACATGGACTAAGAATATAATAAAAATTTAATCAAAATTTTATATTTTTCGGATTTAATTTTTATTTTATCATTCCATATTAAATTTGAAAATTTGAAAGCAAATATCTCAAAAAGAAATCGATGGATTTTCGAAACTCTTACACGGTTGTAAAGATATTCAACCGAACTTCAAAACAAAGTACTACTAGACCCACTTTCCCTATTCAAAATATAGGGGTAAAGTGTATCTCCTCGAAGATGGTGCGTGCTACAAAAATTTCAAGATAGCCAAAAAGTGTCCCCTGCGCAAACAAAATCGACGTGTCCGAGGGTTTTTCCAAATTCGTTACCGTTTTTAAGATATAGGACATTAACAGTTTTCGGTATATATATATACAGTTGAACCTCTATAACTCGAACTCAAAGGGACAACCAAAACAGTTCGAGTTATGGAGAGTTCGAGTTATAGAAATTCGAATTAAAGGGGTGAAAATACATATAAAAAGGGCAGGGACCACTTAAAAGGTTCGAGTAATAGAGAGGTTCAAGTTATAGAGGTTCGAGTTAGAGAGGTTCGACTGTATGTATAAAAATCTTTCTTTTTAATCTATCCTAAAATCCAAAATAGCGGGCAGAATCAAACTTGACCCATTAAAGAGGCCCTTTTATTTATTTAATCCAGAATTTTTTTAGAAATAGTTTTGGATTTATAATAAAAGCTTTATTTCTAGCACACAATAAGCTAGGAGCCGTTGAAATCGATTTGGTGGTTGTCGAAAAATAACTTTTTATTTCGAGCATAAAGCAAACTGAACCGAACTGGATAATTATATACCTAGGAAAATGTTGATATTGATTTTTACGATTATGCCTTTTTTCATCTAAATAGGTTCAGTAATAATTAAGGAAATGAATTCAGACACAATTAGCACGGCAATGAAAGAATGAGTTCAGAATTTTCTCAAAATATAAGAATAGACAAGCCCTATAAGGGGTCAAGTTTGATTCTATCCACCATTTGAATTTTAAGATTGAAATTTGTTAAAATTATAACAATATTTTTATATTCATTTATAAATGGTCCCCTTTATATTAACGGATAAACTGGCCAGTGCCCAAATTATTAAATAGCCATATTTACGCTGAGTGGAGTATTGAAGTTTACGCCAGCTGGGGCGTGTATAAATATTGTACTAGGCATAAAGTAAATTTCATAAACAGAACTCTGTCTAAAAAATTTAGTTTTTATCCAATAAATTCAAATTTGATTTTTATTTTTCTAGAGTAGCTATTAATTCAGGCAGTCCACGTAGCGAAGCGCTGTCCAAGTTTTTACCCTGTTAGGGCCTCGTGTCGCAAAAAATCCACACATTATACATAAAATATCGGTCCGTTTGGGAAATAAATCCCTATCGTACTTATCTCAGCCATTTGTTCTAGCGGACCGCGTAACGACGCGACATTTCGATTTTCATACTTTTCGAGGCGCCGCGACGCCGACGTCACTAAGGACCACACATCGTTTATGGACCTCACAACGTAGGGACCTCACATCGCATGTGAAACCTGTTTGACAGATTTTCTTTATTTTGACATTTTTGAAAATTTTGAGTAGGTTTCCACCTTACTGGAGCGCCTCAAAAAACACTTGTTTTTAAACATTTAATTTATCTCTATTCTATCTAGTGGTCCGCGCAACGCATCTGAAAAGTAGGAATCCCCACAGCGCCTCTTATGTCCGTATAGGTGTCTGTCTGTCTGTCTGTAGTGACATTTAATTTTATTTTATATTTTAATTTATTTTATTTTAACTTTTATTTTATTTCAAACTAAGTCTCCGTACTAATAAGCTCTTTATGTATTGATCGGCTATATTATGGGTATAGGTTTTGACTTAAATGCACAAGTTTTATTGAATTTATAAGTCGGAACTTTGCGATCTTTCAGGTCGCTGATTATTATTTTTACCTTAAACTAAAAAAAAAATCAAAACGGCGGATAAAAATGATGGACTCTCCGATTTATAAACCAATGTGCCTCAAATTCGAAACTTTAGGGTGTTCAGGTCGCTGATTATGATTTCTAACTTAAACTTTAAAAAAATCAAAATGGCGGATCCACAATGGTGCACCTGCCTATTTATAAACCGATTTGCCTCAAACTTAAAACGTCGCGGCGCTTAAGGTAATACAATTTTTGACTCAAATTTAAAAACATGAAAATGGCGGATGCAAATTGGCGGATTTTCCCATTTATGAACCGATATACATTAAACTCGGAAATTTGGGATGTTTTAGGTCGCTGATTATCATTTTTCACTTAAGTTTAAAAAAATCAAAATGGCGGATCAAAAATGCCGGATTTTGTTTTATTGTTCATTGTTATAAGTGATTTAGTAGCACCCCGGTCGTAGACCGACCTTTATAAGGCCAGCAGACATAGTTTTTAGCACAAAATATATAGCATATACTTTTAAAGAAATGCATTTTTTAAAACTTTTTAGTACAAAAAAAACTGAAATTTAAAAAAAAATTAAACTTTTATTACAAAAAAATCTGGACTTTTAAAGCAAAATATTTTGGTATATTGGTTCATAAATGGAAAAGTCCGCCATTTTTAATCCGCCATTTTGTTTTATTTTTAGTATAAGTGAAAAATAATAATCAGCGACCTGAAAGATCTCCAAGTTCTGAGTTTGATGTAAATCTGTTTATAAATGGAAAAAGTCACCATTTTGTATCCGCTATTTTGATTTATTTTAAGTTTAAGTTAGAAATCATAATCAGTGATCTCAAAACACCCTAAAGTTCCGAGTTTGATGCAAATCGGTTTATGAATGGAAAAATCCACCATTTTGTATCCGCCATTTTGATTTATTTTAAGTTTAAGTTACAAATCATAATTAGGGACCTGAAACACCTTAAAGTTCCGAATTTGATGCATATTGGTTAATAAATGGGAAAGCCCGCCATTTTTCATCAGCCATTTTGATTTTTTTTAGTTTTAGTTAAAAATAATATTCAGCGACCTGAAAGATCGTAAAGTTCCGAGCTTGAAATCCGCCATTTTGTATCCGCCATTTTATTTATTTTTCTAATAAAAAAAATGTTGAATTGTATACTAATCACCAAATACCTATTTGGAAAAGTTTGAAAAAAGTTATGATCAAACAAATATATTATATGACGTCAAGTTAAATAAATCTGTTTAAACAATTAATAGTAATATCGTGAAACAAAAAATCTCGCGGCGAACTGTCCCCGCGGCGAATTATCCCCAATACAAATATAAATTATTTGGACCAGTAAATCTCCTCTAAATAACGATTTCTGATGTTAGTTCCCTTCCTGATTATGCGCACTAGTTTAAAAAATCTGTGACGGTTGCTTTTGAGATTTTATGCAACTAAATAATAAGTTGAGGAAGACAACAATTTGGTTTTTCCTTTAAGTGGTAGATTAAAAAGTAAAGCGGTTTGTTGAAAAAATCAATTTTTAAACCTTATAGATAAAGACAGTTTAATAAATAGGTAGCTACCTAAATTTCACATATTTTGTAATATTAATGAATATTTAGACAGAAATTTTATTAAAGTCTCAAGTAGAGTAGGGGACAATTCGCCGTGGATAATTCGCCGCGGAGACAGTTCGCCGCGAGATTTTTTGTTTTACGATATTACTATTAATTGTTTAAACAGTTTTATTTAACTTGACGTCATATAATATATTTCTTTGATCATAACTTTTTTCAAACTTTTCCAAATAGGTATTTGGTGACTAGTATTCAAATTCAACAATTTTCTTATTAGAAAAATAAATAAAATGGCGGATTTTCCCATTTATGAACCGATATGCATCAAACTCGGAACTTTACGATCTTTCAGGTCGCTGATTATTATTTTTAACTAAAACTAAAAAAAATCAAAATGGCGGATGAAAAATGGTGGCCTTTCCCATTTATTAACCAATATGCATCAAATTCGGAACTTTAGGGTGTTTCAGGTCCCTAATTATGATTTGTAACTTAAACTTAAAATAAATCAAAATGGCGGATACAAAATGGTGGATTTTTCCATTTATGAACCGATTTGCATCAAACTCGGAAGTTTAGGGTGTTTTGAGATCGCTGATTATGATTTCTAACTTAAACTTAAAATAAATCAAAATAGCGGATACAAAATGGTGACTTTTTCCATTTATAAACCGATTTGCATCAAACTCAGAACTTTGAGATCTTTCAGGTCGCTGATTATTATTTTTCACTTATACTAAAAAGAAATGGCGGGCTTTTCCATTTATGAACCAATATACCAAAATTTTTTTGCTTTAAAAGTCCAGATTTTTTTGTAAAAAAAGTTTAATTTTTTTTTAAATTTCAGTTTTTTTTGTACTAAAAAGTTTTAAAAAATGCATTGCTTTAAAAGTATATGCTATATATTTTATGCTAAAAACTATGTCTGCTGGCGTGATAAAGGCCGGTGTGCCACTGCGGTGCTACTAAATCACTTGTAACAATGGACAATAAAACAAAATCCGGCATTTTTGATCCGCCATTTTGATTTTTTTAAACATAAGTGAAAAATAATAATCAGCGACCTAAAACACCCCAAATTTCCGAGTTTGATGTTTATCGGTTCATAAATGGGAAAATCCGCCACTTTGTATCCGCCATTTTCATGTTATTAAATTTGAGTCAAAAATTGTATTGAGTTGCCTTAAGCGCTGCGACGTTTTAAGTTTGAGGCAAATCGGTTTATAAATAGGAAGGTGCACAATTGTGGATCCGCCATTTTGATTTTTTTAAAGTTTAAGTTAGAAATCATAATCAGCGACCTAAACACCCTAAAGTTCCGAATTTGAAGCACATTGGTTTATAAATGGGAGAGTCCGTCATTTTTGATCCGCCATTTTGATTTTTTTAGTTTAAGTTAAAAATAATATTCAGGGACCTGAATGATCGCAAAGTTCCGACTTTGACTCAAATTGGTTCATTAATGGGAAAATCTGCCATTTTTTATCCGCCATTTTGATTTTTTTTTAAGTTGAGGTTAGAAATCATAATAGGCGACCTGAAACACCCTAAAGTTCCGAATTTGATGCATATTTGTTCCGAAATGTGAAAGTCCGCCATTTTTGATCCCCCATTTTGATTTTTTTAGTTTAAGTTAAAAATAATAATCAGCGACCTAAAAGATCGCAAAGTTCCGAATTTGATGCATATTGATTCATAAATGGGAAGATCCACCATTTTGGGATCCGCGAGTTTATTTGTCTAATAAAAAAATTTTTGAATTGTATACTAATCACCAAATACCTATTTGAAAAAGTTAAAAAAAAGTTATTATCTAATAAATAAAGAAATATTTTATATGAAGTCAAAAAATTGTATTTAATTTTGATAAAACATTTAATACATATAGCTAATAAAATACAACATTTAACTTAACCAGATTTCGTACAAATGATATTTGAAGTAAATATTTAACTGCATTAAAACATTAATTTGGCTTTTTCATGATACTGAGAAGGCTTTCTATATAAATTTCTTGATCACCAAATTCATTTTCTTTCAGGCCTTTGTTGTCCCCTGTTTTTGCAAGTAGGTAATTCCATCCATTATATACGTCACTGGCTTTTTTAGTCCATTTTGTGTTCAATTAAATCCAATATGGCGGAACGCTTGTAGCAGTCATTTCCCATTAATGGTTTTAATACGCTCTAGCCATACAGACATATTTAAGATGTACGTGCACCGAGATGACAGCAGATGACAATGCCAGTACTTAGTCCAGCAAGTGTCAGTCAAGTCACTTTTACGTCATTTTAATAAATTTAAAAATGTATTTTTTAGTTTCGTTTTGTTTGTGCAAGTTATAGATTAACAATTACGAAATTAGAACACATTTTCCGACAACGTCAAGTTTGGGAAGTAAGTGTAAATTGAAAAATGTAAGTATAAATATCGCTGCATTTTCACTTAAACCTCGTTCCCTACAAACTTAAACCTATAGTTTAAACCATTTCTTTTCCGTTTTTTCCATTTTTTGTTTACGAAATCCTTGCTGATTCTTATTTAAACCGGTTTTTTTCCATTGCGATATAACCTATGTAGTTATAATTAGTCCAATATTCCATTAATTTTATTAAGAAATTCAGTTAAAACGTTTCACAAAAGATAAACTAAAAGTTAAACTTAAACCTTAAACCATCTTAGTAAATACCGCTGTTACAGTTTCAGATATTGAATTGAAGTAAAACCTATAATTAATGGTAACATTGCAGTTACTTTTTAGTGTACTCCTCATTACCGTAATGTTGCCTTTAAATTTTTTAAAGAAAAGTAGTCAAGTGATACCTTGTTTAAAAGGCAATTTGCTTCTTTACGTAAAATATTAAATCTGTAAATTAATTATCAAGTTATGAATATTTTCAGCAATTGTGAAAGCAACTTTTTTTAAATTTTATACAGTTTAAGTTAGAATAAATAATATTGTTACTACTTCTTCACGTACTTTTGAATAATGTTGCTTTAAGTATAAGTGCACTAATTGGTAAACATATTTTTTATTTAAACTTGAGCTGCTCAAAGATAAATGGAGTTGTGCACACCATAATCGTGAATAATGAATAACTCGGTAAGTATAAAACTTTTTTTCTTAAAATTTATATTGAATAGGGAATAAAAATACCTTTTAAACAAGGCACCACTCGATCACGTTACATTAAAAAATTTAAAGGTATTAGTGACCTTATAGTCTTAAGGCAACATTATGGTAATGGGGGGTACACTAAAAAGTAACTGCAATGTTACCATTAATTATAGGTTTTACTTCAATTCAATATCTGAAACTGCTGAAGACCAAGAGGAGTTGAACCGATTTTATAACTTTTTATTTCTTTGATTAGAGAATTATATACCTTTTAAACAGTGTATCATTCGAGCCCCCTTCTAATTTAGGAATTTAAAGTTGTTAGTGACCTTATTGAGTTCAAAACAATACGTCAGAAAGTAGTAAAGTAGATACCATTTAACATGCTTTTTGTCCGAAATTGATATCTAATTCCGTTCACAAGTTAACAGGGGGGGGGGGATTTTTACGACCGCACTGTATAAGTTAACCTTATATAAAAAATCAAAATACGGTGTTTCCTCACACACCGTACCTCACCATATGTTTTTCCATGAACGATAATACATAGGGCTTAAGTACAGTCAAACCCAAGGCTCATCAGCTCACAACAGTACTGTTCAAATTTTTCAACAGGGCCAGATAGAACATGACAGGATCCAATATTCGCTGTTGTATTACTACTGCTACTATTACTTTTATTACTGTTTTTACAATAGGACATAACAGGACATGACAGGACCCATAAGGACTCAAGTTTTTTTGAGAGAGAGAACTTTTTGGTTTTTTTTGTGGTCATCAAAGTCAAGAACGTTGACTTTTTTTGTCATCTATTTTTTGATGTCATAAAAATTTTTTTTGGGTAATAAGCTAAGAACAGTACTGTAGAAATTTCACAACAGGACAGTAATATGACTCGACAGGACCTAAGTTGTGTTGGATGCTGTAAAAATGTTGGGATGTACATACAATAAGTTACAGAAAAATTCCAGTTTCAGATGTCAAAATGCATGGAAATAAAGGAAAATTTCCACCAAAATAGTTTAAAATAAAAAGAGGTTTGAGTTAGGGAGAGATTGTCAAACGGACCAGTTTATTCTGTTTTAAGGTCCGTAAAATAAATACTTATTAAAGAAAAAGAAACTTTAACTTTACAGGACTCCACTGGACACTATACAGGACGCCACACTAAACTAAAGGACCAAGAATTTATTTAAGAGTTCTGTAGGATGGTGTACAAATTTGGTTCAGCTGATTATCTCTCACTTTAACCTTATAACGTTTTCTTTTTCTGTCTTCTCTGATTCATTTTTTAATTTTTCAACTGTTTTGAAACAATAATCCATTCAGGAGGGACTCAGTATCATTATCATTGCTCTATTCTAGTTTTAAAAGTTGCTTGCCTAGAATAGTAAAAAAATAATAGTGAAGTTTTTCTTACAGTTTGATACAACTCTATGCATCGACTCTATTTTACACTTCTGCAAAACGTCCACTGGAGCAGAACAAAACATCCTAATAGAAAATGATGCCAAAATGGCCGTCACATATTTTCCAAAACAAACCTGACAAAAAACTTTCAAATGTTTTAATTTCTGCTCTGTTAAGTCAGCTCTTAGAGCACGTACGTGATTTTTAAAGGTCAAAATACTTTGTATTCCATTAAAACTAACATTATCAAGACCTCCCCAGCTGTCACAATTTATAACAGCACAAAAACTAATAATAATGATTCAAAATAAGTAAAAAACTGGAAAAGAAGTTTAAAAAAACAAAAGTAAATAAAAACATAACCTTACTTTTTGAACAAAGCATGGTCCCTTTTAATTGAGATTTACTGGCTTTAACTGATTTTTTTTAAGAAAAACGCATTTTTCCCATGTGTACAAAGGGTTAATACTTAAAACAGCATCTTTGTTGTAAATTAAATCCTTTAACTTTTTTTAAAAATTACTTTTATGTTAACATTGCGGCTTATGGGAAAATGCTTTGTTTGTCCTACGGCAACCATCGAACAGCTGATCGTGACAGTTCGTTAGACAAGCTTATTGCTGTTTCACTAAAATAATTTATGTTCTCAGCGATGAGTGACTTCAATCATCCTTTGAGTTAGACTTAAAAAAATTTGACTTTGATAAGTTTATCGCGTCTCTAATTCTTTAAAATATGTCATACATACAGAGATTATTTGACCACTGCGCAGAATTACTTTATAAATCCACGGTTACATCTAGGGTTGCCAACTCCCACTGGAGCCAAAGGAGGACATTTTTATATTATCTCACAATTAAAAAAAAATTCTGGTGCACGTTCCTTAAAATAAAGCTCTATACGTATAAACATAATATAGAAATTTACTAGGTAGGTACGTATATTTTTTTAAATTAAAAAAAAAATCTTGTTCAAAAAACATTTATTATATAACAGGTACATATATACGAAACATCAACACAAACACCAAACAAATTTTCTTGGGAGGTGAAACTTAAAAAAGAGATACAAATGGTTTATTCTGTAGTTTCAAAATAGAAACGTATTGTGTGCTTGGTTTATACAGATAAAAATTAATCAGGAGCTTAAATATCATATTTTTTACAATAATGAGTAAAATAACTACTTTTTAAGGCTCAAAATTAATGTTTTTGATCATGATGCCTAATTTTTTTTGCCTGCGGCGAGTACCTTTATGTCATTGTTTTGCTTCACCTTTGCAAATAACCACGAGCCGCCACTAAGACTCATTTTAAAGTAAAAATTAAAATAAAAATGTTTTGCTGTTGAAACAGCCCAATCAAAATTAATAGTTATTTAAAAAACAAGTTTTAAAAATGAATTTATTTATATGGGCGAGACAGTTTGTTGGGCCGAGCCTTAGCGAGGTCCATAATTCGAGCGAGTTGTGAAAAAAAAATTTCATTCTGTGAAAAACGCCGTTTTCAGTGAAAAACTTCATTATCGGATGAATTCTATTTTAAAATGTACTTTTGTTTTATTTTTATGCTGGAGTTATGTATATAAAAATTAAAATACCCATTTTGCTATTTAGACAGCCAAAATAAAAAACAAACATCAATATTTTTGTAAAAAAACACAATCTGTAAGTTTTTTTGAATTAAAAGATAAGTGGCTTTTTAAAGTTGGATTGCTTAAAAATCTTAAAATGGTTAAAAAAAACGGAAAAAAATAATCAAATTCTATACCAAAACAACAACAAAGATCATATGATGTGATGTTGCACATCTGTTTTCAGATAAAAATAAAAAAAAAGTTAAAAGTTGTCCAACTTTTTATTTTATAGAATCAACTATTATTTTTATCTGTATGTATAGTGTATAAACTCAGCATAAAATATTGCAGCATAAGCAGAAGTGCTAGATTTCAATAATATAAAAAAAAACAGTAAATTGAGGCATTTGGGGCCATCATCTTAAGTGACTGTTTACTTACCTTACTACTATACCCCAAGAGTAAAGAGAAAAAATATTAAATACTTAGTAAAACAAACCAAAACTTGGAGGCAAACATAGGGTGCAAATTCTGCGATCTTCTATGCGTGATCGTCTGTGCCGGACTGACCACAGAACCTCAGAAGAGTGGCTCTTCTGTGACAGAACACTTGACTTCAGAAGAGTTACACTTTTCTGGCCTTTGCTTTGCCGCGGGAGACGTGACGAAACGAATGATGCCGCCGTTGGTTAGGGCTGTTTTTAGAGACGTTTCTCAGACTTGGTTTATTTATTTCTTAAATGTGTTATTTTATATGGATGACAGAGAAAAAAAATGGGGAACAACTATGAATTCGGGTCATTTCTCATGTCTTTTTATCACGTTATTTTTGATTTAAGCACATAATTTTGATAAAGGAGGACAAATGGCGTCCTCCACAGGGTCTGTGGAGGACGGAGGACATTTTGCCTCAAAGGAGGACTGTCCTCCTGGCTGGAGGACGGTTGGCAACCCTAGTTACATCATATCATTCATTATTTCTTTTTATACATTATCATAACTGCAATTTTTTGAAATTTTCAGAATTTTGCGCAACTTACTTTGTATTGTAACGTTTTTTTATTTAATTTTCTCGAAGTTCTATGGTGTATACGATCAAAATGAACCCCGCATTCAGATTCAGCGCACCGAAGAACTTATATAGATAGTAAGGTCTGATTAAAGGTACAGACATTGAGTAAATAAATGTTGCGTACTAGACGAATTTATTTTAGCGCCATCTGCCCCTCAAAATGATAAAGCTCGTCGGTTGCACCTCTATATGAGTCATATACTCAAAGGTACAGACCACGTTTTGCGTGCCGGTGTAAGCTTACATAGATTTTCAAAATTTTAAGTTTAAATCTTTTTTGTTGCGAAATGGTCTAATAACTTCACCTGTTACTTTTTTACATGGAACATTCGATTTCTAGAAGATTAACTTTATTTCACTGTGCAGTATTTTACCATATGCGCTATGTTCCGTGTGCGCTTTTTAGGTGCGCTTTTTGACGTGTGCGCTCTTTTCCTATGAAAATCTTTCCTGTGGGCTTTTGAAATATGAGCTTTTTTCTGTTGTTAAAGGAGATGAGTGAATTGTAGATTTACCTGTGCCCTATTTTACGTTCACCGCTTGAACATTAACCCCCCATGATTTCGCTCCAGAACCGCCCTGGATTGTAGGTTTACGAAATATTTTAAAATGCCCTATTAGGGTATTTATATTTGCCAAATTTTTTCCTTATCAAAGCGTTTTAGTTGCCCGCCGGGTCATGACGAGCTATATTTCTTTAAATATAAATGACATGAAGTTTAGGCTTATGTCAATCATGGCTAACAAAAAAAATTGTCCGCCTACGTCCGCCATTTTGACTTATATGCATTCAAAGCGGTGATATGCGTGTAAAAAAAGATGTGAAATATAATTTTTTTACATATAAAAAATTCTTTTTTTGAAGTGTAAATTTCTTTAGGCGCGTTTAGCAGTTTTTGTGGGTAGTGAATTGAACTGAGCCGTCAGGCTCCGCTTTGTAACGGTTATTCGGGTGAACTCTGGTTGAGTCGACTAACTGTGAGAGGAAAATTCAGCAAGCGATATGATCATGCAGATGAAGGCCAGTATTATTAATTTCGCTTTTGTAGCAGATTTCATTTAGTGAATTTTGCAGAACTAAATCGTTTTCGTATTCTAATAGTGTTTTTTCCCGTCGGTTTGATTTTACAAGACTATGAATCATTTGGGGTGTTTTAACAAGGATATAATCGTAAAACTTCTATTAAAAATTTATGGTGCTTGTCGGCCCGTTTCCAAACATCTGTTTTCTTAAATAAATTATTTAGTTTTAAAAGAAAGGGTTTCGTGAGAAAACAGCTTTTGGGATATTTTGTGATCATAAAGTTTTGTCGACATAACCACATGTTGTATTCTCCTAAGATACAGTTATGTTCAAATGAATTGTTTAAACTTTCAAATAATCAGATTATTGTTTGCACCATTGAAACGTACGAAATTTTGCAAAAAAACTGATACCTAACAAGACAGAGTTTTAACTAATTAGCATATATGCGTATCTACCTTCTTCCTTGAACTCACTGACCACGCTGAATTATATGGAGAAAATGTATCTATTTTCAATCTAGCCACTGTCGACGGCGAAAAATGTATCTTCCATATGATCAGAATGTGTAACTACATTTTTCTTCTTGTGTGGAAAAACTTGTTCATTTATAATATAGACTAGCATTTGTCTTTTGATGATCTTAATTAGTTCCATCGAAACACTTGAACTAAGTGTGCAAAATTAAAAGATATCTGCAACTTTGTACTTTAAGGAAATTAGGAACGATTGGCGTCTAGATTCAGTGGCGCACCCAGGAATGTGTCTTGGGGGGGGCCCGACAGCTACGAAGGCCGCCCTCAGAAAACTTGCGACCAAAAAAAAAAACAAAAAAAAAAAAAAAGGTCATCATGTCTTTTCGCAACTACGCCACTGGTGGGGGGGGGGCCGAAGCCTCCTGATGGCAAATTTTAAGGTATTTTTCATGTTTTTTCATCAAATATGTACAAAATATATTAAAAAATCTAATGCTTGGGGGGGCCCGGGCCCCGGGCCCCCCCCCTGGGTGCGCCCATGCTAGATTTAATATGTTTTATAATATAGGTTCAACGTCGTTTTTTTAGTCTAAGGAAGTCTTTAAAAAATAATTTTCTGGTTTATTTTCTTTGCAAATCAAATTAAGTTTTTTTTTATTGGTTTTTTTCTAGCAAAATTTTGACAAAGCCAGATATAAAGGCATTTTCAAAATATATTTTAATTGGCAAGGCAATTTTCTTTTGTAATTATGTAAATTTTGTTTGGCCATTCGTTTAAGATTCTTTCCTTTAGAGGGTAATATTGGGTGACTTTTGGTTTTTCTATCCTTCTCTTGTAAAATTCTTAAGATAAGTTCATTTTATATCACTTTCTAGTACCATTTTAAGTAAAGATGTACAGATACCAATTTTGATTGGTTTAAGAGATCTTGCTGATCGAGGGTCAATGGTACCCGCCCTTTTTATTTAAGCCAAGCCTATTCATTTAAGGCCGATTTTAAAGAAGGTTGGGAAAAAAGTTTCTTTTTTGGAATACGAAATATCAAAGATTAGTTTCGATTTTAACACGACAAAAGCGAGTTTTGGTTAGGAAAGTCATTTTTTCGAGGTGCGAGAGTTTTACACCCATTTTTGAATGTAAGTTTTTCTTCCGGCAAAGAAATGCTTGTCATTTCTTTGTCATCCATCTTCTTTAAAATGGCTAAAACAATTACAACAACTTTGTATACTTCCTTAATGAACTTATACATGAAAGGTTTTCTTTTGTTTATTGAAAAGAAAACCTTTACTTTTGTTTTTAAAATTTGTCGAGTTCTTTACAGATTTATCAAAGTTAGTTCAAAGAAAAATAATTTTGTTTTTAATTGATAATCAGATTTTAAATTAGAGAAATTAAATGCATACAGAATAATGTAAATTTGTAATTAACAATAACTACCAAATTTATGTAAAATTAACTAAATAATATATTCTTTGTAAATCAATGTATAACTCCTAAAATTTAATGTAACACGATTATTGCATCGTTTACAAAACCATTTTTAACCTTTGAAATTGTAATGAAATTCATAATTTTTTTTAAATAAAATATAAACCTTGTGTAAACCAGAAACAATCTCTTTTTATTAAAACAGGAAAGAATTAAGTCTATGAACCAACATAAAAACCAAGTTAAGTTGTGTCAAGAAATCTCTTTAGCTAACTTTGGGTATTAATTAGTTTTGTTCATTTAATATAGTTGCAATTTACAACTTAGCTTGGTTAAACTTGGAAAACTTTAATTCAGCATCTAAATGAAACTATAAAAGTAAATAAATAATTCTAAATGACTCTAAAATAAAAACCTTATCTTTAAAAAGATAACTGTTATATTTTCTTATTGTTCAAAATAGTAAACTTTAACATTTCTACATTTCATAAATAAAATTTAAAAAAAAACACAATAATTCAAGTAAAAAAAACTTTACATACACGATATGTGCGAGAAAATACATGAAAGATGATTTATTTGGTAAGTGATATATTTAGTTTACTAATAAGGTGATCCAGCCAAGAAAGAATCAACGTTCCTGAGATACTTCTGCAGTTGTCGTTCCGTATCCACTTTTGTTGTCTACCAGTTCCACTTGAGATCTTAATTAGGTAGTTGAAACAAATTTCACCTAATTATGCTTAGCAGAAGTCAGCCTTATATCATTAGTATATCCGCTCGCCACGTTACACCTTGTTGAAGTTTACACATCTGCCGTGTGGTCTTATGCACACACAATTTTTTTTTGTAAGATTTAAATTTCTTCTATTTGGTACAAAAAATGTACAAAAACAAATAAAAAAAGCAACTAAAAGCAATAAAACTTAAAAAATATGTACAGGGTGTCACAAGTTCGAAGGTTTTGGGAGTTTTAGGTATTTCTAGGAGAGATAAAAAAAAACCTACTCCCACTTGCGAGCCTCAATTCTCAAAAGATTTAAAGGTGACAACCGCATCTTGATATTGCAAGCTGTTTTCAAAATGCAGCTTTCTCAAAAGCCCCCGTCTTTTAATAAGTCTGCATTTTGGGAGGGGGCCTATAACTTTTTTATTTATGAAAATTTTATATTGGTGTAATGTGACTTTTTTATAGTTTTTTGAACAAAGAATCCAACTGGCACAATAATTTTTATCTGTCACTTTTCGTTTTTGAGATATTACATAAAGTTGATACTGTTATTTGATGAAACTGTGGAACAACTAAAAGTAAAAACAAAATATTTATTTTATAATTTTTTAGTGTACATTTATAAATGTTGTAGCCTTCCAATTAAAACTATTTCTTATAATTATTTGTCATTAATTAAATGCTTATAAAATAAAATTGTATAAAACGTTAACCAATAATTTCAAAAGTAATATCATATCAAATAAATGGATCTATGACAGATCTGATACCTTCCTAGTTAGCCTATTAGCACACTTCAAGCTATGATAATCAGCCTTGAAAACAGTTTTTGTAAATAGCTTAGAAACTAAAGCTCCTACGAAGTTTTTGGTGATAACACAAATTATTGACATCTGTGTCACGACGATATTGCTAGGATAGGTCAAAATACACCCAAATAACACATTTTCGGCGTTATCTCAAAAAAAAAATTTTGTCGAAAACAAATACAGTCGAACCTCTCTAACTCGAACCTCTATAACTCGAACCCCTCTATAACTCGAACCATTTAAGCGGTCCCTGCACTTTTTACATGTATTTTAACCTATGTAACTCGAGTTTCTATAACTCGAACTCTCAATAACTCGAACTGTTTTGGTTGTCCCTTCAGGTTCGAGTTATAGAGGTTCGACTGTAACAATACCATTGCTGTGCGGGCTCGGAAGGTAAAAATTAACAACATGAACAGGGGCGGATCTAGGACGTTCATTTGGGGGTGGGGGGAATATCAATGGCTAGTCTTCAAAAAAAATATGCCTAGGAATTTTGGATTTGGAAGGAAAAATTTTTCCTTTCCCCCTCCCCGTGATCCATGCCTGTCATAAAAAACATTAAATATGTTATTGAAAACCGGATTACAATATACTTATATGGTGATTCTTATTCGCTCTTTTATTCAAAGAAATTGCAAAAAAACACAACAAATAATTTTGTCCCGTTTTATGATACGAATACTCCTATGTGTAGCGTTAATACTCTGCCCGGGATGCGGGACAGTTGCTCTTTCTTTGTTTTTTAAGGGTCTAAGATTAACACGGTACCTATATCATTGTTAACACTGGCCACCAAAAAGTGAGCTGGCCTGAGTATCAAAGAGGTGGGATCAAAAAGAAAAACACACACACGTGCATGACGCGCGATATTTTACTGACTTGGTTGGGACTTAATTATTATATTCTTACTATTTCTTATAATTTTTCTTTATATGTATTTTCTTCCAAATAAATGAATTCCTTTGGTTGCCGGATAACCAAAACTATTTCTATATTACCCATAAATTCTTATTTTTATTGAAAACGAGTTTTGGAAAAAACGTCTTTTACAAGATAACGTCCTTCCTGATTTAACATTTTATTTTAATAATACTGTATATTTCGCACACACTTATACCTACTTGTATAAACTAACTAAAGATTAATCCAACTAATTTTAAAAATGCTTAGCAACGTAAAGGAAAGAAAGTAAACTTAAATAAATTAATGTAGGGCTAACTTTTGTAGAGGAATTGCAATAGTTTCTATCTTGACAAGTGTGACATTCCAACAGCTGATCTCTGGGGTTGTTGTAATTGGTTTGGAGAAACGCGCAAATGTCAAAAGGTTTGCATGATCGATGAACCATCTTGATTCCACCATCTAAAACAAACATATTTCTATAAACCAAAAAACATACAAGTTCCTAATAGCAGTGGCGCACCCAGGAATATGTCTTGGGGGGGGCCCGAGGCCTCTTGGGGGGGGGGGGGCGAAGCCCCATGATGTGGAATTTTAAGCTATTTTTTGTGTTTTTTTTAAATATGTCAAAAATATGTAAAAAAATCTAAGGCTTGGGAGGGGCCCGGGCCCCGGGGCCACCCCCTGGGTGCGCCCATGCTAGTAGTAGAGTTAAAAGCCGCTTCTATCGTGTCACCCCGTGTGCACGTCATTGCTAAAATGTAAGACACAATTTAAATCATTTCTTACACCCTAAGAATGCAAAATCGACTGGTCGTCCAAAAATCGTCGTGTGCAGGGGGTGTGGGGGTAGTTTTTCCAAAAATTTGGAAAAAAATTTTTTTGCATTTTTTGAATCTATAATGTGTGCTCGTAATATTTCTATCAGAAACATTTATTTTTCAATGTTGAAAATATCGTTCCCAATGCTTTTATATGGAGTTCCCTATTAAACAAGTGCTCGCCCTGAAAACGCGTATTTACAATAATTTATAACTTGTTATAACTCGAGAACCCTTTGCTTAATCAAAAAAACACCTTCTATAAACTCTGTGTACACAATCACAATGTAAATAAAATCTATATGTTTGTGGCGGATTCATTTTACAAACACAACTTTTTCTGGGTATTACGCCACTAGTAAGGAAAAATTATTTTAAAAAATTATAAAAAACCACTGCGTTTCTCCTAGAAAAATAAAAATCACTAATTTGTCAGTGGCTTTCTATAAAAATAAATAGTTGCCTAGTAAAAACTTAAACCACTTATCTTTTAATTGAATTTGAACACGCTACGTTTCGATTGCCAATCTGCAATCGTTTTCAAGCTTTTTATTTATATTTTGTCTCAAAATCTTAAATGTTTCTTGTTCATATATATTTTTTATTATAATGTCGTTGACAAATTGTCAATATTCTGAAGTTTATTAAAAACAATTGACCAATCTAAACAAAACACAAGGTAACATGATACTATTTCAAGACATTATGTCAGTCAATGTTGTTTTCAAATTTAAAAATAAACAGAACAGGGTGACTCATTAAAATTAGAATCAATAAGGTCTCTTTTTTATAACCATTTAGAAATTTTTACAAAATTATGATCATTGTGGGATTATATTACTATTATATCAAAATCTATTTAAAAAACAGTAATCAGAATTTCATTACAGTATTAATTAATTTTGAAAAAACCTTTTTGCAAATCTTGTCTGAGAATAGGAAGCCAAGCTTTACTTATATCTATAGAAATACTTGAAAGACAGTTATCTTCATTTAAATAAATACATGCTGATTCTTTTAATTTTCTTTTAATGTCATTAGATTCTTTTTGTAAAATTATTGTTTCTCCCCATTTAATTCTATGATTACTCTCAAAAGAATGCTGACAAACTCTGGATTTCTCGTAATCACCCCTTCTCAAATTATATTTATGATCATTAACTCTTACTTCAAGTGGCCTAGAAGTTTCACCTATATAAATTTTACCACATTCACAAGGTATTTTATAAATTACATTTTTTGAATTCTGCTCTTCATTTATTGGTTTTGTTTTTGTTAGAATAGATCTAAGTTTATTTTCTGTCTTAAAAACTGTTTTTATATTATAATTATTTGCTATTCTCCTAATTTTGTCTGATATACCTGGTATAAAAGGAATCAATAATTTTTTAGTATCTAAATCAATTATATTAGCATTTCTTCTTCTAGGAAACTCTATTCTATGAAAACAATTTTCAACAAAATTTATAGGATAGGAATTTTTTATTAAAACTTCTTTAATTAATTCTTTTTCTAATAAAAATCTGTTATTATCAGAACAAATTATCTTTGCTCTATCAAATAAACTTTTAACAACACCTCTTTTTATTATAGTAGAGTGATTTGATTTAAAATTTAAATATCTATTAGTATGTGTTGGTTTTCTATATACAGAAGTTTGAAAAGTATTTTGTTTTTCAATAAGTACATCTAGAAATGGAAGTTTGTTATCAGTTTCTTTTTCTAATGTAAATTTAATAGTACTTTCTTTGTTATTCATAAAATATAGAAATTCATTTAGTTTGTTTTCATCATAAGGCCAAATACTAAAAATATCATCAATATATCTAAACCAAACTATAGGTTTATACTGATATTCTTGCAAAATATTATTTTCAAAATCTTCCATAAAAATATTACTCATTAAAGGAGAAAGTGGGGAGCCCATTGCCATGCCAAAATCTTGTTGAAAAAAATCATTTTGCCATTGAAAATATGTAGTTTTAATACAAATAGTAAGTAACTCTAAAATTGCATCAATATTTAAATTTGTTCTTTCTCTTAAACTTTGATCATTTTCTAAACGATTTCTTACTATTAAAAGGGTTTTATCTACCGGAACATTAGTGAAAAGACTTACAACATCAAAGCTTACCATTAAATGATTATTATTAAACTCAATCTCAGATAATTTCTCTAAAAAATGTTGAGAATTTCGTATGTAAGAATTAGTGTTATTCACCAAGGGATTTAAAATGTTTAATAGATATTTTGCTAATTTATGACATGGAGAATTCATACTACTTACTATTGGTCTAAATGGAACATTAGGTTTATGTATTTTAGGTAAGCCATAGAAATGAGGTGGTTTGCTATAATGAGGAACTAACTGAGAACGTTCTCTATCTTGAAAACAATTTTTATGCTTATATAAAGAAGAATAAATTTTTCTCTCTATTGATTTTGTAGGGTCTTTATTAAGTTTTTTATAAGAACCTTGTTGAATTAAATTTTCAATTTTTTCATTATAAGTGTCATTATTAATTATAACAGTTGCATTACCCTTATCGGCTGGCAAAATTTTTATTGAGTTATCATTTTTTAAGGATACTAAAGCTTGTTTTTCTTCTTTTGAGATATTTTGTTTAATCTTTAAAGGTTTTTCCAAAACTAATTTTGATCTAATTCTAAATTCATTAGCAACTTCTTCAGGTAAGCTTTAAGATTAAACAAAATATCTCAAAAGAAGAAAAACAAGCTTTAGTATCCTTAAAAAATGATAACTCAATAAAAATTTTGCCAGCCGATAAGGGTAATGCAACTGTTATAATTAATAATGACACTTATAATGAAAAAATTGAAAATTTAATTCAACAAGGTTCTTATAAAAAACTTAATAAAGACCCTACAAAATCAATAGAGAGAAAAATTTATTCTTCTTTATATAAGCATAAAAATTGTTTTCAAGATAGAGAACGTTCTCAGTTAGTTCCTCATTATAGCAAACCACCTCATTTCTATGGCTTACCTAAAATACATAAACCTAATGTTCCATTTAGACCAATAGTAAGTAGTATGAATTCTCCATGTCATAAATTAGCAAAATATCTATTAAACATTTTAAATCCCTTGGTGAATAACACTAATTCTTACATACGAAATTCTCAACATTTTTTAGAGAAATTATCTGAGATTGAGTTTAATAATAATCATTTAATGGTAAGCTTTGATGTTGTAAGTCTTTTCACTAATGTTCCGGTAGATAAAACCCTTTTAATAGTTAGAAATCGTTTAGAAAATGATCAAAGTTTAAGAGAAAGAACAAATTTAAATATTGATGCAATTTTAGAGTTACTTACTATTTGTATTAAAACTACATATTTTCAATGGCAAAATGATTTTTTTCAACAAGATTTTGGCATGGCAATGGGCTCCCCACTTTCTCCTTTAATGAGTAATATTTTTATGGAAGATTTTGAAAATAATATTTTGCAAGAATATCAGTATAAACCTATAGTTTGGTTTAGATATATTGATGATATTTTTAGTATTTGGCCTTATGATGAAAACAAACTAAATGAATTTCTATATTTTATGAATAACAAAGAAAGTACTATTAAATTTACATTAGAAAAAGAAACTGATAACAAACTTCCATTTCTAGATGTACTTATTGAAAAACAAAATACTTTTCAAACTTCTGTATATAGAAAACCAACACATACTAATAGATATTTAAATTTTAAATCAAATCACTCTACTATAATAAAAAGAGGTGTTGTTAAAAGTTTATTTGATAGAGCAAAGATAATTTGTTCTGATAATAACAGATTTTTATTAGAAAAAGAATTAATTAAAGAAGTTTTAATAAAAAATTCCTATCCTATAAATTTTGTTGAAAATTGTTTTCATAGAATAGAGTTTCCTAGAAGAAGAAATGCTAATATAATTGATTTAGATACTAAAAAATTATTGATTCCTTTTATACCAGGTATATCAGACAAAATTAGGAGAATAGCAAATAATTATAATATAAAAACAGTTTTTAAGACAGAAAATAAACTTAGATCTATTCTAACAAAAACAAAACCAATAAATGAAGAGCAGAATTCAAAAAATGTAATTTATAAAATACCTTGTGAATGTGGTAAAATTTATATAGGTGAAACTTCTAGGCCACTTGAAGTAAGAGTTAATGATCATAAATATAATTTGAGAAGGGGTGATTACGAGAAATCCAGAGTTTGTCAGCATTCTTTTGAGAGTAATCATAGAATTAAATGGGGAGAAACAATAATTTTACAAAAAGAATCTAATGACATTAAAAGAAAATTAAAAGAATCAGCATGTATTTATTTAAATGAAGATAACTGTCTTTCAAGTATTTCTATAGATATAAGTAAAGCTTGGCTTCCTATTCTCAGACAAGATTTGCAAAAAGGTTTTTTCAAAATTAATTAATACTGTAATGAAATTCTGATTACTGTTTTTTAAATAGATTTTGATATAATAGTAATATAATCCCACAATGATCATAATTTTGTAAAAATTTCTAAATGGTTATAAAAAAGAGACCTTATTGATTCTAATTTTAATGAGTCACCCTGTTCTGTTTATTTTTAAATTTGAAAACAACATTGACTGACATAATGTCTTGAAATAGTATCATGTTACCTTGTGTTTTGTTTAGATTGGTCAATTGTTTTTAATAAACTTCAGAATATTGACAATTTGTCAACGACATTATAATAAAAAATATATATGAACAAGAAACATTTAAGATTTTGAGACAAAATATAAATAAAAAGCTTGAAAACGATTGCAGATTGGCAATCGAAACGTAGCGTGTTCAAATTCAATTAAAAGATAAGTGGTTTAAGTTTTTACTAGGCAACTATTTATTTTTATAGAAAGCCACTGACAAATTAGTGATTTTAATTTTTCTAGGAGAAACGCAGTGGTTTTTTATAATTTTTTAAAATAATTTTTCCTTACTAGTGGCGTAATACCCAGAAAAAGTTGTGTTTGTACAATCACAATGGTTTTTGAAAAATGTCAATCGGACGAATAGTTTTTTTTTAAGTAGCAAAGAGTGATGCCATGACGCGACGAACGCGGCGGATCGCAGACATGCGGCGAAGGGTCGGATATTACAAATGCACGGCGGGCCAGGCGAAACGCGACTCTATTTATCGAGACACACGTAAGTGCGCTTTTCGTTGATTATTTCGCTTTTGCCATTATTTCCCTTAATAAACAATGCTTTTGCGTTGCGATGTCCGTGCAGGGTCGTAGTAAATTTTTTTACTTATTATGACAAGAACGTTCACAGAAAAAAAATTATCTTGATTCTAGAAAACTTATTTTTTCAAAAATATTATCTTTACTCAAAGCAAGTTGACTTGACTTAACGAAACAGCCTGTTTTGCAACAATATTTTATTTTTCTTGTTATCTAGTTTTAAAAGAAGACTCGGTGCTTTAAAACAAAACGCGGTTTCTCAAATCAAGATTTTTAGTTATCTTGAATATATTGTTTCACATAAAGAAAACACATTCTTAAAATAAAAAAAAATAATTACTCAAACAAAAAAAAACAGATATTTTTATTGAAGAAATACCAATTTTCTTAAAACGAGATAACAATGGATAATCTTTTCTCAAATTAAGAAAATAATTTGCAAATTTTCTCAATTTAAAAAACTCCGAATTTTCTTTGAACTAGACACTGGCAGCCAAAAGATATTTAATATCAAGACAACGGCCCCCTTATTGTCTTTCTTTGAGATAATTTTTCGCATATTTTCTTGACTCGTTTCACCAGTCGGTACCTTTACAAACTTGTTCCGAAGGGCTCATCATTATGTATTCGGGAGTGTGTGTGTGTGCAGCACGTGTCGGGCCGCCTGTCGATTTATACAATTAAATGGAAAACAAAAACATTGAACAACTTCTTCGGGAGTGGAATACTCCCGAAAATGTTGTTCTAAACTTTTTGGGTAAGTTAAAAATATATACCTTAATATTTTTATGTGTGATTATATAAATTCTTTTACTAGTGAAGCTTGGTTCAGCAAACTCTCCTAGAAACAACTCCGTATGGATTCAGCATTTTAAACTATTATAAAGCAAACAACCTTCTCGACGAAACCCATAGAAATAGATTGGTGGACATAATCATTAAGCATATTTTTAACTACATTGCTAAAAAGTAAGTTTTGGTAAAAATGAATAAATGGTGCCCCCCTTTATTCCCAGAACTTGCTTATAAGTTCTAAGTAACTTTAGTTCTGTCATGATTCAAGTTTTTTCAAAAATATCAGAAAAATGCCGCAGATAAATAAACATGTTTTATTTTTTTTAGTCGACTTCGACAGAACGACTACCAAATAATAGTTGCAAAAATAGTTTCCTTATTTACCAACGAAAAGTGTGGCACATACTATGTGCCAGCAATAAAAAGTCCCTATCAATTACAGGAAAATCATAAAGCTCGAAATATCCTCTTCAAATCAGGAGAGTCTTTAAAATCCTGGACAAATAGAGCAAAAAAAAGATGTTTAAATGAAGACACGATAGACGAGACAGAAGTTTCAAAAATTGCAAAACTGGAAAAAGGCATGTTGACAAAATTATAATGAATGGTTATTGTGTTGAAAAGAAGGGTTTGTTTTAATATTTTTTTTTTTAGATTTCAAGCAAGAATTAATATGGTTAAAGGTAAATAACGAGCCTTGGTCCGAAGTTATAGAGAAATGGAACAAAACGTACCCAGTACCCGTGAAGTAAATGATGAAAGGACTGTGGCACAATTTTTAAATAAATGGTCAATCTTAAGGGATCTCAGAAGTGAAGTACTGGTATGTATCTTTATCTAATTTTAAAACTGACAGTCTACAATATTATTAATTTGGGACATTTTCTCAAATTCACAGGGGGGTAATTGAATTGAACAGAAAAGTTGAAGTAAATGTCGCTATACAGAAGCAAATTTTATCAAAATTACAAATTTCTAATAGGCACTGTTTTACACTTTTTGATTTTTATGTTTTGTATTGCAGATTAACTTGGATTTCTCAAAAAAGTTTCCCAACAAAGAACTATGTTTCTATATAAATTTCAAAACATTTTTTGAGAAAGTGGTGAAGGAAAAAAAGAGCACACACCCCCACCTGGAGGAACTCTTTATCTCACTGGAAGCGATTCCAGAGGAAAGTTCGGGGAACATCGGTACTTCCGTGGATTCCTAGATGATGATGATTTTTTTAACTTTGAACGGTTTGACCTACGCTGATAAAATTTAATACACGTATTGCCCTTATATCTCCAAACGACTCATTCTGAAATGATTCAGCTTCTGTAATAATAATATGTACTATTACCTACCAGTCTATATTATAACAAAACTACCAGTCTACTACTTTTTTGTTAAAATTTTGAAATACTTATCCCTTTATACCTATGTTCTAGCCAGTGCTAAGTACTACAGATGCAAACATATTTTTGCCCCTCTCTAGGGCCCTCTTTTTACAGGCGAAATATTTGTAGTTTTCATAGACTGGTAGGAAGTAGCACATACTAAAAAAATTTTGAGTGAGCAGCTTGAGTCGTTTTCGAGATATTGGGGACAATCGAAAATCACATTTTTTAAACTTTTTACCGTTAAGATTTATTTATTTCCAAATGTTAGCGACACTTTAACGCGAACCAGTATGAAAATTGACAATATTCTAGTCGGAAATATTGATAACCAATATCCGCACAGAATATTTTTATTATTTTCATTCTGATTATTAACCCTTTGGCTCAGATTGGTCCTAAACAACATATCGAAGCCCTAATGGTTCACGCTTTCCTAGCTTCTATTTTTATTTCAATAAGTTTTTATTATGTATTTTTTTGTTTGTTTGTTTGTTCTAGTGTTAATAAAACCACATTTTCTTAAACACAGATTTTAATGCTTTTTATACTTGACTTATTCCTCCTAGTGTGAGCTGTGTGAAAGCTAATTTTTTTCTGTGTGAATGCTTTTTAGATATCTTTATTTTATTTTCTTTAGTGGATTATATATTCAATTTGAAGGAAAATCTCTGGGTTTCGGTCAAACAACTTATTGGTAATTAGTTAGCTCTTTAACAACGCCAAGCTTTTGGAACTGTTTTGTTCCTTCTTCAGGGCTAAAATATTGTATATGTTTGAAATGTTTAAACCATTAACAAATTAATAGAATTTGTATCTAATTAAAATGGAAATAAATCGTTACATACCATGCTGTGAGGTTATGGTAGTTGTTGATTTTCATTGTTTAAATTTTGTGATTTCTTTGTTTTGTCTGTTTCTTTTTTTTTAATTTAACCTTTCAAACATATACAATATTTTAGCCCTGAAGAAGTGCCGAAAGCTTAGAGTTGACTAATTAAATAAGTTGTTTGACCGAAACCCAGCTATTTTCCTTCAGATATCTTTCTTTTCTTTATTTTTAATCTTCTTGCCCAAGATTTCTCGAAACCATAAAATTAAATACCTTTCATGAGATCTAAATCACTTACATCAACAATATGGGTCGTATGGCACTTTTTTTAAAGGTTTAATTCTTTAAATAATTTTCTAAAAAATGTTAAGATTTGTTCATTGAAAAAAAAACCTCTTATTTAACAATATAACGTACACAAAACATACAAGTAATCTGTTAATCAGTGGCGTATATAGAAAAAATTTTCGGGGGGGCCTAGACAGTTTCGGGGGGGGGGGGCGAGACCTCATGAGGCCGTATTTTATGCTACTTTATGTTTGTATTCATGAAATATGTGGAAAATATCTAAAAAAATCTTAGCTTCGGTGGGGGCCCGGGCCCCCTAGGCCCCCCCTTATATACGCCACTGCTGTTAATAATTGTGAGTGTGTGTTGTTTACCTTTTATTTTATAACATCTTGCAAAAATATTTAGGGAATTAAAAAACCTATTGCCATATTGCATTCTAAGATATAAAAAAATTTAACGAATTCTTACATAAACTAACTGATGTGTCTTATTTTTTTTCCAAAAAATGTATGCTTTCGA
Source organism: Aspidapion aeneum (assembly GCA_963576565.1). Taxonomy (NCBI): domain Eukaryota; kingdom Metazoa; phylum Arthropoda; class Insecta; order Coleoptera; family Brentidae; genus Aspidapion; species Aspidapion aeneum. The sequence continues at coordinate 74,267,730 of OY755044.1, forward strand.
GAAATCTTGGATGGAAAGTTTTAAAATAAACACCCTTTATGTTTGTGGCTTTCATGCAGCTCACTGACTATCCCAAAACCTCAAAAAAATTAAATTAATAAAATAGCAAATTTCGCGTTTTTTATGTCATTTTGGAGGGTAGTTTTATTTTTACTTGCTTATATTTGGAACGCCCAAATTCATGGTAAAACTTTTGACAAAATACTTGTGGCAAATTTTAATATATTGATCCTAAATTTTTATAATTTATACCCAAAAATAATATAAAAAACGTTTTTGCACTTCAGTGACTAAAAACGTATTTTACTCCTCCATTTCAGGGACTAAAATAGTACTTTTTATCCCAGAATTTTAGTCCCGGGGAGTTTTTATTCAAGAAAATGAATGTTTTTATTCTTGCTAAAAAGTGGAATTTTTCTAAAAGCAAGAAAGTGGGAGACATTGTTTTCTTGCATAAATGCAATACTTCTCTTCGATTAAATTATGATTTTACAGATAATTTTCTTCAATTAAGATTTTTAATTTTCTTGAAATAGTACATTATATACCTAGGGACTAAAGTGGTGCGTTTTATCATGAGGCAAAAGATTGTAGCCCGACCGAAAAGAAAGGGCTACAGTTTGCTGAGGGATAAAACGGCACTTTAATCACATGATATATATATATGTAATTAAAGTGCCTTTTTATCCCTCAGCAAATTGTAGCCCTTCCTTTTCGGTCGGGCTACAATCTTTTGCCTCATGATAAAAAGCACCACTTTAGTCCCTAGGTATATAATGTACTATTTCAAGAAAATTAAAAATCTTAATTGAAGAAAATTATCTGTAAAATCATAATTTAATCGAAGAGAAGTATTGCATTTATGCAAGAAAACAATGTCTTCCACTTTCTTGCTTTAAGAAAAATTCCACTTTTTACCAAGAATAAAAACATTCATTTTCTTGAATAAAAAACATTCATTTTCTCAATTCGAGATCAAGAATAGTATATTTTCTTGTTTGAAGAAAATAATTGTTTTGAAATTAAATAATTTTTACAATCAAGACTTTCATTTTCTTAAATAAAAACATTCATTTTCTTAATTCGAGAGCATGAATAGTATATTTTCCTGGTTAAAGAAACTTATTGCTTTTAAACAAAAATAAGATTGTTTTGAAATTAAAAAAATAATAAAATAATTTTTACAAACAAGATCTTCATTTTCTTAAATCAAAATATCTATTTCTTTTAACTTGAAAATTTTAATGACTTCGCGAAAGACAATAAAGTTATCTTGATGCAAGCCATTCTTTTTCTAGAATTAATCCAATATGATTTTCTTAAAGTCAAACTAATGTATTTTATAATGAGAAATTGTTTGCCTTCATTCAATGCTATATTCCAAGAAAAAAATTATTTTATTTTAAAGCAGATATTGCTTTGCTGTATAGGAAAGCATTTTTTGTTTTGATCCAATGCAATTTGACTTGATTTGAAACAATTTTTTTTCTGTGTTGAATTAGTTATTCTTTTTGTGTACTGATTACATAATCTAATACAGTGTCTTCAATGTGTGTATGTAGTCAAAACAGAGTGTATTTAAAATAAACAATATACAGAGTGTAAATATGTATTTTATGCTATTTCTTGCTTTTATTCATGATATATGAAAAAAACTAAAAAAGTTAAGGCTTAAGGGGGGGGGGGCTTGGGGCCAGCCCCCATTATGATCGACGTTGGAGATAGTGAAAACCAAACAGTTTTAACAAGTTCCCAACAAAGCATCAAACCATCAGTATAATTCAATGCCGGTAGGGGTATTTTCCCTCGGAGTAGTTGTTTCTGTTGGTTTCACACAACTTATGGTCTACACGGAGCTATTGCCTACATTCACCTGGGGATGGCCCAAAAGGTCGAAACCGGTCGTGGATTGGCATGGGCACTTGTTCCTGATTGTCAGGACGTGTTCCAGACGGGGATCATTCGTATCCTTGTGATCGACGTTGGAGATAGTGAAAACCAAACAGTTTTAACAAGTTCCCAACGAAAGCATCAAACCATCAGTATGATTCAATGTCGGTAGGGGTATTTTCCCTCGGAGTAGTTGTTTCTGTTGGTTTCACACAACTTATGCTCTACACGGAGCTATTGCCTACATTCACCTGAGGATGGCCTAAAATGTCGAAACCGGTCGTGGGTTGCCATGGATCGCTTGTTCCTGATTGTTAGGACGTGTTCCACACGGGGATCATTCGTATCCTTGTGATCGACGTTGGAGATAGTGAAAACCAAACAGTTTTAACAAGTTCCCAACGAAAGCATTAAACCATCAATATAATTCAATGCCGGTAGGGGTATTTACCCTCGGAGTAGTTGTTTCTGTTCACCTGAGCTCAACACAATAATTTTTTTGACGGATTGTCTGACTAAGATTAGCAAGACACTGATGATGACTAAATAGTCAAAAGTTCTCTGTCAAAATGCTAATAAATAAGAACAAATAAAAATTATTTTTGCCCTTAATACACAATTTCTTTCCGTAACTACGTGCATTGCACACAGCCAACCCCTCTTCTAAAATATTTAATGAGATCTCTCAAACGAAAAATTTGCACTGTAATAACTAGGCCGTTAGTGACATGGATAATTACAAAAGCGAATAAAGAACAGCGAAAAATATTTGAAATAAAAATCCTTCCACAAACAGAAGATGAGTTTTGGCAGTTACGGATGAATTATGAATAAGATCAGTCAATACATGACGCAAATATCGTGAGATTTATCAAAAGTGGAAGATTAGCTGAGTTAGGACGTGTACAAAGTGGTCGGTCGAGACGTCTTTCGCATGAAAAAGTCAACAAACCAACCGAACTGTAGCAATAGGGATCTCCAGTCCAATAGTTCCCACTCTTAGGTTACACTTTTGTGTTTCTAGTTAGGAATAGTAGCATAGGGAATAAGTAAAAAATGTAAAGAAACGCAGCTCAAAAACACTTTGACTTACCCTTGGATGAAAGGAACTTGGTACATGGACAACTGCACAGTCGAATCCAAATAATTCCAATCAAAGTAGTAGCAGTAGCACATCAAAGCAATCCATAAAATGTTTATACACGACCGTGGTCCCAAAAAAACACGCATGTGATTTCACTTGGCGATCAATATATATCACTGGTATGGAGAGTACCCCAAATATTTGCATGAGCTCCGTATAGCAAGACGGACGTTGGAGCACTGCTATATATGAGCAATACAGCAGTAAAAGGTATGTATAAAATTAGGGAAAACTTAAATTAAAAAAGGATGGAAAATGGATATACTCAAGGTAGAGAAAGCAAAAATAACAAAGTAAAGTCAATGCATTCTTGAGCATATAATTCACCGCGCAAATTCAAATTTTTACCCTTTTTGTAGGCAAGGCATATCTTAGTAACTAAATTAGTTTAAACCAAGAAATAAAAGTAACTTTAAGTATAAAGTTTGAGCATAACTCTAGCAAAAAAAAAGAAAATAAAAAGCATTCTAATTTAGATAAATGTCTCTAAATTTTATATCTTAAAACTAAACGCCGGGACGAAGCATTCCGGCCCCCCTGAAAATACCCAGGGTATGGTATTTTCTGAACTAAGCATTAGGGAGAGGGCACAATTTCACCAAAGGCCTCTTGAATAAACCTTTGGAGGTTTTAACTGTAGCAACTCTTACTACATTATCAGTACCAGGGTGCAATCCTACTACTCGTCCCAATACCCAATTTAAGGGAGTGGTTTGATCATCTTTGATCAAAACCATCGTATCAATCGCAATGGGATCAATTTTGTCTTGATTCACTTTAGCGTGCTGTTGCAATGTATGTAAGTAATCTCTGTGCCATCTACGCCAAAAATCGCGATGCAGTTTTTGCAGCAACTGCCACCGAGAAAGCCTATTTAAAGGTACTTGGTCAAAATCGAGGTCTGGAACAGTCGTAAGTGGTTCCAGGCTAAGGAAATGACCGGGCGTCAGTGCAGTCAAATCATTTGGATCTGTGCTGACTGGACACAAAGGCCTAGAATTGAGGATAGCTTCTACTTGCGTAACCACAGTATAAAGCTCCTCAAAAGTAAGCACCTGTTCTCCAATTACTCGTAGTAAATGAGACTTTGCACTTTTGATGTTACTTTCCCACAAACCGCCCATGTGGGGTGCGGATGGAGGGTTGAAGTGCCAACGAATTGATTCGCGATTAGCAACTTCAGCAAACATCTGGTTAAGCATTTTAGCAGAAAGCGTAAAATTTGACGCGTTATCCGAGTAGACTACTTCCACGCGTCCTCTTCTGGCCATAAAACGTCTGAATGCTGCCATAAAAGCGTCTGCCGATAAGTCTGACATAATTTCTAAGTGTACCGCCTTCGTACAACCGCAAATAAATAGAACGACATAAGCCTTAAGTCGTTTTGCACCGCGCATGCGGCTCATTGTAATAGCAAAACTTCCCGTAAGATCAACGCCAACGTGTTGAAAAGCTTTTGCTTGTGAAACGCGAAATTTTGGCAAATTACCAACAGGGGGTTGATAATTACTGGGGCGCGTGCGCCAGCATGTAGAACAACGCGAAATTATTTTTCTTATATGCCTTTTAGCTGCAAAAATCCAATAATTTTGAAAAAGTAAAAATAAAGTCGTGTTTATGCCGGTATGCATATGTTTCTCGAGAGTATGCGCAATCAATAACTTTGTAAATTGAGAATCACCGGGTAAAAGTATAGGAAATTTTTTGTCATAATCTAATTCCGAATTGCATAATCTTCCGCCAATGCGTAAAATATTATTTTGATCCAAAAACGGATTTAATTTTCTAAAAACCTTTGGCAACGGTTTATTATCGACAAGTAAAGAAATCTCGTTTTGAAAATATTTATTTTGCACGTGTTTTATAAGCACAAATATTGCATTTTGTAACTCATATTGTATTAACCACGTAGAATTAATAATAATTTTCTCATTATTAAATTTACGCGCGCGAAGATTGTGAATAAAACGTAGTATAAAAGCAACAAGTCTAATTAAACGCAAAAAATTTGAAAATTTGTTAAGCAGACAATCCAAAAAATTTGGTTCAATTGTTGCAGCAAACACCAATTTTCGCTCCTCTGCCAGAGCTTCTTTGGGTGTTGTAATATTATTTTTAGTAAAATCCCATGTCTCTTGGGGCTTGCAAAGGAACTCGGGTCCTTGCCACCAAAGGGAACAATTAATTAAATCTGCAGGCAATAGACCACGTGACCCGGGGTCCGCGGCATTTAATTCAGAAGGAACATGGTTCCAATCGCAAGGCTGAATTTTTTCTTGTATGTATGTGACTCGGTTGGATACAAAAGTGCGCCACGCATGTGGTGATCCTTTGATCCAAGAGAGCGCTACCATACTATCCGTAAAGGCAATGGTATTTTGAAAAGCAATTTTATTAGCAAAAGTATTTTGAATAAATTGAATGAGTTTAGCTAGCAAAACTGCCGCACAGAGCTCCAAACGGGGAATACTGATTCTTTTTATGGGAGCGACTTTCGATTTTGCGCACACAAAATACGTTTTAATATCTCCGTTTTGATAAACAATACGAAAATAAACCGCCGCACACATACCTCGCTCGGATGCATCGCTAAATCCAACAATTTGACAAAATTGAAAATTAGAGAGATCAATCATTCTTGGGATATAAAAATCAGAAAATAATTTGAGTTCTTCCTCGAATTTTTTCCACTTGGAAATTATTTCCGGGGGTGCTAACTGATCCCAATCTAACTTTATAAACCATAAGTACTGGATTAAATTTTTTGCAAAAAACGTAACCGGTGTAAGAAAACCTAAAGGGTCAAAGCATTTCGCAAGGGTACTAAGCAAATTACGCTTAGTGCAAATTTTTGTATTATAATTAAAAGAATAAAAAAAGTTATCACTTTGAGGGTTCCACCTCAAGCCTAAAATTTTTAGAGAGTTTGCATCCTCTCGATCCAAAGAAAAGTCTTTGGTTTGTATGTGGGTTGCAGGCAAGTCTGCAAGCAATTTGGGTTCGTTTGATGCCCATTTTTTCAGTTCAAATCCACCTCGCCCTAATAACTCAATTAATTGATTTTTCATAAGCATGATTTGATCAAAATCATTGCAACTTACTACGCAGTCGTCTATATAGACGCTGTCCTTTAAAATCGCAGAAGCCAACGGTAAGTCTTGATAATCATCGGCTAATTTAAGCAAGGTTCGAATTGCTAAATATGGGGAACAGTTTACCCCGAAAGTCAAAGTTTTCAATTCGTAATCTTGCACCGATTCTTCAGAATTAAAACGCCATAAAATTCGTTGGTATTTATGTTGATTTTCCTCCACATTTATCATTCTGTACATTTTAGAAATATCGCTAACAAAACAATATTTATGTAGCCGAAAATTAAGCAAAATTTTAACTAAATCTCCTTGTAGTTTAGGACCCGTGTGAAGGGCTTGATTTAGGCTAGGCTTATTTAAAGAATGACTCGATGCGTCAAAGACAAGACGAACAGGCGTGCTACTCGAGCTTTCTTTTATAACCGCATGGTGAGCAATATAAAAATATTCATGAATTTCTGAGTTATTAGGGGGTGAAACTGCACGCATGTGACCCATATCCAAGTATTCTTGCATTACTTGTGAGTAAGAAGTAAATAATTTTTTATCATTTAGTAAACGTTTTTCAAGCGAGTACAACCGACGCAAAGCAAGGGTTCGGGTATCGCCGAAATCAACGGGATTGATTTTAAAAGGCAACGAAACGGTGTATCTACCGTCCACATCGCGTATAGTAGTTTTTTCAAAATATTTTTCGCAAAAAATATCTGAAGGTGATTTTTTCTCCACCGTAGGAACCTCTTCCAACTCCCAGAATTTTTGCAAAGTATTATTTAAATCAGGAGTGGAAATAGTTGCCATAAAAGTAGAAATATTTTTTGATGCAAAAGCAGCATTTTGCAGAGGCATTTTTCCGAGCAAAGTCCATCCGAAGACTGTATTAATACAAGAGGGGGTGTCTGGACCGAAATAAAGTCTACCTTCCTCTAAAAGTGATCCATAAAGGTCCGCGCCAATAAGAAGCTGAATTCCAGCTTGATTATACCAACTGGGATCAGCTAATTTTAGACCAGTTAAGTAGTGCAAAGAATTTTGGTTAAAAGATACACTTGGCATTTTATCGCAAACTTGGTCTATTAATACAGATTCTAGACTAAAAATTTTCGATTTATTATCGATAGCAGCAATTTTACAATGCACCGCATGGCGCGCAGTAGTAGACATATCTCCTAAACCGTTTACATTAAGCGAAATGTTGGATTTAGGAAGTCCGAGTGCATTCGCACATTTTTTCGTTATAAAGGAGCACATGGCGCCATTATCCAAGATGGCGCGTATTTCGTGCCAATTTCCGTATGCATCACGGATGTGCAGCAAAGCAGTGCAAAGCAACGTGTCATAGTCGCCAAGCACAGTACCCGCGTGAATAGATTTATTTTCAGTAATCTGATTTTCTATGGGGTTAGTTTGTGATCCACTAGACGTCACAGAAGAAGAAGCCATCACCGAAGCCGGGGAGTTATTTTTTAGGCATAATAGACTGTGATGATTTAAAAAACAAAATCTACATCTTTTTTGTGAAGTGCACGAGTTTACTTGATGAAAACTAGCCATGCAGTTGGTGCATCCCTTATTATTTCTAATAAAATCAATGCGTTCTTGAATTGGTTTCACTAAAAAAGATTCACAGCTAAAAATCAGATGTGTATTTTTTGCTTTGCAGTAGAAACACGTGTTTTGTTTGGAATTTGCAGTTTTTTGTGACTGTCTGTTTGCAAGTAAAACTGTTTTATTTCGTGGATTACGGGGGGATCTCGAGAAGTTCCCTGGTCGTGAGTTTTGAACATTATCTTGTTTCATAGACAAAGATAAAGATTCAAGAGACGTGCAATGTTGCTCTAAAAATTTGTAAATATCTTCGTATTTTGGCATTAAATTAGAAGCGTGATTTTGTTCAAATAACTTACGCGTTCCCGGATCTAATCGATCCAAAAGCATGTTCGCAGTAATAAAGCACCAACTATGGGTCGCATATCCCATATTTTTTAAGCAATCAAGGTTTTCCTTGAACGTATCTAGCATTTTGCGCAATTCTAAAACGTCATCATTGGATAGCCGAGGTGAGTTTTCGATAGATTTCCAGTAAGAAACCGCACGCAAGCGCTTATTGTCATATCTGGAAATCAGCGTATCGTAGCAAAGTAAATAATTATTTCCTTCAAGAGGTATATTTTTAATTAAATTTAAAGCAGGGCCTCTTAAAATCGTACGTAAATATTTAAACTTCTCAATGTCCGAGCTCTTACGCGTATGTACAACCGCATTGTAAATCTCAATAAAGCTTGGAAACTCCTCAACATCGCCCGAAAAAGGAGGGACATTTAACTTGGGAAGAGAAAATTCTGGTTCCGGAAAAATAATTGTTTGATTATTTACCTCATTGTGGCTTCGATTTATTTCTTCAGCCTCCACCTCAAATAAATCATAGTGCAAAGCCTCAACCTCTACGCATCTATCCAAAAAATCTTTTTGTATTTTATTCTGAGCTTCCAGAGCTTCAGAATCGTCTGAAATCAAGATCAGTAAAGCATTATGATGCTTTTCAAAGCTCTTACAACAAGAAGAAAGTTTTTTAAAGTTAACTTTAAACCTTGTGTGAGCAGCTGGATTTGTTTTCGCCTGATTGGCATAGTGTTCAAGCACACTCAACTGATTGATTGCAGTCTGACGCAAGGCCTTAGCCGAGCTTACCTTTTTTTCGGTATCGTTTACCATTTTAAAAGGTTAAAGTGTAAAGTAAAGCAATAGTTAATAAGGGAAGCAAATTTAAAAAATATATCGTAGTACTTTTCAAATTCCCTCGTAAACCAAGATTCAAAGCAATATTAAAAGGCCAGCGGCTTTTAGCAAATATTGAGTAAAGAACAGCAAGTTTTTAGCAAAAAGTATAAATGCTAAAAAATATGCACAAAAAATTTAGCAACTGATAAGAGTTTCTATATTTGTGTAGGTACGCAAGGAAACGCAAGCCTTACATACATCGACAGCGCAATAAATTTTAATTTTGAAAAAAAATAAATTTTTCAAAATTTGTATGCAATTTGTATATTGCACAAATAAAAAATGCAATGCAAGTTGGTACGTGCAACGTACAATAGACACACCGTAGATAAAATGTAAAACCTAAGATATGCCTTGTCTCAAAAAGACGCAAAGTAAAGTCCTAACTTCAAACACAATTATGCAACTCTGAGAGCACCTATTACGCAGAACGGGAAATCCGGCTCGAAGGACCAAAAAATGGTCGGTCGAGACGTCTTTCGCATGAAAAAGTCAACAAACCAACCGAACTGTAGCAATAGGGATCTCCAGTCCAATAGTTCCCACTCTTAGGTTACACTTTTGTGTTTCTAGTTAGGAATAGTAGCATAGGGAATAAGTAAAAAATGTAAAGAAACGCAGCTCAAAAACACTTTGACTTACCCTTGGATGAAAGGAACTTGGTACATGGACAACTGCACAGTCGAATCCAAATAATTCCAATCAAAGTAGTAGCAGTAGCACATCAAAGCAATCCATAAAATGTTTATACACGACCGTGGTCCCAAAAAAACACGCATGTGATTTCACTTGGCGATCAATATATATCACTGGTATGGAGAGTACCCCAAATATTTGCATGAGCTCCGTATAGCAAGACGGACGTTGGAGCACTGCTATATATGAGCAATACAGCAGTAAAAGGTATGTATAAAATTAGGGAAAACTTAAATTAAAAAAGGATGGAAAATGGATATACTCAAGGTAGAGAAAGCAAAAATAACAAAGTAAAGTCAATGCATTCTTGAGCATATAATTCACCGCGCAAATTCAAATTTTTACCCTTTTTGTAGGCAAGGCATATCTTAGTAACTAAATTAGTTTAAACCAAGAAATAAAAGTAACTTTAAGTATAAAGTTTGAGCATAACTCTAGCAAAAAAAAAGAAAATAAAAAGCATTCTAATTTAGATAAATGTCTCTAAATTTTATATCTTAAAACTAAACGCCGGGACGAAGCACAAAGTATGTATAATACAAAAATAACAATAAAAATATTAAACTGGAGACCTGTAGGAAGGAGAGTTAGAGGAAGGCCACATACAGTTGGATAGGCAATGTCAAAGATGATATCAAGAATATGGAAATAAGAACGTGGCAAAGAATCGTACTAGAGAGGGCAGAATGGGGGCCTCTGGTTAATCAAGCTAAAACTCACTATGGGTTCTAATGCCACTTAAAGAAGAAGAGCTTTATGCTTATATGTATTAGTTTATTTAATTTGCCACGACTTGCTGCTGCTAATATTATTTTTTAAATGATCAAAGAAGTCCCAAGGTTTTTTGTTTTCACCTTGCAGGTTTCGTCTAAATAGAGTTTTATCTACGATTCACACGACAACACCTTATAGCGTTTAAGTCATTTTAGAATGTTTTAGCATAAGAGCATCCATATTTTCCACATATTTCTGGAATGAAAAGATAAAATAGCATAAAATGCTAAGAAAAACAATTTTTTTAAAATATTGCCGCCATTTTGTTTTAAAGTGATAGGTAACACTTAAAGTAAATTTATCAAAATTAATTTAATTTGTCTTAAAATAGAGAATTAATTTTTTTTCTTAATTTTGGCAGCCGCCATCTTGGATTCTGAAGTCGGGAAATCGGGGATCCTCGAATGAAAATTTAGCTTTTGCTACTACGGCGGTACTACTATGCCAAATATAAAAAAAATATACCCTTTTTGCAGCTGTATTTTACAAATTTACACTATAACCATGTTAATTTGTTTTCTTGTTCAGTCATTCAGTGTAATTTTTTGTGTGATGTCTCTGCATAATATGTTGAAAAAAAATTAAAACTACATATTTTGAATATGAAAAAATCCGTGTCGTAGATAAAATGTTGTATATGACACCTGCGGAACTAAACAACACTCGTGTAATTACATTGACTCGATCAAAAAGCTCGTCAGTTAATTTATTAAAGCTAATACCTTACTAGTAATATAAATAAATATTATATTATTTAGATGTACATATGTTTTCAAATAAATGTTTATTTTCCTTTAGTTTAAGTTTCAGTAGAGGAAAGTCGCCTGATAGGGGGTAAGTGAATTTCTCGCAACTACTGATTACGATATTGATTGTAAGTATTGTTTACTAAAGGCGCGTTCTCACGAATCGATTTTAGTTGATCAACTAAAATCGGTCAAATTTTTCTTCAGACCATAACCAAAAAATCGATCCAATTAGTTGAATAAAAATGGCACCAAGGGCAGTAATACGTGGAAGTGTCAATGTTGTTAGACTGTCTATTTCTTAGAGTAATAACAATATAAAGAGAAGTAATCAACCGCGGCCCCGTGTAAATTTTTCCTATTCGTGACGGTCATTCCTGAAAACTTAGAATTTACAGAATCCCCGGCGATGGCAACATAGCTGCGTCACTGGAGTTATCTCGCAAAAACCAAACCGGGCTGAAGTTTCACTATATTTTTAGAAACAGCACTTCTTGATTATTTTTACGTCCAACTAAGTTCTTTTTTATAAAAATAAAATTCAACACAAAGTAAAAAAACACCAAAAATTCAATAGGCCGGGTCCGACGGCCAAGACAACACTGCATTTAATACAAACACATGTTACTGTCAGTGTCGACCTTAGAGCTTAGGAAAATCTGGGCTAACCGTTCACGACTTGAGGACCTACCTCATTAAACTTTTTTGTTTAAAACTCGTAGACAATGATTGAGTAAATATAAAACTTCCTACTTCCATTGTCTTTATTTATTTTAAACACGACGTTTCGGTTAGTAAGTATTTCTAACCGTTTTCAATTGTAAACTAAACAATCCAGTCTAAAGGCTACTACTTATACTAGTCGTGTGCAGTCGGGTGTGACGGCCCGCCACCTTTTTTAATTCTGAGACGCTTGTTTTCCTTAAGGTGTGGTTTCCATATGTTTGGTATGTCCGTGCTTGGTTGACTGAAAACTTATTTATTCTGCATTATAAACGCAGCTTCAATACACTTTCGTTTTCGCCAATGTGACTCCTTATGCAAAACTTTAGCTTCAGACCATTGAATCATGTGATTATTTGAACATGCATGATCCGCTAAACCGGATTTTATGATATCCCCTAATTGGGTACTTTTCAGATGTTCATTTACTCTAACATGAAGAGGGCGTTTCGTTTCATCTACATATGATTTACCACACTCACACGGGATTTGGTAAATACATTCCTTAAGGTTTGAGGGATTTTCTGGTTTTGTTTTAGTTACGAAAGTCCTTATTAGTGTTTGGCTATTCGTCTTATATTTTCTGAAATCCTTTGAACATATTATTTTGAGAATTTGCTACATTTGGTTTGTTTTTAATTTTAGAGATCGTTGAGTTTATTAATTTCTCGGTATAACCATTCTGTTGTAAGTAGGTTTCCTATATACAGTGTTTTGAATGTTTCTGTCTATTCGTTTGATAAGAACATTCAAAAAAGGTAAAGCCGAATCTTTTTCAATATCCATTGTGCATTTGATTCTTGGTCGAAAACCGTTTAGAAGATGTAGAAAATTCTGCAGTTTGTCATCATTTTCTGGCCATATAATAAATATGTCATCCATGTTTAACTCTTGCTGTGTTGATCGCATAGTCCTCGAAGCACTCCATGTAGATGTTTGCTACCACTGGCGAAAGAGACAAAACCATTGGAAGTCCATCATTTTGCGCGTAAAACTTATTTTTTGGAAAGTAAGCTTTCCAATCCTCCTTTTGGGAAATCAAAATATCGGAAATAAACTTACCCTTGGTCAAATTATCGCCATTAAATCGTAATCCGCAGAGACACCATTTTCCACACAAAAAATGCTACACTTTTTTTTCCTTTCAAAAAAAGTACTTAAATTTAGATTTTTTAAAAAATATTTGTAGAATATAAGAAATAAATAAAATTGCAAACTTAAACCACGGTGGCGGCGAATTGCCCCGGCGGCGAATTGGGTCGGGGGATAATTGGTTCAGCTGCGAATTGTCATATTCCCTAAAACTATTTTTTAAATAGATTATATCAGATCAAATATAGGTTACAACATAGCTTTTTTAAAAAATAACGAAGAACAAACATTTTCTCGACGCAAACAATGCCTTCCAAAGCTATTGCTTTTCGGGTTAGCACACAGGGTTATTTAAAAATGTCACGAAATTTTTAATGTTAATAACTATGTTCTCGGGCAAAGTACGTAACGCAATAATTCAGGATTTTTGACCCCCCTTCCTCCTTCACGCATTAAAAAAAAATACATCCAAATTTCACTAAGTGTCGCGCAAGGCTAAATCCACCACCCCCTCTTGAGCATTATGTTATTTAAAAATGGCTCCTACATATAAACTGCCCTTCATTTTTTCTGCAAGTTCAAAACGCGAGGTGACGCGACGTGGCAACAACGCCTAAAATAGCACGGTCGAACATTTTTTCTGTGAAATGTGCTGTTGGCTGTTGTATGGTTCGGTGTTTTTGAGTTTGGTGTTTATAACTGCGTTTTTTATTTTGTTAGTACAAAAAATAACTTATTTGTACTTCACAATGAATAGGAAGAAGGGCTGTGTTTGTGAAAATACGGTGATAAATCAAAATATTTTATTAGTATTTTGATTAAATGTAAATACACGACGCCACTGGCTAAACTAAAAAAAAATATATAACTAGATTTAATACGTCATCGGATGATGCAGTATTGCCGATTTCGGGTAGAAACAAAATAGTATTTTATTTAACAGCTAATATCTTAAAAAAGATAAATAAAAAGCATTCTTACAAGGTCTCGTAACTAAAAGGTTCCAATTTACGAAAAACAGAGGGGCGGGACTTGCTCCGAGGGGGCCAAGTCTGCAAATTCATAACTCATCTTTACGCCTTTGAGTGCCCTATATGTCTTTACTTACTTTCTTTTGCTTTTCAAAATATGCCTGAATATATTTCTATATAATTATGTCTAGCATTAAGTGCTCACTGAATTTTTTTTTCGATTATTAGTAGTGCTTCAGCTCTATAAACAGATAAGCCGCCTATTAAATAATAACATAGAATATCCTTAATATCGGTTAGACTTGTTTGATCAATGATCAATAGTTTAAGGTCCTCTACAATAAGATAGAGAAACGCTCTGCCATGGGAATGTAGTTCACATAGCCCAAAACCAAACCCGGCCCTGCTAGCACAAAATCCGTAATATGACGTCATCCCGCTGTTACCACGTTTTGTGAAAGTCGTGGGGAAAGGGACCGTTCATAAATTATGTTCTTGTAATGAAAGGTTTTCGAATGATTAATTCAAAAATTCACAGTACAAAACAACGCGACGCGGACTAATAAGCGTAGGCCAAATTATAGCGTGGTTGAATAGGTCAACAAAACTAAATCACTATATATTTTGCAACTGGTCACAAGTTGAACCTGATTTATTATTTATACAATTTAAAGAAGATACAGGAGGCGGCAACAGCGTAACGCATGAATTGTTTCCCAAGAAATGAATGAATGACCGCCCAAAACGAGTTTACCGCTCCTCTTTTTTTTCTTACTCTGAAGTCTATTTCCATTTCCAGGGCCATGACATTTAAAGCATTTTCGATGATTCCAAATTTAAACATAACACCCTCTGACCATTTTAAACTCATTTTGTTTTGCTTTTAATTGAACAATAATTATTGTTATTATAAAATTACTCTACAAAACAACCACCAAACGTTCACACGCTCCAAACAAGATTCGACTCGACGAAAAAATATTGATTTTATAACTTGAACGATAACGATCAAACTTTTGTGGAATCGACAAAAGTTGACCGATAAAAGTTGAAGCATATGTTAAGACAGTTGGTTTTATTCGATTTTAGTTAATCAACCAAAGTTGATCAACTAAAACCGATTCGTGAGAACCCCCTAAACTTTTGTGGAATCGACAAAAGTTGACCGATTAAAGTTGAAACATATGTTCTCACAAATCTTTTTATTCGATTTTATTTAGTTGATCAACCAAAGTTGATGACCGATTAAAGTTGAAACATATGTTCTCACAAATCTTTTTATTCGATTTTATTTAGTTGATCAACCAAAGTTGATTAACTAAAATCGATTTGTGAGAACGCGCCTAACCAACGATTTGCCAGAAAGGCACCAATTTCTTTTTGGCAAAAAACTGTTCTTTGTTTTAACGTTTGAGGTAAACATAATTTTAAGTGGAAAAGTAAGTTTTTTTGGAAATTTAGTTTTTAAAGTTTCAATAATAATATTTTATAAAAAAATGTGCGTACTTTCTGAATATAGTTTTCTTTTTTAAACAAAAACATATTTTTTCCCAATATGGGGTTATCCTTAGATAAGGCATGCCTGCTTTACCCAACAATGTGGACAAATTTAGTACTTTATTTTATATCATTTTCTTTCTCATAGTTTTTACAGTTTACTCTATTTTATTGGCACTCTTATTTTATACCCAAATATCAAAGTCACGATCTTGGGCTTATTAAAACTATTTATTTTAGTATTAAAATGCATTACTATATCTTCAATAGTATTTGATGAAATACTTACGTTGAACAATATATTTAGCGCAAACTTGCTCCCCTGGCAGACATTCGGTCTTTTTGTGCCTGTCTTCGTACCAAAATCGTTCACAATCGTTTACTTCATTGTTGTAACCTGTCTCTCCGCTACAGCTGTAACACTCCAAAGAGTGTGCTAAAAATACAAAAAATAATGAACATTTTGTCACAGCTCTGGTGACATAATTTTTTATAGGTACACTTTAACACATATAAAACGCGTACGCCGATTTTGTAAGCAATATTTCTTTACGAATTTAGTCCACCTAAGTCCACTCAATATCATATTTTGTTATTACAGTCTTGTCTAACTTAAAAACGTAGAAAAAATAATATTTATTTAAATTATAAATGCCACGACAGCTATCGGAATTCGATAAAAAGGCCAAATTTTAGCAAAATTAGATTGCCGTAGAACTGTCGTCGCGTCGGCGTCGGGCCGCCGCCAATTAGGAACGGCACAAGTTCACTTTAGTGCGTCTAAAAAGAAAATACGAATAAAAAAATTTTTAAATAGAAAAAACACCCAACTGCTAAATTTACTTGTACCTACTAGTCGCAGTTAGGTACAATTGATAGGCAATGATCTCTATATATACCTATAATGTACGACATGCTTGAACTTTTAGTTTTGATGCCCATAGCGCACTTACGAAATTATACAGTTTTGTATTTTCATAAATCAGGTTATTGGGTAATTTTGTACCCAACTCCGACTAGAAGTTACAAGTAAATTTAGCAGTTGGGTGTTTTTTTTATTGATTTTTTTTTTAGTTCCAACTTTTAGGTTTAATTCTTATTCAGCCTTATAAAAAGCACTATGCATTTACAATTCATTTAGCCTTAGGTACCCAAAAAGTACGTGTACATTTTCTACGGATGCGGACAGTGTTACCTTCCATTAAGTGAACGCGGGGGAGGAGAGAGGGAGGAGGGAACTAGTAATGGTGTCGAAAAAAATCTGAAAGGGTGTGCAGAAAGAATTTTTGAAATCGCTCTATATTTGTTGAAGGTATAGCTACAACTATTACTAATAACGAGGGAGGGGAGAAGAGAGGGAGGGGGAAACTAGTAAAATGATGTTGGAAAAAAAGTCTTAAAGCGTGTGCAGAAAGAAGTTTTGACATCGCTTTAGATTTGTAAACGTGCTATAACTATTACTAATAAGGAAGGCGGGGAGGAGAGAGGGAGAGACGGGGGGGGGACTAGTAAAATAGTGTTGAAAAAAAAAATCTAAAAGCAGAAAAATTTTTGAAATCGCCCTATATTTGATAAAATTATTTGATTATGGTTTTAGAATAGGGTGGGGGAATGACAGCAGGGGAGATGGGTGGGAGACGGGAGGACTACAAAGTAACTACAGCAAAAGGACATTTGCAATGGGTGATCAAAGGAATTGCAATAAAATCGTCTGAAATTTAGATAATTTGTACGCCTTAAAGCCTACATCATGTGACAAAATGGCGTCTAAAGACCGCCATGTTAATTCCTGTTTAAAAAAATATAGCCTATAGCACCTTCGAGATCAGAAGCAATTCAACGACTCCTTTTTTGTCAAAATCGAATTAGCCGTTTATCTCTAGCGTGACACAAACATACATATTTACATGCTTGTGTTAACCTGATGCAAAACTCGGTAAGCAAGCAACATTTTTAAAATATTCCTATGCACCTAACTTCTGCTGTGCGCATTTTATGTATCTGGTTGTGTATAAAGAAGGTTTCATGTTTTATAGTAGGTATTTAAAAAAGTGTTTTACAAGATTTACCGGAACTTCCACCATTTTTAAATAAACGGTTCGTTACGTACTTTTGTTATTTTTTAAGCAAAATTTTATTCTTTGCCCGTTGCATCTATAAAAATTAGGCACTCTTAAGCTATTATTGCAAACTTCATGTAATTCCGGTAATCCCACATTCTTTGTTTGTTTATGTTTTTTCACGATCTTGATTTTTTACTAGTTTTTTTTTTCAATAAACGGGAGAAAGATAAGTGAAAACTTGGAAAAAAAAACATAAGTAGGGGCACTGTAAGTAGTAAATAATAAACCCAAAAGGGTTGCTGACTTTATTCATTTTGTAAATTTTATGGGATATTACAGAACGTTAAAGACTACTCTTACAAAGTGTGCCACACTTTGGATATGTTCCCTGGATAATTTTTTTTATCAAAAACGTCGGTTTGCTGAAAAACTCATTCTTATATAAAAATGATTAGGGTGGATTCAGAGTTCTGTAAAAAAAGCCAAATTTAGGAAAAATCTATACCCCTTTCTATTTTCTCAAGAACAAGGACCGCTCTCGGTTTATAACCCCCAAGAAATTATGTGATATCCTTAAAATATTTTTTTTTGTGTGGTGGTTTTTGGGTATTTCAGCACTTTCATTAACCTCAAGAATCAAGTACCTTCAAATCAACGGCGGCGTGTGCTTTATTGATGTGGGGCGCCCGAGATGTGGGTATAGGTCGGTGTGGTAATCTCCAAAAATAAACTGGCTCCTAAAAAGTGTGGTGCCTGGATCCCCCCACCGAAGCGCTGCTGCTGCTCCAAATCATTATTTTCACGAGAAAATCGAAAGAAAACTTAAAATATGGTGCGAAAGAAATTAACGAATTAAACGACGTTTAACGTTAAACAACCGTTAAAATCAAATGGTTTAAGTCCCCGGTATTGTTTTTATAGTTATTTTATTAAAAATCCTAAACGGGCAAAACTTTTATATTTAAAAAATTGGTGTGGGTTGTATCACAAAGAAACTTATATATTACCGTCAAAAATACTCTAAAAATTCAGCGGAAAAATATATATAAATTCGTGTTTGAAATACTTAATCCACATTTTTATAAAACTTTTAGGTTCGAAGAATCTTATCATGCACGGAAAACCAAAAAATAAACCAACAATTTATTCTTTTCAAAAGAATTATCACTTCCTAAATATTTAAATCAATTTTTATTAGCAAGTAATTATTGTTTTAAGAGTGGATGTGATTTTTAATTATTTTTGATATTTGTAAATTCAAAGATCTACTTTACAGCAAAGACGAGTTTGTATTTTTACATAGTTTTGCTCCAATAACTTACGAAATACTGCAATAATATATAATGAAGGATACGAAATCATTAATGAAGATAAAAGTACTTTTTGTGGGAATTAAAACATAGTTAAAAATTTTATTATTATCTTAATGCTCTAATAGTCAGAGCATATTATTTTAAAATGCTTTCCGTTTTCGGTCTAGAAGCAAATTATATTACTTTTTGGCAACAGACCATTTCCCCCTAATTTGACCCCGCTGAATCCGAATATCTCTGTTGCCAACTCGAATAATCGACAGGGACGAAGAAAATCCCCCCCAAACCCCCAAAAACCTGTTATTTTTTCAGTTTTATGCAATTGTCTCGAAAACTAACGTTTTTATCAAAAATTGCAAAAAACAGTTTTTTGTGGAGAATAAGCTTAGGAAAAGCAAATAGCTCTTCAGTGGCGTACGTAAATTGGGATTATTTAGAATAAACTTATTATAGGTTTTTCAAAATTTTCTCAAAAACTACACTTTTTAGGAAAAAATATGTAAAACATTTTCTTTTAAAAACTTTATTAAAATGTCGGGTTGTTGCCATATTTAAGGCTTCAGGGGCGTACTAATATAAACTTATTTTCAAAAATAACTGAAATAATCAGTTTCTCTTGCATATTTAAATATCTTTTCTAACTAAGATTTTCAGAAAAAATGTGCCTTTATTCTTTATTGAGGATAAGACAATTTCTTTTTAAATGATATATTACAAAGTGAGGTTAATGTTATGATAAATACTTCAAAAAGGTTCGTAATTTATACCTACTAAAATAAAATGTTTATAAATAAGTTCTTTAAAGCAAAAAAACACCGGTGGTTATAAGGGGAGGGGGCATAGGGGCCATGGCCCCCCCTAAGCAATATTTTTGTGCAGAAAGTAACAGTAGTAACTTTGACACAGGTGTTTTTGGTTATTTTTTTAAGCATATGGAACTAAAAATAAAGTGGTGAATCTTATGCAACGGTTTGGGGGGGCGGGGAATAATCATAATTAGGTACTTATTGGGATCAACAACCAACCTGTCAACCTGTTAGGAAGAGTTTGATATTTTTTTGCCTTATGAAATTTACGGACGCCCCTGGAGAGTTTTCTATACTATAGGTCACATTTTGTGACACACTGTTTAAAAGGACATTTTATTATCGGACCCGCCACCGAAGCCATAAAAGGTCAAAAGTACAAAAGGTCGAAAAAAAATCGACAAAACAAAATATTAAAAATACAAATTTACCGTATCAAGTCGAATTCACCTGTCCAGTCGATGTGGACTCGCGGCCGTATTTTCGATCTTTTGTTTTTTGATCTTTTGTACTTTCGACCTTTTGTACTTTCGACCTTTTGTATTTTCGACCTTATTTTTTCGACCTTTTGTACTCTCGACCTTTCGTACTTTTAACCTTTTATCCGCCGCTCTTTATTATCTACCGAAAAGCTAATAAGACACAAAATTGATTAGTTTGGATTGATCTTAAATACTTTCTTTAAATTAAGAACACCACTGGAGCGGTAAATATAAAATAACTTCTACTTTGTTATACACCGTCTGAAAGGAAATTTTATTGACTACGACGAATTATGGAACACATTTTTTGATAAAGAGCTTGGTTTTTAAGAAAATTGAATAAAACATATTAAAAACATGTTTTTTTATTGATTTGTTGAAATCACCCCCATTGACGGACGTCGCTGGAGAGTTTGCTATAAGTCAAACCCCACCGAGTTGCACATTTTTAAAAAGGAAATTTCCCTGTCTACAAAATAGTGTAGAACAAGTTTTTTCATGTTAAGCTTAGTTTTTGAGAAAATTAGATAAAACTTGTAAAAAAAATGGTTTATTTTCTGTTTTTTCAAAATTAATTTAATTTACGGATGCCCCTGACGTTTTATTTATAAAACCAATTTAATCATATTATACGCCATTTTGAAGGAAATTTTATTGAGTATACCAAAATGTAATACATGGTTTTCTGTAGATATTAGTTTTTTTAAAAATTAAATAAATCTTGGAAAAAACATAGGTATTTTTTCAACTTTTTTTAATTACTTCAATTAACGGACGCCGTTGGAGAGCTTGTTATAAGTCTAACTTTATTAAGTTATACCACGTTGAAAAGGGAATTTTATTGTCTACAATAAAGTATATTATAAATTTTTCTCTTAGAAGCTTAGTTTTTAAGAAAATTTGAAAAAACTTCAAACTTTCAGATTTTGGGGGGTCTGGGGGGACTTTTGGAGGTTTTTGCAGCCATTTAAAAAAAATAATATGTTATTATTTTTTAATTATACAAATATATATTTTGAATGTACACCTGTGACAATTTGGGCTTTCCAGCGGCAACTTAAAATTCCGCCGCCATTTTGGCCGCCATCTTGAATATCTCAGCCCCTGTCAATATTTCGAGTTGGCAACAGGGATATTCGGATTCAGCGGGGTCAAAATACGGGGAATTGCCCATTTGCCAAAAAGTAATATAAAATGCTTCTAGAAAGTGGATTTTCCCGAATCTTGCCTGAACTATAAACACTGATTAATTTTTGAGCAAGCTCGCAAAGACTGCACGGCTATCCATGCTGAAGTGAATACTGTATGTCAGCTTGCGTTCATGATATAGAATCAATGAGAGTTAGTTTTAAAAAAATTATTTTTAATAATTGGTTTATAAATAGTTCAGCGGTTGATGTTGGTTTACAGAAATGGCGTAATAACCTTTCAAAAATTTTAAATTTCACAGATAATTTTTTAATTTAAATTACGTGTTAGTGCTTTTGCGTAAAGTCAACAATTTAAATTTAATCTCATATTTAATCAAAATTTGGGAGTAAAAAATCGATACCCTAATTCTGATACGTCGTATCCCACAAAATAATAAAAAATCATAATTTAGCGTCAAAGGTTAGTAATTATGCATAGCTATATGCTGCTAAATCCTCGCAACCAACCAAAAAATATAAAACGGTCATTCCAGCGATTTCTAACAATTCGTATCATAGTTACTAATGCTAATTTGATTAGCCAAACTTTTCTGTCTACCAACCGAATCGCTCGAAAGACAAACCCGCATCTGCGGTGGACTGAAAAGGGTCAAGTTAGGACAATTCGGAGTTGCTTAGCCCGAGAAAATGAACAGGGTCATCTCCGCAAACACGGCGAGGGCCTCCTCAAGGCTTCAAGCGATAGAAGAAGACGTACACTTCTGTGGAGTATAAAGAAAAGAGACAGGTGATAAAGAAAATTGTTACCGTGGTGAAAAACAAGAAAAATAAGGTCTTATCACTCATCACCACAGATTCAATTGCTGGCACTACTGCTAATGTTACAAGTTTGTGGATATTATCCAAGCATAAGTCATCCTGATAAATTTAATTTTACAAACCCAGGAGCTTGGTCCCAGTAGAGAAGAAGTTTGAACGGTATATGGCTGTTTTAGGGCAAAGTAAACAGCCTGATTTAGAGAAGATTTACATTTTACCTCTTGTTATAACCTTTGAGCTTAAACGAGCCGTTTTTGATGCAATGCTGACAATGTTTAGGAATCACTTTGTTCCTAGAAACAATGTAATATTTGAAAGAAGTTCAATTCCCGAAGGCAGCTTCCAGGTTAGTCAGTGGATAGATTTATTCGAAGTCTCTATGGGTCATTCTAAAAATTTGGGACAATATGAGGGGTAAAAGTGTAATCGACCTAAGTTATGAATATTAACACTCTTTTTAATTTACTTGCATGGGATATCGTTTTCTGATAATGTTTAGGTGTGTGGCCAAAAATCTATGTCAAAATTTGAAATATTATTGATAAAAAATAAAAATTCGTGTCCACGAAGTGGAATGGTTTCTCCACGGAGTTGAAATTTCATGTAGTTTAGAATTAATTTAATATTAAAAAAATTCCAAAAGTAAAATTTTCGCATGGTATATGTTACTAAAAATGCTGTATTAAGGAGAGAGAAAATAACACATGGGTGGTAAGCTTACTTTTTTCAAGAAAAGAAAGGTTTTCTGTTTTAGTATATAAACAAAGAAACAATAAAATCGTATTTTAAAAATAAACAGGTTTTAAATAACTTAGTTTAAAAATGTATGAAATACATAAAAAAACGCTAAACAGAGGATAATTTATTTTAATAATTTTGCATGCATAACCGTCGTCGCTGTCGTCGCATACAGAACAAGTGAAAAAAGCGTTCTGGCTCCCCGTTATTGCACTTGCTACAGATCCATTTAAGATAATTTAGGCATTGAATCCATTCAAGATTAGTATTATGTTTAGATTTGCTGTTGGGGGCTAATTACTATATCATATTTTGAGTTATCTTCTTTACGTTGTTGCTGATCAGTTTTTCGAGATTTAGTCTATGTCTGTTAAGTATCACTTTTGTTTCTTACTTTTGGAGGTAATTACATCGTTTTTATCTGGATGTGCATTTTATAAATTGTCTTTTAGCCTTATAGCTTTTGTTCATAGACATAAAATTGGTAAATAGTTGTTTTCTTAAAACTTCTGACTTCCGAAAAACGGTTTGATCTTATAACAAATTTTTGGTGTTTGTTAATGGGGAATTTTTCTATTATAATTATTATTATTCTATGTAGTCTTGTTTTGTACCGCTGCATTAATTTTTTGTCCTTCTCGACTTTTTTCTATAATGCTTTCAATTTTCTTACAGTGTCTGAGCGCTTCCTTAAAATGCTTTTTCTTCTAGACCTGAGACAATTTCCTTTACTCTCTAGCACTAGTTTTTTACTTGCACTATGATTTCGTTAGTATTCTTTCCACTTTCTCTAAATCTTTTTTTTCTCTTCTCGATACTTCTCCAATAAGCCTAATTTTGCATTGTTTTTGCCGCTTGTAATATCTTTGTCTTTTCTCCTGCTTTGCAATTTCATATTGCTGACAATCTTTTTTTTGCTGTCTTCGCTTTTCGAAGTCCACCTTTGGTTTCGCCATATTTTTGCTAAAACAAAAATCTATGTAAAAATAATTCATTTTTATGACCGGTTTGCTATTATAGTCTAAAATCAGAATGCAGCATGAGTAAATTATTTGTTGATTTTCTCACAAGCACGAAAACAAGAACAGAAACCCTGTATTTAATGCAAAAATGTATACTTTTTTAAAGTTTATTTTTGCTGTTCTTTTAAATAAATACAAAGTCATATAGCTAAATATTAACCCACCCTAGGAGATGACTCTTCAACCCCAGTACAAGTAATTAACAAATACTAGCAATTAATTTAAATTAAAGCGTCTTCTAAGGTTAAAAAACACTTATTATTTCTACTCCATAGACACCAATCTACTCCATGGACTTATAAATGTCCATGGAGCAGAAGTCCATGGAGTAGAATTTTTTTGGAAAAAAATAGTTATATATTCGCGAAACAAAAAAAGTTGTACTAATTGGCGCATAAGATTAAAATGCCAACAAATGGTCAACTAAACGCATATTCTTTTAAAAAATTTAACTTTGCTAAAAAATTTTAAACGCGTCCATGGAGTAGAAAACAATAAAAATACGTACCTGCCAACGAGCACTACGACAATCATGACGACCAATCCGCACAAAATTGAGCAATGCTATCATATCGAACGACAAAACCAAACCAAAACGCAAGTGTCAAATAGTCCAGGCGCGCTTAATAATCTAGTACCAACCCTGGGCGGCAAAATTCTCCCAGGTCCACGTAAAAGAATTCAAATGTAGGTACACACTTTTCTTGATAATTTTTAATAACTATTTTTAGTAAATATTTGTTTTTGGCTATTGTATAATAATTATTGACATTTAATCTTTTGATGTAAATGGCTGTTATGACCCGAAAAAAAATTGTTTTTTTTTAATAAAGCAATATTTTAGGCAAAACGTGATGGTTACAGTCCATGGAGCGGAATTTTGATGCCTTTGGGCTGTTTTTAAAAATATTTTTAAACTGAAAACAAATAATTTAATAAAAGTTCCTAACAAAAGGCATTTTATATTATTACCTAAAAATTATAGATTAATAAAAAGTATTCTTGTTTTAATAATATTGGATGGTTATATCAAATTGTCCCAAATTTTGAGAATCATCCCTATACACTAGTTAAGTCATGCTTGTATGAGTTATTCGACAAAAGTCAAGCAATTCGAAGCAGAGTTGTTGAGGGCATGGTGGACAAAAAGACATCAGACCACCTGCAGTTGCAAGGCTAAGCTGACACTGGCTGATGCTGTAAGAATGGCTAAAAAAGCAGAAATTGTAGCTCAGCAGAGTAAAGAAATGATGAATAGTCAGAGGCGGGTGGCAAAAGTTTGGCCGAAGTCACTATAATAAGAAAAAGAGTCAAGAGAAGGGGAAAAATGAGACAGATAAATGTGAATATTGCGTGTTGCAACAGAAGCACGAACGACACAAGTGCCCTGCGAAGCAGTCAACGTGTAATAAGGACAAAAAAGTCGGACATTGGGCACTTATAGTTCCCAAAACGGTGAGATCGGTCCAAGATGAGACACGTGAATCTGCAGATGAAAATTAGTTAGTAACATAATTTGGAAAGCCAATAGAGTTTTTAGTAGATTTGAATGCCGTCATCAGTTGTGTACTTAGTAAAATATTCAATACTAGTATTTTGCAGAATTTATGTCCTAGTGCTAGCAAAATAACTGACCCATCAGGCAATTTGTTGAAATTATTCGAAATATGAAGACTTAATTAAACCTATTCTAGGCTGCTCAGAAATTGTTACAATGAACTGTTTCAGTTTTCTGATGGTATGGGCCCACAGTCTACTTAGAACCTATAGAAAAATATCTCGAGGTATTTAGTAGTGTGGGTACATTCAAAACATAAATGCCTATCCAACTTGAAGGAGGTGAACCAAATGCTCAATCGGCCCCCAGAATAGTATCAATCCCTCTCTTAGATCTAATATAACAAGAGCTTGAAGGGCTTAAAAATCTTGATATAATCGGAATATACCCCATGTGTGATTCCAATTGTTTTTAATAACAAAAATTAAACAAAGTTAAGACTCTGTATCAAATATTCTAAGCTTAATAAAACAGTTTTAATACCGTACTTTCCAATTAAAAACGTTGAAAACATTTTGACCACATGAAACATGAACCGAACCGAACCGAACCGAACCAACAAAATTTTATTTTTAAAATTTGATATATTTTTTCTTTTTTGTTAAAAAAAGAATCCCACTACTTTACATTACTTTACAAAAACACGCTACATCAATTTTATTTTCAGATTTTTTTTTAAAATTGCAGCTCCTAAAACTGGCGCCATCCCACAAATATACCCAAAAATACCGAACTAACTGCGAAAGCTTGACTGTTCTTTTAATAAGAGAAGATTCTGCCATTGACGGGGTAGTTTCGCACATTGACGACGTTTTGATTTTTGCTAAGACTCTCTAAGAGACCAATAAGATATTATTTAAATTTCTAGATATTAAATTAAAGCCAAAGGAATAACCCTGAATAAGGATAAATATATATTTCGTGTACAATTACTTACTTTCTTTGGACATTTAATTTCCAATAAGGGGATATCGATCAATCCTTCCAGAAATGATTCTATTTCTAGGTTTCCAGAACTTACTAATCAAACCGAAAATTTGCAGTTTCTAGGACTAAATAATTTGTCTTGAAGATTTTAACCGAACAAGTCTGAAGTCATTGAACCTTTAACTGTATTGTTAAAAAAGCATGTGCCTTTTAATTCCTGTAATGTAATCTTAAAACAGATCATAATTATCAGGTATTACAAACAAAATCTATCGATGAATTAACACCAAGACTACAAAGATTCATAATTAAGTTCATTATATCTCTGGCAAAGAATTGATAGTTCCTGTCTGTTGAATGATAATTTTTAAAAAAATCTAGGAAAACCCAAAGATGGCGACTTGTCACAAGATCGAAGCTCATGTAAATTTGATTATCCAGTCTATTCAAGTAAAATCTCATTTTCTAGAGGAAATTAAACAAAAACATGCTCGTGATCCGATTTGTCAAAAACAATATTGTTTGTCTGGATGGTCTGATAAATATAAATTAGAAACCGATTTATTACCCTATTATAATTACCTATTTTATATCTGCTTTCAAGAAGGCTGCTTAATAAAAAAACTCACAAATTATTGTTCCCCAAAGTTTGCAGTTAAAATATATTGAATTTATTTATCAAGATCACCAAGGGGTTGTTAAATGTTGTGAGAGGGCAAAAGCTTCAGTGTGGCGGTTGAGTATTTCTTGGCAGATTAAATTTAGTTCAAAATTGCCCTAAATGTGTTTTTTTTCCTGAACGCCCCTGACACAAAGAAGCTCTTGATTTGGAAAAATTTGAAGGGTAATTATTAATTACAAGCTACTTTTCAAGATTTTTTGAAATATCTAAACTTAACAAAATAACTGAAGCCATAATCAATACCAAATTGATGCTGCTATTTTGTTGCTATGGTATACCAGATTTGGAACGATCTGATAACGGTGCGCAGTTCTAGTCTAAATTTAAGGGGTTTTCGCAAAAATAAGATTTTAATTTTGTGACAAGTAGTCCAAAATATCCGGCTTCAAATAACAAAGTAAAATCGAAAAGTTTGGTTTAAAAAAATTCTAAAGATCTGGATTTAGCATTGCTTTCCTATCGTACTGCACCTCTTGCATGCGGAGTGAGTCCAGCAGAACTCCAGTCTTAAGAACCCTAAGCTAAGGTCTTATTTGCAAGTTCCACCAAGTGTTAATAAATCTGTGAAAACAAGTCACATTCCTAAAAAAGAGAATAAGGCAAAATAGAATGAGGCAAAGATATAAAAATCGACATAGAACAAAATAATTATGAAAGTTTTCTATAGGAGACTATGATTGCATTAGTGAAAACATAATTAGAGTGACCATGAAGATGCTTGGACATAATATAAGCATAATAGCAGTCTACGTACCATCAGATGACGAAAGAGTAGCTACAAAACAAATGTTCTTTGATCAACTTGATGAGACTATCACAAAAATCGGTAATGCCAGAGAAATAATTATGCTTGGCGATTTTAATTGCCAAACTGGTAGGCAAACCCAGAGCAAAGTGATAGGACCATTTGGAGAGGAAGTAACAAATGATAATGGCTTAAGACTGATGCAATTGTGTGAAACCCACAACCTAAAAATAAATAATGGTTTTTTTAAACATAAGGATATTCATCGATATACCTGGATTCAGGAATCTTAAATCAATCATTGATTATGCTATAGGTGGACAACACTCGCAATTAAAGTGGTATGATGTGCGAGCACTTCATGGTGTTACCTGTGGATCTGACCACCATCTAGTAAAAGCAAAAATATTATTCCCTTTAAGAAAAACAAATAAGGACGAAAGTATTAGAGAACATAAAAACCTAGAAAGCATCGAAGACAATCAAAAATACAACTTTAGAAGTCTAGAAATCGAAAGTACTCAAAGATTATATCAGAACCGATTAGATGAAAAATTAATAAACACAAATCACTCATTTGAAGAGATATATAAAAACATAATAAAAAGCTTGAAGGAAGCAACGAAGCTGTTGGGTACCAAGATAATAGAAATAACAGGAAGATGTGGTGGACGGACAAAATACAGGAAATGGTCAAAGAGACAAAACGCACATACTTGAAATGGCTCAGTACTAAGGAGCAAAGAGACCTAGAAATCTACAGGGAAACCAGAAGACAGCTAAGAAATTTGATACGCACAGAAAAAATGAAATGTTCGAGCGCAAGTGCCACGACATAAATACACACGTAGGAAGTAGGCAGAGTTCTGAAGTATGGAAATTAATTTCTACAGTAAAAAACCCAACAAAAGAAAAAGTAAACATCCAGATAATCAGACCAGAACAATGGACAGAACACTACAAGGGACTGCTGCAGGAGACGAGACCCGAATATCTGGCAGCCTATCCGAGAAGAGACATAGAAGTACATGGAGAGGAAGTAATCATCGAAAAAGAAATAATAAAGAATAATATTAAAAAGCTTAAATCCGGAAAAGCTAGCGGACCTGGGGGAATATATGCTGAAATGCTCAAATATGGATCAGAGAAACTACTCGAAAATCTCACATATATTATTAACCAATGCATAAACGGACATCCAGTACCTAATGATTGGAAAATTGCATTCATATCCTCAATACATAAAAAAGGAAACAAGCTGGATTGCAACAATTATAGAGGAATTTCAGTAACCAGTACTCTAAGTAGATTGTACGGTAGGATTCTTAGAGATCTAATAGAGAATGATTTTCATGAACAAGAAGCAAAAGAGCAAAGTGGGTTTCGCGCAGGCAGATCTTGTAGTGATAGTGTTTTTTGTCTTAAACAAGTAATTGAGGAAAGGAGCGCCAGAAATATAGAGACTCATGTTACCTTTGTGGACCTACAAAAAGCGTATGATACCGTTCCAGTAGAAAAATTATGGACAGTGTTAGAGCAAACTAATATCAATCATACATACATAAAAGCGATAAAAGAACTATACAAAGGGTCAAAATCTAAAATAAAATTGGAAATCGACTTTCAAAAGAATTCCTGGTAACAAAAGGCTTAAGACAGGGATGTTGTATCTCTCCAACTCTTTTTAAAATATATATCGCAACAGCTCTAAAAAACTGGAAACGTAAAGTACACGGAATGGGAATACAACTTAACGACCGATTTACCATATACACACTACAGTTTGCTGACGACCAAGTAATTGTGGCTAATGATAAAGAAGACATGGAGTATATGATGAGAAAGTTAACAGAAGAATACCAAAAGTGGGGATTAACAGTGAACGTGGACAAGACACAGTACTTATGTATTTGAATCGAATCCAGTGAGTTAGTACTAGAAAATGGACAAACAATATCTCCATGCAATGAGTATGTGTACATGGGTGTCACATTTGATAAGAAAAGAATGTAAAATTTAACATATATGAAACAATGGTCAAAAGCACGCTGTTGTATGGAATAGAGACTTGTCGCGTAACAGAAAAATACAAAAAAATGGAAAGTGTCGAAATGGATGCAATAAGAAGATCAATGAGAATATACAGAATAGATCACATAAGAAATGAGATCATAAAAGAGAGAATGGGAATCGAGGGAAGCATAACGGATGACATCACTAGAAGGCAACTGATATGGTACGGCCATGTACAACGGATGAACGACGAAAGATTACCAAAGCAGGTCCTAGAATGGCAACCAATAGGGCGCAGAAAAAGAGGGCGTCCTAAACTAGAATGGCAACAGTCAATCTAAAGATCAATGAGTCAAAAAAATCTGACAGAGGATGATTGCCAGGATCGAAGGAGGTGGAGAATGGGCGTCGGACAACGTAGACAAACGTTCTAAACCGACATAGTAGTGGTAAACTATAGGAGACAGTGTTTGCGTTACTGACATAAGGCCGTATGGTAAAGTTGTTGCTGTTTTAGGCGAGCCAAGGTCTAACTTAATTGAATCTAATTTCGGAAAATACCGACGAAATAGGTAGCACCTTATCCCAGCTACGCATTTTAATTCAAAAGTACAGATCCAAGCACCGGCTCCTTATTCAGACTCAGAAAGTGATATTGAACAAGATAGTGAAAGTTTAATCTACTGAATCACGCAGATAAAAATTATCTGCAATTTCGCGATTCCAAAAAACTTCCAGATGCAAATTGTTGTACCATATAGTTGGAACGTTCTTAAAAGATATGGTACATTGTTAAACGGTCTATAGAAATACAGCCCACCTAATATATTGTATATCTTAAAAAAAGAACAAAATAACCTCCATTACTAGGTACCTACTATTCAGAGACCAAAATATATAAGAATTATTTAAAAGTTTAAAGGCTGGTTCAATTTACGCTTAGTTTTGATCTCGGATACTCTCAGATAATCTGTTCTTATACGAACTTTATACGAAGCATAGGTTAGATCACAGCAGTGGCGTAACGTGCCTTGGCGAGGCCCCATATAAAAATTGGTTTGGTGGCAAGCGCGGATCTGGGTGAAAATCTAGGGGGGGGGGTAAGAGTCGGCAAAAATATTATTTGTAATATAATTTTTTTCTAGGGGGGTAATTCGCCTATTTTCCCTTTAATCAATAACAAAAAGGGCATATTTTTGGTTCTAGGGGGGGTAATTCCACGTTACTCCCCCCTCAAATCCGCGCTTGTTTGGGGGCCCTTAGTAAGGGGAAGATTTCTCAATCGCTTTTTTCGACTTTTGTCATTTGTGAAATAAAAAATTTTTTGCTTACGCACGTTGGGGGCCCCCGTTTCCCAGGGGCCCCGTATCATTGATACGGCAGATACGGCGGTAGTTACGCCGCTGGATCATAGATCACTAAATAGAAATAGAAATTTTTTATGAACAACTAATTGATTTGGTCAGATTCAGACAGAGATATAATCTTGTCTAAAAATTAAAAATGACAACCATATGCCTTCAAGTGCCGATGTTGTATTTTCACTCCTTTTCTACGCGAAGCCGAGCCGATTACGGAATTAACATTTAACCTAATGCAAAATATACAGATCAGAAAGTGTCCGATAATCTAGAGATATCGTAACGTATCGAATTCGATACGGCACGGAACCAAAGCATGCGCGCAGAGCCTAAAACAGATAATTCTTTTTACCCAATACTAGGTAGTTTTTGGTCGTGCTAAACACGGTCGGCGATTAACGCTATTTGACACTGTTCATTTGAACACCACATGTAGTTTACAGCTTCCTTAGAACGCCGCAAATTCAAGGACGGTTAACATAAGAATTTTCATGTACCTAGAACGTGCGCTCTATTACATTCCGCGCCATTTCCGATCAACTGGCGCTAATACCACAGTTTACAGACCGGAGTGTTCATGATTCATTTATTACGTTTTTAAACAGTTTATAATTGTAGGTAGCTTTAAACAAGGCACCTAAATCTAACTATGTAATAACAATACTTAACTTTTTTAAAATAGATATGGTGGGTAGGTTTAGTAGTAAATTATTTTATTCTGAAAATTAAAAATCATCAATCAACAGGGGTAATAGGATATACTTTTTTGCTACTTTTGTATTTCGTCTGAGATATCTAAAAAACCAAGCAAAATACGATTCTTCTACTGCAATATGAATAAAGTTTTAGCACTTTGGTGCTCTTTATATTTTTTATATATTTTTGACAGTCAAACCATTTCAGATAATGAAAAATTTATTTACAGTTTTAATACTTAAGTTTGTTGTCAAATGTAAGTCTTTCTATGTATTGTTTTAAATTTCGCTTGTCATGAACAAGTAGTTCCGTGTTTCTTATTATTAGATAGATAGGAATTGCGTTTATCTTCATATGCATTAAGATACATAGAAATTGAGTCAAAATTAAAACCGGCATAAAAAATAACAAATATAGTAATAACAGTTGTGCATTGATTTATTATAATTTTTCAAATATGTATTATATATGTTATATGAAAATATCCTGCCTACACTTAGAAGAAACCAGAACCTTCTATGAAACCCGAGAACCTTCCAGATAAGAAGCTTATTCTGCTGACTTGCGTTTCCCATGAAATAAACAACACGTGCATTCAAGCCGAATCAACACTTTATTTCTCAGAACCTTTCAAGATAAGAAGACCATTCTGCTGACTTGCGTCTCTCACGGAATAAACAACACGTGCATTCCTGCCGAATTGCACTTTAGTTTAAGTCTAGAATATTAGGGAATTATTCCATTGCTTAATCAGCACATTTTCTTTATATAAACTCAAATCATTGTAATGTTAAGTCATTCTCTTTAGAATCGTTCTTAAGTACACGTTCAATTATAACGTTTAAGTCCTATATTGTATTTAATCAAAATAAAGTTTTTTAAAAAGTTAAAAGTAAACTTTAAAGTATAACATTTGGCGCAGTCGTACGGATAGTTTAACACACGCGAAAACACGAGTATTCTAATTCGCGAGTGGTGAAGCTCCAGCTCTTTAAGCTATCAAGAATCTACAGCAACCCAGAAGTTACACAGCAACAAAGAAGTTACATAGCAATTAAGAAGTTACACAAGCAACCAAGAAGCTAGACAGCAACGAACCAAGCGTCCTCGCAACCAACGGATACGGAAGGAACACCTAGTGAAGCCCCTGGTAGCCGAACACGTGAAGACAAATGGTCCAGCTAAAGCTTTTGTGAGTAAGACAATTGAATCATCACGTTTTATTTTTTTTCAAATAAGTTGATAATTTGAAAAATCTGTTCGATTTTCTAATACTGACTTTTACAATTTTGAATTTTTAAGAAAAATTTTTTTTTTCAATTTAAAAGAAGTCAAAAATAAAATTTAGTTTTAAGAAACAAAATCTAAAAATTTAATTTAAGTTTTAAAATACGAGAAATCAAAAACCATCAAAAATGACTGAACCTCGTAATAACCAACCAGCAAACGTACCAGCAAACCAACCTATAGTTGAGGTTGAACCTTATCGTTTATCGGAAATTTTCTCAATAATCCCTGAATACGATGGAGATCAAATATTTTTAGGAACTTTTATCAATGCTTGCGATTGTGCTTATAACATGGCCGTCGGAGATCAACGCGATTTATTGGTCATACACATTAAAAATAAATTAAAAGGAAAAGCCGCACAATTGGTAAACTCTCGAAATCCTCTTTCTTGGATTCAAATTAAACAATTATTAACAACATATTATGGAGATACGCGAGACCTTTCTTCATTAATTCAAGATCTACAAAGACTTAAACAACAAACAAATGAATCACCTTTAATGTTTTTCAATAGATTACAAGTCATGAATTCAAAAATGCACGCTTGTATTCAAAAATCAAATTTAAATATGCTTCAAAAAGATGCACAAATCCAAATTATAGATTCTATGGCATTAAATACGCTTTTAACAGGATTAGAATCGCGCATAGGTCATATTGTCCGTGCTAGCAATCCTAAAGATTTACTTGAAGCACAAGTAAGAATAAGACGCGAACTACAACTTTCATATTTTGAAACACAAAAAACTCCAAACCGACCCAATGTTTCAAATAATCCCATACAAAATAGACAAAATAATTTTCAATCGCGAAGAACAGCTTCTCAACCACAAAAATGTTTTAAATGTAATCGTTTAGGTCATCACGGAAGTGAATGCCGTACTTTTGTACAGAGACCCCCGGTCTACACAAATCAAAATCAACAATTTAACCAAAATTTTCAAAGACCCAATTTTGCCCAAAATCAAAATCAACAATCTAACCAAAATTTTCAAAGACCCAATTTTGCCCAAAATCAACCAAGCACCTCTAGAAATTTTGTACCACAAAACCAACAAAATAATTTTAGACCATCAGTAATTCAAAGAAATCCAAATTACAATTCCCCACAACATAGAGCACATGTAGTGAACTATTCTGATGAATATTTTAATAATTTTGACAACTACAATCCCTATGATCCCAATTTTGAAAATTTTAACAACTATGATCCTTATGATCCAAATTTTGAAAATTTTCAGTATGAAAATCAGTTTCATTACGAAAATGAAATCTCACAAGAATTTTCGAATAATCTTGATGAACAATATGTAAATGACATAAGTCAATATAATTTTAATCAACCCAGAATATATCAAAATTTTGAAAATCAAAATCAAATTTTGCCACTAGAAACCCAAAATTTTCAAATTACTTCCAATCAAAACCATCCACCCCAATCGATTCAAGAAACAGATACCCAATTAGAACAAACTACTACGAAAATCCAACACATGTCAATCGATCAAACCTCAGAACAAACATTCGTGTAAATACCAATCTACATAATTTAAACTCAAAAAATCTTTTTTATATTAATGACGCAACAAATAAATTTAAACTTTTAATTGACACCGGCGCAGGAATTTCAGTATTTAAAGAAAAAACAGTCGAAAATTATAATAATCGATTTGCAGAAAATGTAATAGTACAAGGAATAACCGATGAAAAAATTCCAATCACTCAATCAGTTTTAATCCCTTTCGCTAAAGACAATCCACTAAAAGTCTATATTTGTAATTTAGACATAGAATTTGACGGAATATTAGGACTCGATTTTCTTGAACATTACCAGTGCGTAATTGACTTAAATTCGAAACAGCTATGCACCAATTTTAAAATAATACCTTTAATTCAAGTAACAGAAAAAACTTTCGAACAAAATCCCGAAATTATTCAAAATCAAATAATAAATCAAAACATACCACCAATACCTAAACCAAGATTAATTCAAAATCAAAAAACGCCACCAATACCAAAACCGCGAATAAACATAAATAAAAATAATTTTCTAAATCAAATATCTCTAGAACCGCGAACCGAACAAGTTTTCAAATTAAAATCTAATTTAAAAAACACAGATGCAATTTTAATTAGTCAAGAAATAGAAAAAGTAAGATTACCAAACGCCCTAGTCCACATTAACGAAAATGGTGAATTTTATACATCAGTAATAAATCCCAATGCTATTCCTAAAACAATAAATTTTAACAACTTGTCTTTCGAACCCATACCAAGTGTTCACGATATTTTAAATTTTAATACCAATGAAGACGAACTCATTGACAGAATCGATCTTATTAAAAATCAATTAAGACTAGAACATCTAAATTACGAAGAGAAAGAACTAATTTCAAATCTTTGTTTTGAATTTTCTGATATTTTCTATATCGAAGGAGATCAATTAACCTTCACTAATGAAATCAAACATACAATTGAAACCAACAATGCTCATCCAATTTTTACTAAATCATATCGGTACCCTCAAATACACAAAGAGGAAGTAAAAACACAAATTAATAAAATGCTCGATCAAAAAATAATCCGACCATCAATTTCCCCGTGGTCATCACCTGTTTGGGTAGTCCCAAAAAAACTTGACGCCTCTAACAAACAAAAATGGAGAGTAGTAATCGATTATAGAAAACTAAATGAAGTAACAGTTGACGATAAATATCCACTTCCAAATATTTCAGATTTATTAGATCAGTTAGGTAAATGTCAATATTTTACAACACTTGATTTAGCATCCGGTTTTCACCAAATTGAAATTGATCAAAAAGATATTCAAAAAACAGCCTTTTCTGTCGAAAATGGACACTACGAATTTGTTCGTATGCCATTTGGTTTAAAAAATGCACCCTCCACATTTCAACGTGTGATGGATAATATTTTATTAGGCATTCTAAATGAACGTTGTTTAGTTTATATGGACGACATTATTGTTTATTCACCAACAATTCACGAACACATTTCACGTCTTTCCGAAGTTTTCCAAAGATTACGAAAATCAAATTTAAAAATTCAACCTGACAAATGCGAGTTTTTACGAAAAGAAGTAGCATACCTCGGACATTTAATTACCGAAAATGGAGTAAAACCAAACCCTGATAAAGTAAAATGTATTCAAAACTTTCCAGAATTAAAAAATCCTCGTGACGTAAAATCATTTCTCGGACTTGCCGGATATTATCGAAGATTCATACCGAACTTCGCGAAAATCTCAAAACCCTTAACAAAACTTCTTCAAAAAGATACTAAATTTATTTTTTCTAAAGAATGTAAAGAAGCTTTCGAAACACTTAAAAATGCATTAATTTCTGATCCAATATTAATTTATCCAAATTTTGAAGAACCTTTCATTTTAACTACAGACGCGAGCGCATTTGCGATAGGAGCCGTACTTTCACAAGGTCCAATTGGTAAAGACCTTCCGATAGCTTTTGCATCGAGAACCCTTTGTAGTGCAGAAACTAAATACTCCACTATTGAAAGAGAACTATTAGCAATAGTATGGTCCGTAAAACACTTTCGACCTTACCTTTTTGGTAGAAAATTCACTATAGTCACAGATCATAGACCTCTAACCTGGCTACTTTCAATTAAAGACCCCGGTAGCAGATTAGCACGTTGGCGATTAAAATTAGAAGAATATAGTTTTAAAATCATTCATAAACCCGGTAAAATCAATAAAAATGCAGACGCTTTATCGCGAATAAAAATCAATCATTTCAAAGACTGTATAGACTTTAAATCAAACATTAAAATTTTTGCAAACAACGAAAATAACGATCAAGAACCAATTTTTAACGAAGAAGATGATCAAAAAATAACAGATGAATTTAACAGATTTGTTGAACTTTACAAGACGCGATCCCTAATTGATTATTCTAAAATCGAAACTTCGAATGATCAATTATTAGATAAATCAAATAAATTAATAGTAACCTTTTTCCGACAAAATAAAATGGAAGATTTACATTTCAAAATCATTGACGATATTTTTGAAGAAGAATTCCACCTTGAAGAATTAAAAATTAATATTGTTTCTAGCAAAACAGTTAAAGATCGTAAATATTTTATTATAGCTCTACCATTCGATAATGATGATTGTTCACAACACTTATTTTATTGCCTTTTTAAAGACCAAAATGAATTTGAAATTAACAAAACATACTGCATCGAAAACAATCTAGATTTACCAACTTTAGAGATGCTATCTTACATCTTTTCTGATAAAGACATAAAATTAAAAATTTGCCAAAATATAATAACAACCCCCGACGAAGATGAAATCCCAATAATTTTAGAAAATTATCACTTAGGAAAAAGCAACCTACACCGTGGAATAAATGAAACAGTTAGACGCATTAGAGAAAAATATAATTGGCGTGGTTTAACAAAAAATGTAGAAGATTTCATAAAAAAATGTGAAACTTGTCAAAAAGTAAAAATTGTTCGTAAAAATCTAAGCAGACCCTTCGTTGTAACAGAAACACCACGTACCCCTTTTGAACGAATCAATATCGACATTTTCGAATACCCAACTAGAAATTACGCGTTAACAGTACGGGACGAACTAACAAAATTTACACAAGCTTACGCAATGAGTGATAAAAAAGCAAGTACAGTAGTTAGTACTATTTTACTATTTTTTCAACATTTCGGTGTACCCTTACGAATACATTGCGACTATGGCAAAGAATTTGATAATGCCCTTTTAAAAGATTTGTGTACCC
The DNA here is from genome assembly GCA_963576565.1 of Aspidapion aeneum. NCBI lineage: Eukaryota > Metazoa > Arthropoda > Insecta > Coleoptera > Brentidae > Aspidapion > Aspidapion aeneum. The sequence goes on from OY755044.1 coordinate 74,305,580, forward strand.
TATACGATGTTAAGTTAACATTTTCTAGCGTAGCACATCCACAGTCAAACGGTTCACTAGAACGATTTCACGCAACCCTTTGCGAAATGATTAGAATCAATAAACAAGAAAACCCTGAAGATCATTGTTTTAGCGTTCTTCCATACGCAGTAATTTGCTATAATAATACAAAAAACAAAACACACGGATTTACCCCTTACGAACTCGTTTTCGGACATACATCAAGTAGACCCCCCGAAAAACTATATAATCAAGAACAATTGATATCTAAATATGTACGCGATTTAAATAATAGAATGGACTATTTTTACAAATTAGCTAGAAATAGAACTGATCAATCGAAACAAAAATCGAAAGAACGATTTGATGAACACGTACGAAAGAATCTCCCTGAATTTAATGTAGGAGACAAAGTTTGGCTTAAAGAATCACAAATCAAATCAAAATCAGAAAATTTATTTAATGGTCCTTTTGAAATTTTAGAAATACATCGTAATTCTGCAACACTTAAAAATCCACAAACAAATCAATTAACCAAAGTTAATTTTGATAGGTTAAAACCGTGCTTTGAATAAAATAAAAATCTTTTATTTTAGATTAATGGGAATAATCTCAATCGTTTCCAGTCAATATTCAATATTACCAATAAATAATACACTAGGACTATTTTATCATGAAGAATCCCTTATCAGAATTTCTAATAATGAATGGACACTTGTTGTTTACAAAGATCTTTTACCCTTTAAGAAAGCAATTGATCATAACGACAAAATTTTAGATACCTTTATGGATCATTTTTCAATCAATAATAATCAAATTGCAAATTTCAAATCGCAAATTAAAACGCATGTTAGCCTTTTAAAACAAATTTCTAATTACGTTAATATTAAATATGAAGAACTTATCTCGGATACAAAAGAAAAATCATATAGGCAAAAACGTGGAATATTTAATGGCATCGGAACTATTTGGAAATCTATTACAGGAAATTTAGATGCATCAGACGGAGAATACTTTAATGATTGTATTAATAAAGTATCGACTGATGAGAAAAATATTGAAAGATTATTGCAAAAACAAATTTCAGTAACAACCTCTGTTATTAAAAGTTTTAATACGACTTTACAAAAATTACAAATTGATGAAGAAACGTTTAATCATGATATTAAATTAATTCAATATTTAGTCACTTCGATTTCTGATAACGCTGCCTATGCAGAAGCACAAATAAAAGCATTAGATTTATGCGAATCGCTTATGGAAAGTTACACCTTTATTAAAGATTCATTAAATGACGCGTTAAACGCAGTAACTTTTGCACGTTTAAAAATATTGCATGGTTCAATAATAAAACCATCGGATTTGGTAGATTCATTGAAAAAGATTTCTCATTCATTACAAAAAAAATAATTTGCCTTTACCAATATCAATCTCAACGGTAGCCCAATACATTAATTTAATTGAACTTAGTGCTTTTCAAACTGAATCAAAAATAGTATTTGTTCTTAAAATACCTCTTATAGACCCTTCGACTTATACTTTATACAGACTTTACCCAATACCAATATTAGATAATCGAACAGGTCTTCACCATACTATATCAACAATTAATAAATTTATTGCGCGTGACGATGATTCAATGTTTTTCGTCACCTTCCACCACGTGGACCACTGCAAGATCATCGAAAGAAGAACGAAGCTCTGTTCCAAAGTACTTCCGTACCCCATCGACAGTGATGCTATTTGTGAAGCTCAACTATTGAAGCAACAAACTCAGCTGCCGAAAACATGTCAAACAACCATTTTCTATGCACAAGGCTACAATGTTCAACCACTTGAAGAAAATCAATGGCTAGTTACTATGTCAGAACCAGTACCTACCAATATCAAATGCAAGAATCAAGAAATCATTACGAAATTAATTGAAACCAATAGTATAGTTCGTTTCCAATCAACATGCAATGCTTTTATTGGAAGTACGAGGATTCATTCTGAAACCATACTTCAAGAAAGTACCTTCGAAGAAATAAATTCACCAATAATCAATATTCCATATACTTGTTGTAAAGATATGCCTGCAATCCCCAAAATTCAAGGCCTAAAACCATTAAAGTTAAGCAAAATAAACGTCGAAGATCTGAATATTGCACAACATAATCTTAACCAATATTCAGAAGAATTAGATAAAATGATCAATCAACCATTCATTCAAAAATACATTGATTGGTTTACTATCATTACAATAACATTGATAGTACTACTAGTAATTCTTTACATTATTAACAAATGTCGAAGACGCCGAAGAACAAGAAATGGTAATAATACCAATAACGATAATGATAATGGTAATGACTTTCCACCATTTCCAAAACCTAATCTACAGGAATTTATCGAATATCTTACCAAGAAAAAGACCAAGCATACACATCGAAGATCAAATCGAAGAAGAAATCGAACCCAATGCAAAATTAATGATCAATCAATCATCTTAATAAAAGTTGCCGTATAACGCCAACTTTTTCAAAAAGAGGGGAGCTGTTATATGAAAATATCCTGCCTACACTTAGAAGAAACCAGAACCTTCTATGAAACCCGAGAACCTTCCAGATAAGAAGCTTATTCTGCTGACTTGCGTTTCCCATGAAATAAACAACACGTGCATTCAAGCCGAATCAACACTTTATTTCTCAGAACCTTTCAAGATAAGAAGACCATTCTGCTGACTTGCGTCTCTCACGGAATAAACAACACGTGCATTCCTGCCGAATTGCACTTTAGTTTAAGTCTAGAATATTAGGGAATTATTCCATTGCTTAATCAGCACATTTTCTTTATATAAACTCAAATCATTGTAATGTTAAGTCATTCTCTTTAGAATCGTTCTTAAGTACACGTTCAATTATAACGTTTAAGTCCTATATTGTATTTAATCAAAATAAAGTTTTTTAAAAAGTTAAAAGTAAACTTTAAAGTATAACATATATATTGGACTGAAAAAGTCTGGATCGGTACGTATCGATTGCGTTTGTGCCTTTATTATTTAAATCATGTATCAAGGGTTGTATAGGTGCTACATTCAGCTGCCGCTTCTTCCCGCTGTATTAGCTATGATTTATTGTTTCAGCGTTGGCGCATGGGATTGGCCGACGTAATTTATTTAAGATCTGGCACAAAACACCGATTTCACAGGATAAAAATCAATCCGTTTTAAACTATGTATGTGAAAATAGTGAATATAAAGACTACGATAAAGAATACCAGTGCCCGGTAAAAAATTGATATATAGTATAGCAAGATTAATAAATTTAGTTAAATTTTTATAAAAAAGCTATGTTAAATAAAAAAAGCTATAAGCTTTCACAAGCACTCTCAAAGTATCAATTTTTCAAGTTTTTTGCTTAACAGGAATAAATCGATATGTAACATTTTTTTTGGAGGCGACAGTACCTATATTAAAATCACATTTTAGCTCACACATATACTATACTATAGTAGTGTGAGCTATGGTGATCCTAATTTTTTCGAGAAAAAAAAAGTTGCTCCGATTTCAAAAATTTTGATATATCTTTGCGTTTCAGATGATTTTGAAAATTTTTTGTTGCGCCGTCTGTCTGTCTATCTGTCTGTCTGTATGTCTGTATGTCTGTATGTCTGTATGTCTGTATGTCTGTATGTCTGTATGTCTGTATGTCTGTATGTCTGTATGTCTGTATGTCTGTATGTCTGTATGTCTGTATGTCTGTATGTCTGTATGTCTGTATGTCTGTATGTCTGTATGTCTGTATGTCTGTATGTCTGTATGTCTGTATGTCTGTATGTCTGTATGTCTGTATGTCTGTATGTCTGTATGTCTGTATGTCTGTATGTCTGTATGTCTGTATGTCTGTATGTCTGTATGTCTGTATGTCTGTATGTCTGTATGTCTGTATGTCTGTATGTCTGTATGTCTGTATGTCTGTATGTCTGTATGTCTGTATGTCTGTATGTCTGTATGTCTGTATGTCTGTATGTCTGTATGTCTGTATGTCTGTATGTCTGTATGTCTGTATGTCTGTATGTCTGTATGTCTGTATGTCTGTATGTCTGTATGTCTGTATGTCTGTATGTCTGTATGTCTGTATGTCTGTATGTCTGTATGTCTGTATGTCTGTATGTCTGTATGTCTGTATGTCTGTATGTCTGTATGTCTGTATGTCTGTATGTCTGTATGTCTGTATGTCTGTATGTCTGTATGTCTGTATGTCTGTATGTCTGTATGTCTGTATGTCTGTATGTCTGTATGTCTGTATGTCTGTATGTCTGTATGTCTGTATGTCTGTATGTCTGTATGTCTGTATGTCTGTATGTCTGTATGTCTGTATGTCTGTATGTCTGTATGTCTGTATGTCTGTATGTCTGTATGTCTGTATGTCTGTATGTCTGTATGTCTGTATGTCTGTATGTCTGTATGTCTGTATGTCTGTATGTCTGTATGTCTGTATGTCTGTATGTCTGTATGTCTGTATGTCTGTATGTCTGTATGTCTGTCTGTCTGTCTGTCTGTCTGTCTGTCTGTCTGTCTGTCTGTCTGTCTGTATGTCTGTATGTCTGTCTGTCTGTCTGTCTGTCTGTATGTCTGTATGTCTGTATGTCTGTATGTCTGTATGTCTGTATGTCTGTATGTCTGTATGTCTGTATGTCTGTATGTCTGTATGTCTGTATGTCTGTATGTCTGTATGTCTGTATGTCTGTATGTCTGTATGTCTGTATGTCTGTATGTCTGTATGTCTGTATGTCTGTATGTCTGTATGCCTGTATGTCTGTATGTCTGTATGTCTGTATGTCTGTATGTCTGTATGTCTGTATGTCTGTATGTCTGTATGTCTGTATGTCTGTATGTCTGTATGTCTGTATGTCTGTATGTCTGTATGTCTGTCTGTCTGTCTGTCTGTCTGTCTGTCTGTCTGTCTGTCTGTCTGTCTGTCTGTCTGTCTGTCTGTCTGTCTGTCTGTCTGTCTGTCTGTCTGTCTGTCTGTATGTCTGTCTGTCTGTCTGTCTGTCTGTCTGTCTGTCTGTCTGTCTGTCTGTCTGTCTGTCTGTCTGTCTGTCTGTCTGTCTGTCTGTCTGTCTGTCTGTCTGTCTGTCTGTCTGTCTGTCTGTCTGTCTGTCTGTCTGTCTGTCTGTCTGTCTGTCTGTCTGTCTGTCTGTCTGTCTGTCTGTCTGTCTGTCTGTCTGTCTGTCTGTCTGTCTGTCTGTCTGTCTGTCTGTCTGTCTGTCTGTCTGTCTGTCTGTCTGTCTGTCTGTCTGTCTGTCTGTCTGTCTGTCTGTCTGTCTGTCTGTCTGTCTGTCTGTCTGTCTGTCTGTCTGTCTGTCTGTCTGTCTGTCTGTCTGTCTGTCTGTCTGTCTGTCTGTCTGTCTGTCTGTCTGTCTGTCTGTCTGTCTGTCTGTCTGTCTGTCTGTCTGTCTGTCTGTCTGTCTGTCTGTCTGTCTGTCTGTCTGTCTGTCTGTCTGTCTGTCTGTCTGTCTGTCTGTCTGTCTGTCTGTCTGTCTGTCTGTCTGTCTGTCTGTCTGTCTGTCTGTCTGTCTGTCTGTCTGTCTGTCTGTCTGTCTGTCTGTCTGTCTGTCTGTCTGTCTGTCTGTCTGTCTGTCTGTCTGTCTGTCTGTCTGTCTGTCTGTCTGTCTGTCTGTCTGTCTGTCTGTCTGTCTGTCTGTCTGTCTGTCTGTCTGTCTGTCTGTCTGTCTGTCTGTCTGTCTGTCTGTCTGTCTGTCTGTCTGTCTGTCTGTCTGTCTGTCTGTCTGTCTGTCTGTCTGTCTGTCTGTCTGTCTGTCTGTCTGTCTGTCTGTCTGTCTGTCTGTCTGTCTGTCTGTCTGTCTGTCTGTCTGTCTGTCTGTCTGTCTGTCTGTCTGTCTGTCTGTCTGTCTGTCTGTCTGTCTGTCTGTCTGTCTGTCTGTCTGTCTGTCTGTCTGTCTGTCTGTCTGTCTGTCTGTCTGTCTGTCTGTCTGTCTGTCTGTCTGTCTGTCTGTCTGTCTGTCTGTCTGTCTGTCTGTCTGTCTGTCTGTCTGTCTGTCTGTCTGTCTGTCTGTCTGTCTGTCTGTCTGTCTGTCTGTCTGTCTGTCTGTCTGTCTGTCTGTCTGTCTGTCTGTCTGTCTGTCTGTCTGTCTGTCTGTCTGTCTGTCTGTCTGTCTGTCTGTCTGTCTGTCTGTCTGTCTGTCTGTCTGTCTGTCTGTCTGTCTGTCTGTCTGTCTGTCTGTCTGTCTGTCTGTCTGTCTGTCTGTCTGTCTGTCTGTCTGTCTGTCTGTCTGTCTGTCTGTCTGTCTGTCTGTCTGTCTGTCTGTCTGTCTGTCTGTCTGTCTGTCTGTCTGTCTGTCTGTCTGTCTGTCTGTCTGTCTGTCTGTCTGTCTGTCTGTCTGTCTGTCTGTCTGTCTGTCTGTCTGTCTGTCTGTCTGTCTGTCTGTCTGTCTGTCTGTCTGTCTGTCTGTCTGTCTGTCTGTCTGTCTGTCTGTCTGTCTGTCTGTCTGTCTGTCTGTCTGTCTGTCTGTCTGTCTGTCTGTCTGTCTGTCTGTCTGTCTGTCTGTCTGTCTGTCTGTCTGTCTGTCTGTCTGTCTGTCTGTCTGTCTGTCTGTCTGTCTGTCTGTCTGTCTGTCTGTCTGTCTGTCTGTCTGTCTGTCTGTCTGTCTGTCTGTCTGTCTGTCTGTCTGTCTGTCTGTCTGTCTGTCTGTCTGTCTGTCTGTCTGTCTGTCTGTCTGTCTGTCTGTCTGTCTGTCTGTCTGTCTGTCTGTCTGTCTGTCTGTCTGTCTGTCTGTCTGTCTGTCTGTCTGTCTGTCTGTCTGTCTGTCTGTCTGTCTGTCTGTCTGTCTGTCTGTCTGTCTGTCTGTCTGTCTGTCTGTCTGTCTGTCTGTCTGTCTGTCTGTCTGTCTGTCTGTCTGTCTGTCTGTCTGTCTGTCTGTCTGTCTGTCTGTCTGTCTGTCTGTCTGTCTGTCTGTCTGTCTGTCTGTCTGTCTGTCTGTCTGTCTGTCTGTCTGTCTGTCTGTCTGTCTGTCTGTCTGTCTGTCTGTCTGTCTGTCTGTCTGTCTGTCTGTCTGTCTGTCTGTCTGTCTGTCTGTCTGTCTGTCTGTCTGTCTGTCTGTCTGTCTGTCTGTCTGTCTGTCTGTCTGTCTGTCTGTCTGTCTGTCTGTCTGTCTGTCTGTCTGTCTGTCTGTCTGTCTGTCTGTCTGTCTGTCTGTCTGTCTGTCTGTCTGTCTGTCTGTCTGTCTGTCTGTCTGTCTGTCTGTCTGTCTGTCTGTCTGTCTGTCTGTCTGTCTGTCTGTCTGTCTGTCTGTCTGTCTGTCTGTCTGTCTGTCTGTCTGTCTGTCTGTCTGTCTGTCTGTCTGTCTGTCTGTCTGTCTGTCTGTCTGTCTGTCTGTCTGTCTGTCTGTCTGTCTGTCTGTCTGTCTGTCTGTCTGTCTGTCTGTCTGTCTGTCTGTCTGTCTGTCTGTCTGTCTGTCTGTCTGTCTGTCTGTCTGTCTGTCTGTCTGTCTGTCTGTCTGTCTGTCTGTCTGTCTGTCTGTCTGTCTGTCTGTCTGTCTGTCTGTCTGTCTGTCTGTCTGTCTGTCTGTCTGTCTGTCTGTCTGTCTGTCTGTCTGTCTGTCTGTCTGTCTGTCTGTCTGTCTGTCTGTCTGTCTGTCTGTCTGTCTGTCTGTCTGTCTGTCTGTCTGTCTGTCTGTCTGTCTGTCTGTCTGTCTGTCTGTCTGTCTGTCTGTCTGTCTGTCTGTCTGTCTGTCTGTCTGTCTGTCTGTCTGTCTGTCTGTCTGTCTGTCTGTCTGTCTGTCTGTCTGTCTGTCTGTCTGTCTGTCTGTCTGTCTGTCTGTCTGTCTGTCTGTCTGTCTGTCTGTCTGTCTGTCTGTCTGTCTGTCTGTCTGTCTGTCTGTCTGTCTGTCTGTCTGTCTGTCTGTCTGTCTGTCTGTCTGTCTGTCTGTCTGTCTGTCTGTCTGTCTGTCTGTCTGTCTGTCTGTCTGTCTGTCTGTCTGTCTGTCTGTCTGTCTGTCTGTCTGTCTGTCTGTCTGTCTGTCTGTCTGTCTGTCTGTCTGTCTGTCTGTCTGTCTGTCTGTCTGTCTGTCTGTCTGTCTGTCTGTCTGTCTGTCTGTCTGTCTGTCTGTCTGTCTGTCTGTCTGTCTGTCTGTCTGTCTGTCTGTCTGTCTGTCTGTCTGTCTGTCTGTCTGTCTGTCTGTCTGTCTGTCTGTCTGTCTGTCTGTCTGTCTGTCTGTCTGTCTGTCTGTCTGTCTGTCTGTCTGTCTGTCTGTCTGTCTGTCTGTCTGTATGTCTGTATGTCTGTATGTCTGTATGTCTGTATGTCTGTATGTCTGTATGTCTGTATGTCTGTATGTCTGTATGTCTGTATGTCTGTATGTCTGTATGTCTGTATGTCTGTATGTCTGTATGTCTGTATGTCTGTATGTCTGTATGTCTGTATGTCTGTATGTCTGTATGTCTGTATGTCTGTATGTCTGTATGTCTGTATGTCTGTCTGTCTGTATGTCTGTATGTCTGTATGTCTGTCTGTCTGTCTGTCTGTCTGTCTGTCTGTCTGTCTGTCTGTCTGTCTGTCTGTCTGTCTGTCTGTCTGTCTGTCTGTCTGTATGTCTGTATGTCTGTATGTCTGTATGTCTGTATGTCTGTATGTCTGTATGTCTGTATGTCTGTATGTCTGTATGTCTGTATGTCTGTATGTCTGTATGTCTGTATGTCTGTATGTCTGTATGTCTGTATGTCTGTATGTCTGTATGTCTGTATGTCTGTATGTCTGTATGTCTGTATGTCTGTATGTCTGTATGTCTGTATGTCTGTATGTCTGTATGTCTGTATGTCTGTATGTCTGTATGTCTGTATGTCTGTATGTCTGTATGTCTGTATGTCTGTATGTCTGTATGTCTGTATGTCTGTATGTCTGTATGTCTGTATGTCTGTATGTCTGTATGTCTGTATGTCTGTATGTCTGTATGTCTGTATGTCTGTATGTCTGTATGTCTGTATGTCTGTATGTCTGTATGTCTGTATGTCTGTATGTCTGTATGTCTGTATGTCTGTATGTCTGTATGTCTGTATGTCTGTATGTCTGTATGTCTGTATGTCTGTATGTCTGTATGTCTGTATGTCTGTATGTCTGTCTGTCTGTCTGTCTGTCTGTCTGTCTGTCTGTCTGTCTGTCTGTCTGTCTGTCTGTCTGTCTGTCTGTCTGTCTGTCTGTCTGTCTGTCTGTCTGTCTGTCTGTCTGTCTGTCTGTCTGTCTGTCTGTCTGTCTGTCTGTCTGTCTGTCTGTCTGTCTGTCTGTCTGTCTGTCTGTCTGTCTGTCTGTCTGTCTGTCTGTCTGTCTGTCTGTCTGTCTGTCTGTCTGTCTGTCTGTCTGTCTGTCTGTCTGTCTGTCTGTCTGTCTGTCTGTCTGTCTGTCTGTCTGTCTGTCTGTCTGTCTGTCTGTCTGTCTGTCTGTCTGTCTGTCTGTCTGTCTGTCTGTCTGTCTGTCTGTCTGTCTGTCTGTCTGTCTGTCTGTCTGTCTGTCTGTCTGTCTGTCTGTCTGTCTGTCTGTCTGTCTGTCTGTCTGTCTGTCTGTCTGTCTGTCTGTCTGTCTGTCTGTCTGTCTGTCTGTCTGTCTGTCTGTCTGTCTGTCTGTCTGTCTGTCTGTCTGTCTGTCTGTCTGTCTGTCTGTCTGTCTGTCTGTCTGTCTGTCTGTCTGTCTGTCTGTCTGTCTGTCTGTCTGTCTGTCTGTCTGTCTGTCTGTCTGTCTGTCTGTCTGTCTGTCTGTCTGTCTGTCTGTCTGTCTGTCTGTCTGTCTGTCTGTCTGTCTGTCTGTCTGTCTGTCTGTCTGTCTGTCTGTCTGTCTGTCTGTCTGTCTGTCTGTCTGTCTGTCTGTCTGTCTGTCTGTCTGTCTGTCTGTCTGTCTGTCTGTCTGTCTGTCTGTCTGTCTGTCTGTCTGTCTGTCTGTCTGTCTGTCTGTCTGTCTGTCTGTCTGTCTGTCTGTCTGTCTGTCTGTCTGTCTGTCTGTCTGTCTGTCTGTCTGTCTGTCTGTCTGTCTGTCTGTCTGTCTGTCTGTCTGTCTGTCTGTCTGTCTGTCTGTCTGTCTGTCTGTCTGTCTGTCTGTCTGTCTGTCTGTCTGTCTGTCTGTCTGTCTGTCTGTCTGTCTGTCTGTCTGTCTGTCTGTCTGTCTGTCTGTCTGTCTGTCTGTCTGTCTGTCTGTCTGTCTGTCTGTCTGTCTGTCTGTCTGTCTGTCTGTCTGTCTGTCTGTCTGTCTGTCTGTCTGTCTGTCTGTCTGTCTGTCTGTCTGTCTGTCTGTCTGTCTGTCTGTCTGTCTGTCTGTCTGTCTGTCTGTCTGTCTGTCTGTCTGTCTGTCTGTCTGTCTGTCTGTCTGTCTGTCTGTCTGTCTGTCTGTCTGTCTGTCTGTCTGTCTGTCTGTCTGTCTGTCTGTCTGTCTGTCTGTCTGTCTGTCTGTCTGTCTGTCTGTCTGTCTGTCTGTCTGTCTGTCTGTCTGTCTGTCTGTCTGTCTGTCTGTCTGTCTGTCTGTCTGTCTGTCTGTCTGTCTGTCTGTCTGTCTGTCTGTCTGTCTGTCTGTCTGTCTGTCTGTCTGTCTGTCTGTCTGTCTGTCTGTCTGTCTGTCTGTCTGTCTGTCTGTCTGTCTGTCTGTCTGTCTGTCTGTCTGTCTGTCTGTCTGTCTGTCTGTCTGTCTGTCTGTCTGTCTGTCTGTCTGTCTGTCTGTCTGTCTGTCTGTCTGTCTGTCTGTCTGTCTGTCTGTCTGTCTGTCTGTCTGTCTGTCTGTCTGTCTGTCTGTCTGTCTGTCTGTCTGTCTGTCTGTCTGTCTGTCTGTCTGTCTGTCTGTCTGTCTGTCTGTCTGTCTGTCTGTCTGTCTGTCTGTCTGTCTGTCTGTCTGTCTGTCTGTCTGTCTGTCTGTCTGTCTGTCTGTCTGTCTGTCTGTCTGTCTGTCTGTCTGTCTGTCTGTCTGTCTGTCTGTCTGTCTGTCTGTCTGTCTGTCTGTCTGTCTGTCTGTCTGTCTGTCTGTCTGTCTGTCTGTCTGTCTGTCTGTCTGTCTGTCTGTCTGTCTGTCTGTCTGTCTGTCTGTCTGTCTGTCTGTCTGTCTGTCTGTCTGTCTGTCTGTCTGTCTGTCTGTCTGTCTGTCTGTCTGTCTGTCTGTCTGTCTGTCTGTCTGTCTGTCTGTCTGTCTGTCTGTCTGTCTGTCTGTCTGTCTGTCTGTCTGTCTGTCTGTCTGTCTGTCTGTCTGTCTGTCTGTCTGTCTGTCTGTCTGTCTGTCTGTCTGTCTGTCTGTCTGTCTGTCTGTCTGTCTGTCTGTCTGTCTGTCTGTCTGTCTGTCTGTCTGTCTGTCTGTCTGTCTGTCTGTCTGTCTGTCTGTCTGTCTGTCTGTCTGTCTGTCTGTCTGTCTGTCTGTCTGTCTGTCTGTCTGTCTGTCTGTCTGTCTGTCTGTCTGTCTGTCTGTCTGTCTGTCTGTCTGTCTGTCTGTCTGTCTGTCTGTCTGTCTGTCTGTCTGTCTGTCTGTCTGTCTGTCTGGCTGTCTGTCTGTGTGTGTCTGTCTGTCTGTCTGGCTGTCTGTCTGTCTGCTGTCTGTCTGTCTGTCTGTCTGTCTGTCTGTCTGTCTGGCTGTCTGTCTGTGTGTGTCTGTCTGTCTGTCTGGCTGTCTGTCTGTCTGTCTGTCTGTCTGTCTGTCTGTCTGTCTGTCTGTCTGTCTGTCTGTCTGTCTGTCTGTCTGTCTGTCTGTCTGTCTGTCTGTCTGTCTGTCTGTCTGTCTGTCTGTCTGTCTGTCTGTCTGTCTGTCTGTCTGTCTGTCTGTCTGTCTGTCTGTCTGTCTGTCTGTCTGTCTGTCTGTCTGTCTGTCTGTCTGTCTGTCTGTCTGTCTGTCTGTCTGTCTGTCTGTCTGTCTGTCTGTCTGTCTGTCTGTCTGTCTGTCTGTCTGTCTGTCTGTCTGTCTGTCTGTCTGTCTGTCTGTCTGTCTGTCTGTCTGTCTGTCTGTCTGTCTGTCTGTCTGTCTGTCTGTCTGTCTGTCTGTCTGTCTGTCTGTCTGTCTGTCTGTCTGTCTGTCTGTCTGTCTGTCTGTCTGTCTGTCTGTCTGTCTGTCTGTCTGTCTGTCTGTCTGTCTGTCTGTCTGTCTGTCTGTCTGTCTGTCTGTCTGTCTGTCTGTCTGTCTGTCTGTCTGTCTGTCTGTCTGTCTGTCTGTCTGTCTGTCTGTCTGTCTGTCTGTCTGTCTGTCTGTCTGTCTGTCTGTCTGTCTGTCTGTCTGTCTGTCTGTCTGTCTGTCTGTCTGTCTGTCTGTCTGTCTGTCTGTCTGTCTGTCTGTCTGTCTGTCTGTCTGTCTGTCTGTCTGTCTGTCTGTCTGTCTGTCTGTCTGTCTGTCTGTCTGTCTGTCTGTCTGTCTGTCTGTCTGTCTGTCTGTCTGTCTGTCTGTCTGTCTGTCTGTCTGTCTGTCTGTCTGTCTGTCTGTCTGTCTGTCTGTCTGTCTGTCTGTCTGTCTGTCTGTCTGTCTGTCTGTCTGTCTGTCTGTCTGTCTGTCTGTCTGTCTGTCTGTCTGTCTGTCTGTCTGTCTGTCTGTCTGTCTGTCTGTCTGTCTGTCTGTCTGTCTGTCTGTCTGTCTGTCTGTCTGTCTGTCTGTCTGTCTGTCTGTCTGTCTGTCTGTCTGTCTGTCTGTCTGTCTGTCTGTCTGTCTGTCTGTCTGTCTGTCTGTCTGTCTGTCTGTCTGTCTGTCTGTCTGTCTGTCTGTCTGTCTGTCTGTCTGTCTGTCTGTCTGTCTGTCTGTCTGTCTGTCTGTCTGTCTGTCTGTCTGTCTGTCTGTCTGTCTGTCTGTCTGTCTGTCTGTCTGTCTGTCTGTCTGTCTGTCTGTCTGTCTGTCTGTCTGTCTGTCTGTCTGTCTGTCTGTCTGTCTGTCTGTCTGTCTGTCTGTCTGTCTGTCTGTCTGTCTGTCTGTCTGTCTGTCTGTCTGTCTGTCGTCTGTCTGTCTGTCTGTCTGTCTGTCTGTCTGTCTGTCTGTCTGTCTGTCTGTCTGTCTGTCTGTCTGTCTGTCTGTCTGTCTGTCTGTCTGTCTGTCTGTCTGTCTGTCTGTCTGTCTGTCTGTCTGTCTGTCTGTCTGTCTGTCTGTCTGTCTGTCTGTCTGTCTGTCTGTCTGTCTGTCTGTCTGTCTGTCTGTCTGTCTGTCTGTCTGTCTGTCTGTCTGTCTGTCTGTCTGTCTGTCTGTCTGTCTGTCTGTCTGTCTGTCTGTCTGTCTGTCTGTCTGTCTGTCTGTCTGTCTGTCTGTCTGTCTGTCTGTCTGTCTGTCTGTCTGTCTGTCTGTCTGTCTGTCTGTCTGTCTGTCTGTCTGTCTGTCTGTCTGTCTGTCGGTCTGTCGGTCTGTCGGTCTGTCGGTCTGTCGGTCTGTCGTCTGTCGGTCTGTCTGTCTGTCTGTCTGTCTGTCTGTCTGTCTGTCTGTCTGTCTGTCTGTCTGTCTGTCTGTCTGTCTGTCTGTCTGTCTGTCTGTCTGTCTGTCTGTCTGTCTGTCTGTCTGTCTGTCTGTCTGTCTGTCTGTCTGTCTGTCTGTCTGTCTGTCTGTCTGTCTGTCTGTCTGTCTGTCTGTCTGTCTGTCTGTCTGTCTGTCTGTCTGTCTGTCTGTCTGTCTGTCTGTCTGTCTGTCTGTCTGTCTGTCTGTCTGTCTGTCTGTCTGTCTGTCTGTCTGTCTGTCTGTCTGTCTGTCTGTCTGTCTGTCTGTCTGTCTGTCTGTCTGTCTGTCTGTCTGTCTGTCTGTCTGTCTGTCTGTCTGTCTGTCTGTCTGTCTGTCTGTCTGTCTGTCTGTCTGTCTGTCTGTCTGTCTGTCTGTCTGTCTGTCTGTCTGTCTGTCTGTCTGTCTGTCTGTCTGTCTGTCTGTCTGTCTGTCTGTCTGTCTGTCTGTCTGTCTGTCTGTCTGTCTGTCTGTCTGTCTGTCTGTCTGTCTGTCTGTCTGTCTGTCTGTCTGTCTGTCTGTCTGTCTGTCTGTCGGTCTGTCGGTCTGTCGGTCTGTCTGTCTGTCTGTCTGTCTGTCTGTCTGTCTGTCTGTCTGTCTGTCTGTCTGTCTGTCTGTCTGTCTGTCTGTCTGTCTGTCTGTCTGTCTGTCTGTCTGTCTGTCTGTCTGTCTGTCTGTCTGTCTGTCTGTCTGTCTGTCTGTCTGTCTGTCTGTCTGTCTGTCTGTCTGTCTGTCTGTCTGTCTGTCTGTCTGTCTGTCTGTCTGTCTGTCTGTCTGTCTGTCTGTCTGTCTGTCTGTCTGTCTGTCTGTCTGTCTGTCTGTCTGTCTGTCTGTCTGTCTGTCTGTCTGTCTGTCTGTCTGTCTGTCTGTCTGTCTGTCTGTCTGTCTGTCTGTCTGTCTGTCTGTCTGTCTGTCTGTCTGTCTGTCTGTCTGTCTGTCTGTCTGTCTGTCTGTCTGTCTGTCTGTCTGTCTGTCTGTCTGTCTGTCTGTCTGTCTGTCTGTCTGTCTGTCTGTCTGTCTGTCTGTCTGTCTGTCTGTCTGTCTGTCTGTCTGTCTGTCTGTCTGTCTGTCTGTCTGTCTGTCTGTCTGTCTGTCTGTCTGTCTGTCTGTCTGTCTGTCTGTCTGTCTGTCTGTCTGTCTGTCTGTCTGTCTGTCTGTCTGTCTGTCTGTCTGTCTGTCTGTCTGTCTGTCTGGGTCTTGGGTCGAGATGGTCCCATTTAAAAATGAACAAAATCCACCGAACACAAACCAAATAAAAGGATGGGGGTAGATTTCAAAAATTAGAGTTTATGTGAAAATATGGCGTGTGTGATATCAAACGAAAGGTAATTGAGTCTGCAGTTAAACAAAATACATTTTAATTTATTTAAAAAAAAGGGTGGGGGTATATTTCAAAAATTAGAGTTTAAGTGAAAATATGGCGTGTGTGATATCAAACGAAAAGTAATTGAGTCCGGAGTTTAACAAAATAACTTTTAGTTTTTGTTTTCTTTAAGGGTGGGGGTAGATTTCAAAATGTTGAGTTGCTTGTGTGGTATCAAACAAAAGGTAATTTAGTTTGGAGTTGAATAAAATGTATTTCAGTTTTTAGTTATATTAGCTCACTTGTACAAAATAACTATAGTACCTAGTGTGAGCTTAGGGGCCCATATATTGGCAGAGTATTTTAAACGCTAGTTGACATTTCCTAACTTTCAGCATCAATTTGTCAAAACTAAAACCATAAAATAATTTCGATCGTTCAGAACCGACAAGCTGACTACCGTGCGTCGGCGTCTGCGTCGACAAAAACTGGCAACGAAAAGGCGGTCTCGAACTGTTAAATATTGTTAAAGTTATCGGGCCTAAATTTGGCACGAACAAATCTATATAATATGATTTTTAAAAACTTACCAACTGAAGCGAAACCAATAACCGCAGTGAATACCAAAATTGTATCGCGCAAAGTATTCATTACTACAAAATCAGAACCATAAAATGCAACTGGTAAGTAAGCGACAATGTTTTTTTTATTAACATTGAAATAATTGACTAATTGCTGATGATGCTCGCTCAGGATGAAAAAGGTAGGCGTAGGCACAACATTTGGTTTACCTGTAGGTAACAGATATCAGTGGCGCATCAAAAAGTTTGACTGATAGGTAATGCGTAAACAATCAAGTAAAAATTGTCTAGAACAATGAATTTTCAATTTCTCTTTGGAACAGGGTCTTAAGTCCTAGGTTTTAAAATTCTAGATGTAACGTGTAGATTTTGGTAAAAGTTTAACAATTTTTTTCCTTTGGATGCAATAGTTTTTAATATTTATATAATTTCTTTATACCTTGCAGCACGGGCAATCTCTTTTCGCTGAAAAGTGATTTACGTATTTGTTACGGTGATGCATCTACAGAGACAGTTTTATGTCAGTTATAATATTATTTCAATTATAAAACGTTTGTTTATAATTTTTTTATCGATCATGGAATATTTCTATAATTTTTCGAACTTTAAATCACCTCTTAAGGTGGTACTACAATTTGAGACTATTTTGGTAGCACGGACTAGAATTCCAAGAAATGTGAGATCAAACTCACTGAGAAACGCTTACTATGCTATAACCTGTAAGTATTTAAGAAATACACTTAAACCGGTCGGGTCAATTTAGAATTAGTACTTAGCCCCTGGTCTAAGTTCTAAGTTTTAAGGTCGTGTAAATGTTTTTGTTAAAATAATTTTTTGATAAATATTGCATTATTGTAACTATTAAAAAGTAACCATTATTAGTTGTTAGAGTTTTGGTAATGTTTGTAAATGATGCTTCGTGTTATTTTGGTTAAAATAATTGCCTTATATAAAAACAAAAGTGTCAAATTAAAACTGCGAATATTAATAATCAAAGTGAATATTTATGATAATAATATATTTATATATCCAAGTTAAAGAGCAGTAAACATAAATGAAGTACCACTATGAAAATAAATTAAGACAAGTAAACTAATATCTATAGTAAAGATCATAAGAACATAAAGTTTAAAACAAATAACAGAAAATCTGTTTTATAATAGAAAATCTATCTATTTGTAATATTGGAGAAACATTTTAGAAAAACATTCCTTTTCAATGTTGCAAAAACATTTTTTTTTAATGTCAAGAAACAGGTTATTAAGCGTATTTTTCACTATGAATACTACGTTAGAAGTAACATCCAAACTAACATTATTTTAACGTTCTTAAGGTGTTTTTATACGTGCTTGGCCCGCTTGTGGTATTATCACGGATCACCAAATCCGTGGTAATATGTACATAAAAGCTACAACTTATTTGTTAAAGCCATAGAAAAATGATAGGTACGTATGAATACGTTTTAAAATTTTTCCTTTAAAATAATTTTAAAGACGTGCAATTATTCAAAAATAAACAAAAGAGCTCCTAATTTTTTTTTGGGTTTAAACAGTAATGAAAAATGTAAGGCCCCTTCTTTCCAACTGGAGTGCTGCACTGGTATAGGAAGCAACTGTGTATGTAGTAGTGTTGTGTAATGAACAAACTGTTTGTTTTTAAACTTAACATCATAACTATAAAAATATTTCAAGGTTGGCCGCGTTTTAATGAAAAATCTTAGGAAAAACAAATTTCCGTTTGTTGTTAAGTTTGATTGTAAATTTTAGTGCCTTATAGCAGTGGCATGCATACAATGTAGGCGGAAAGTCGTTCCTATCCTAGTTAAAATTCAAAACGTGTTTTATTCATATCATCATTCATATTTTAAATAACTAACGTCATGACATATTCAACACCAATATTTATAATAAGCATTTTTTAATAATTCTAAAGATTGCTTAAGACATAATATTTCGATTAATTGCATGTACTGCAATAACGCGCATTTGTCATCTTAAGCCTTGTCCACACCAAAGAAACACAAAGAAACATTTTATTTCTTGTTGCCGCAACCTGTTTATGGAAACAGAAACAACAGCAAAAGTTCCGTAAACATTCTGTCTACACCAAAGCCAAAGTAACTCATTCTTGAGAATGTTTCGTTTTGTTGCTGCATCCCAGTTTCTAAACAATGTGGCGCGACAAAGACTAACAGGCAGCAGCAGCTGCAATTGTAATTTTTTTGTAACAGGGACTAGTACCACGGCAACAGGATTAATAAAATAACATGTTTTTTATTGTTAGTTAATGTTTTTATTTTTGATAAACTAAATCATGTTGAGCGATATTTTCGGCTTCACAAGTTTCGAGTTTTAGGAACAAGCAACAATATGTCCACACTGATAAAAATACAGTTGAGAAACAAAATTTTTACCAATGTTTCTATATCTCCTTTGATCTTTGCCGCTAAATATAGAAACAAGCAATTTATAGGAACTTTTGTTGCTGCAACAGTAAACAACGAGGAACTTAAATAAACTTTTGGTAACATTCAGGAACAAGTTCCAGGAACAAGCAATATAAACATAATGTTCCCATGTGTTGCTTTCGTTGTGGACGTGGCTTAATATTTTCCTAAAAGGGAACACCAAGACTTTAGAAAGGGGCGCGCGAATCTTAAAAGACGTTGTATTCTGCAGGCCGCTGGCGCTAACAGAACAAAGAGTCATTGCGTGTTTTTTTCGCGTCTGCGTTCGGTCCGCGTCCCTGGAACACGAATATTCGTGTGCATATGCGTTGCTTGATTAGAATTAATTCTGGACACTATAGGGAAAGAAGGAATCTGTAAATTAACAAATTTGTGGAAAACGGACTTTAACTAGCAAAGGCTTAGTTTTTCCAGAAAGCAGTAAATGTTTTATCAAGTATTTATACCAAAAAATTATTTCTTTTTTAGGTTGAATTAGGGTGTATATTTTTTAAAGTTTTGCTTTAAAAATATACTGCTTTTCAAAATAAATTGTACACCAAGCAAGGGTTTTTATATTATAGGTGTACAAATTTTTTTGATAAGTAGTATATTTTAAAGACGTGCAATTATTCAAAAATAAACAAGAGAGCTCTTAATTTTTACCTTCCTAGACCGCGCAGGAATGGCTACAGAAAGTATTATTTTGATTTTTTTTACAGATAACGCCGAATATATGTTATTTGGGTGTATTTTGACCTATCTTAGTAGTAGTAATGTCATCATAATGTCTGTCATGGTGTGTGTGTGTATGTTTGTGTGTGTGTATATTATTTCTGTTCGTAACACGATAGCTTCTAAACCGCTAAACCGATTTTCTTAAACTTTTCAGGTAAAATAGTGTTTAACGCTCTAACGAGCTAATTGGATTTTGGTCAACATCCATCAATGCTAATGACGGTATTTTGACAATTAATAAATTTTAAAAATGCTAGCTTTTCAATGGAGTTTCGTATCAATATGCGGTTCTCGCAATTTAGTAGACCATATTTTGTTCACTAACTTGTGTTATAACCAAAAACTTCATAAGAGCTTTGGTTTCTGAGATATTTACTGTTTTCAAGGCTGATATATCATGGCTTCACTTGAAGTGTGCTTATAGGCTAGCTAGGAAGGTATCAGATCCGTCATCGATCCATTTATTTTTGGGTTTAAACAGTAATGAAAAATGGAATGCCCCCTTCTTTCCAATTGGAGTGCGCCACTTATAGAAGCAACTCTATATGTAGTAATGTTTAGCAATGAACAAACTGTTTGTTTTTATACTTAAGAATAAAAATATTTCAAGGTTGGCCGCGTTTTAATGAAAAATCTTAGGAAAAACAAATTTCCGTAGTTTGTTTGTAAATTTTAGTGCCTTATAGCAGTGGCATGCATACAATGTGGGCGGAAAGTCGTTATCTACCCTAGATAAAATTCAAAACATGTTTTGTTTATACCAATATTCATATTTTAAGTAACTAACCTTATGACATATTCACCAAGAATATTCATAATAAGCATTTTTATTCTAAAGATTGTGTAAGACTAATTTCGATTAATTGCACATGTACTGCATTAACGCGCATTTGTCATAGAGAAAGATGGAATCTGCAAATTAACAAATTTGAGGAAAACCGATAACTAGCAAAGGTTTAGTTTTTCAGAAAGCTGTAAATGTTTTATCAAATATTTATAACAAAATTTACTTCTTTTTTAGGTTGAATTTGGGTGCAAAATAAAAAATTATGTAAGATTAACTGGTAACAAAAGAACGCATTTTGGTCTTTTGCTACTTACTGCCTTTTTCCATATTTGGGTAGAATCATCTTGATTTCATAATAGCTATAATAAATTTGAGTTGTGGGGGATTTATTTTTTAGGAAATTTTGAACTTGTAGTCTAGTACCTATAAGTGTGCTGTAAGTAAGCGTGTAAGTGACAAAACCATCAAATAAGTTTCGTGGCTAATGGGGCAAAAAGGAGTTTTTGTTTCTCTCATATTTTTTCATGGGTAGCTTAAAAGCTTAACCTCACGGGGGTCCAAGATCTAATGGACACCTAATAAGTGTTGACAGTTAACTGTTTCGTCCTTATGGGACTCCTCAGAACACTGCTTGGTCAATGTGACACTCTTGTGAAGTTAACTAGACGGTTTTGTCTCTAATCCCATGTAAATAGTGAGAAAACTTTCGCAAGACGCGCCATCTATCGAGATACAAGAGAAATAATAACAAAAGCATGCGAAATACGAGTCGTTAAATACCGAGATGAATTCCAAGACGTGCGCAAGCGTTGATCTGTCACTTCTGCCAACCAATCAACTGAGAGATATTTCAGTATGGTTTTATACAGCAAAACTTTAATAATTCCCAGTTCTTTTTGATGAAAATTCGTCGTTTTTGTGCTGTGAAAATGCCGGTGACGTGCAAGTTGTGTGACAAATTATTTAGTGCCCAATTTAATTTGAATAAACACTGTCATCGGGGTTCTACTGTATGTCTATGCTACGATAAACATTTTTTAAGATTTAGCGCATTTAAATTTGTCAATACTCCCATGGCAAAACAAAATAAACGTGAAATGCAATATAGAAGAAATACTGCATATACCTCAAAAAATATTAATCGCAGCACATAGATATTGTAAATTTTTTAAATCAAAAAGAAAAGACGAATCTTAAAATGCAAAAATATACAGGGTGTTCCCTCTCACTCTCATTGTCACACCCTGTACAGGGTGTCCCAAATTCGTTGTTTTTTTTTGTGGTTTCGGGTATTTCTAGGGGAAAAAGAAAAAAACTGAGCCCCCTCTGCTACGCTTAAATTTTAAGAGAAGCCTAAAGGTGAAAACCACATTTGGATATAGCAAGCCGTTTTTAAGCTACGGAGTGTTTTTGTCTGCATTTTGCTTTTGTGTAAATAGCTTTCTTATAGATCTTTTCTTGAAGAATTGACAGATGTAAACGGTTTTTATTTATCTGATTTGGTTTTTAAAATATTGCATAAAGTTGTTATTTTTCTTACAGAATAACTCCCTTTTTATTCGATTTTTAAAATCAGCTTAAAATTTCCTTTAAAATGATGTAGCACACTCAATATTTTAATTTTTAATTTTTTTTATTGTTTTCTTTATTTTTATTTTTTAATCACCTCTTTATTATTTTATTATTTTTATAATATTAAAATATTTTAAGCCCATTAAGCAAACTAAAATATGTGGTAAAAATTAATTTTATGTAATATCTCAAAAACTAAACGTGACAAATGAAATTTAACAGTTTAATTCCTCTTAAAAAAGTGTCTTAGGAATGTTTTCACAGAAATAAAAAATATTAATAAATAAACAAGTTATAGACCCCTTCCCAAAATGCAGACTTTTGAGAAACACCCTGTAGTTTAAAAACGGCTTGCTATATCACAATGCGATTTTCACCTTTAAGCTTCTTTTGAAATTTGAGTGTCGCAAAGGGGGATCAGGTTTTTTTAGCCCCTCTAGAAATACCCCAAACCTCCCAAAAACATCGAATTTGGGACACCCTGTACATGGTGACGGATAGAAAAAAATTATGTTGGCTTTTAAAGTTGTCGTAATTAACCAAAAAAATCTACAATTTATTATAGCCCTTTATTTTCAATGATAAAGTTGCTGAGTGCTCAGGTTATAAAAAACCACCCGATGCCTACATAAAATCATACCTAAAAATTAGAATTGACCATTATTTTATACCTTGAATTCTTTATTATACTTTAAGCTCTTTCATCTCGCGCCAATCCCGACATTTTGACGTTAATTTTGGCGCATGCTCCTTTGATGGAATTCATCTCGGTATTTAACGACTCGTTGCGAAATAACCTGCTATACATATCGATCAATGAAAAGATCGAAAACAAATAAAAATAAATAAACTAATCCGTGACCTAAGGCAGCTCTTTCTGCCTTTCAGGCCAAATCAGAGAGAGAGAGAAAACTTTCGCACTTTCTACCGAGATACGAAAGAACCAATAAACAATGCCAATTTTGCCTATTCTGCTTTGAATATCACTGCACGCCACTGTCACTGCTTTATAGTATTGTTGTACACGTGTCGTGCGATTTTTTATAATAACTATTATTTAATATCAAATATTACGCAGTATACTACGGAAACCGGAATGGGACAACTGGGCGCCGCCAACTGGGCGCCGGGCCAACTCGGCGCCGCCAACTGGGCGGCGGCCAACTCGCCGCCGGACTAAAAAAATTTTTTTTTGATAAAATGTGTAGATGAAAAATAAAATCTATTATTTATATAAAAACATCTTTAAAAAATCCTTTACGCAATTTTTTACAAGCTTTTTTTAGCTTCAGATGTTCTGTCTAACTAATTAACTATCTATCAAATTTTGTGAAGCGTTTTTGACACACTTCCCATTATCCGATTTGGATGATATTTGGTACACACGTAGTGGTCCCATGACAATACAACATTAAGAAAAAAATATCCTCCCACCCCTACCCCCACCCCTTCTATAGAAAAATGTGTTTTTGACATACTTCCCGTTATCCGATTTGGATAAAATATGGTATACACATAATGGTCCGATGATAATACAATAATAAGAAAAAAATATCCTCCCACCCCTACCCCCACCCCTTTCATAGAAAAATTTATTTTTGACACACATCCCGTTATCCGATGTATGTATGTATTATCATCGGATCACTATGTGTATACCAAATTTTAACCAAATCGGATAACGGAAAGTGTGTCAAAAACACATTTTTCTATAGAAGGGGTGGGGGTAGGGGTGGGAGGATATTTTTTTCTTAATGTTGTATTGTCATGGGATCGCTACGTGTGTGCCAAATTTCATCCAAATCGGATAATGGGAAGTGTGTCAAAAACGCTTCACAAGATTTGATAGATAGTTAGTTAGACAGAACATCTGAAGCTAAATAAAATATAAAGCTTGTAAAAAATTGCGTAAAGGATTTTTTAATAGTAATTTAAACAACTAGGTTTGAAAACGACTCTTTGCACACCATCGAGACAGTTTGGTAGACCGAGCCGAAGGCGAGGTCTACAAGTCGAGGGAGTGTGCAAAGAGGTTTTCAAACGAATTTTTTACAATATTTTTTATACGACTGCTAATAAAGAAAGAAAAATCAAATTTTAATTTAACTTGTTTTTAT
The DNA here is from genome assembly GCA_963576565.1 of Aspidapion aeneum. Classification (NCBI taxonomy): domain Eukaryota; kingdom Metazoa; phylum Arthropoda; class Insecta; order Coleoptera; family Brentidae; genus Aspidapion; species Aspidapion aeneum. The sequence continues at coordinate 74,328,542 of OY755044.1, forward strand.
TTCCGACATTTTTACAACAAAACTTTAAAAATTCAACAATTTTTTGACGTATCTAATCAACAAAACATACTTATATTGATGGGTGACAACAACAAAAATCACAATGACGGGAGACCCGTATGCAGAAATGACATAGGCGTGCGCAAAAATGACATAAGCGTGTGCAAAACGTTTTGCACACAGCGTGCGCAAAATGCCATTTTGAGATCGTGTTCTCCGTGCGCAAAACCCCCTTTTACAAGTCGTATAAAAAGATCTTTTTATATAAATAATATATTTTATTTTTCATCTACACATTTTATCCAAAAAAAAATTTTAGTCCGGCGCCGAGTTGGCCGGCGCCCAGTTGGCGGCGCCGATTTGGCCCGGCGCCCAGTTGGCCCGGCAACCAGTTGGCGGCGCCCAGTTGTCCTAGACCGACAGAAACACTTGTATATAAAAGAGTTTGTGTTAGAAAAATGGGATAATAATTGACTCTCTAATATTTATTATATTTAAAAAACTTATTGATTAGGATATAGGTATTGTAGATAATGTTTGTTTTATTTAAATAATTTATAAATTTTTCTACCATACCTCGTCTCTTTCTAATACTACGTCATTCCAAGGCAAATATAAGATTTTTTATTAAAATATATTTTTATAAATTTAAGCGTGCAGGAAATTATATTTTATGTATTGATAATAGTGTGCAAATTTTACTTAACCGCACCAGCGCATAAACATTTTTTCACACCGTAATCTTATAACCAGTTCATTGCATGAACAAGTTGAAGTACCTTTATTGTTAATAGGTTTTTGTAATAAAATTCTAAAAAACCTTCATTTCTGACTCACGCTCCTAGAAAATAAATTATCTTAACGCTTGCTGAAAATCATTAGCTGGCCATCCACACAGAGGTTGATCCGCCGGTTTGGAACGGCGCGGTTGAAACTGGCGGATTGGTCTTTCAATTAGTGGACATTCCACGCGCCAGTTATAGCCGGTATAGATTTATCTGTGAGTTCAGATCGGCGGCCGAAACTTGTGGGTTCGGCGCTCGATATTTTAACCGGCGCAGACTTGTCTGTCGGTTTACACTGTGCCAGGGATAACAGATCGTTCATATAGAATCTCTTTAATTTATTGAAGATTATGGCATATGTTTCCGGAATGATATAACCAAGTGCCTGTGCAGAAATTCCCACTGAACATTTCAGATCTTCATATGATCTTCCCGTGGCAAGGAAAAGAAGGGCATCATTTAATCGCTGTTCTGGTCCAATGGCTTCTCTCATTTGGGTTTCTTGTTCCGTAAGATCCTCTCTTACCAAATTTAAAATAAGGTCATACGTGTCAATATCCATTCTTAAATAATTTTTAAAATCGTCTGGATCATTTTCTCTTAACTCTTTTAATAGAAGGTCATGGCTAAATAGTTTCCTCTTAAGCAAATAACTTTTAACCATATACGTAACGTATATGCTTTTAACCCACTTGGAACGTCTCTTTTTTACACCACTATGCAATATTTCCATATTAATGATCATTCCCATACACAGAGCCTGCTTCTTTTTAGCACGAAACATTTTACATACCCTATGCTTAAAATACCGTGCCGCATAAAACTTTCGACTTGACGCAATTCCACAGTTTTGGTTTAACCGGCAGATAAATCTTGAGTTTTGGCTCACTAACGCGCGGTTATGTCTGCCACAGACCGATATGAAGGATCGATTCGAAAGATTTTTTTTACAAGACGCTAGCGCTACCAAGTCCACTTCCAATCCCTGGCTTCGCATGCGTAGATCTACCAATATTATTTACCTCATGTATTAGAATCGATGTACAGGGTGATTTTCACTTGAATGATTCTAACCACATGAAAATAGAAAGTTTCAAAAACCTAACCTAACGAAACCTAATCAGATCTAACCGAACCGAACCAAAGCAAACTAAACCAATATTTTTTTTCAAAAAAAAAACTTTCCTGACTTCCTACCTGGGTGTTAGAGGATGTGAATCCGAACCGGACCATACCGAACCGAACCTATCCAAACCTAACCCTACCCAACTAAACCTAATTAGCAGTACGTGTTGTAGTTTAGTTTGGTTAGGTTAGGTTTGGTTCAGTTTAGTTAGGTTCGGTTTGGTTCGGTTCGGATTCACATCCTCTAGGATCCCGGGCAGGAAGTCAGGAAAGTTTTTTTTTTTGAAAAAAATTATTGGTTCAGTTTCCTTCGGTTCGGTTAGATTTGATTAGGTTTTGTTAGGTTAGGTTTTTGAAACTTTCTATTTTCATGTGGTTAGAATCATTCAAGTGAAAATCACCCTGTATGCATCTATTCTAATACATGAGGTAAATAATATTGGTAGATCTGCGCTTGCGAAGCCAGGGATTGAAAGTGGACTTGGTAGCGCTAGCGTCTTGTTTTTTTTTGTGTTAGTGGACTGTAGCAGTTTTAAACCATTGCGGATAAATCGGTCAGACTTATCTGTGCCGTTCCAAACCGACGGATCAACATCTGTGTGTATGGCCAGCTATTCTCCACACACGACTACTTGACCGTTGCATACATTGTCCTTATTTATTTTATATTAAATACGACGCACAGGGCGGACACCTGTGGGCAATATTCGAAAAACTGAGGTTACATTTTAAAAGTTGTAATATTGCAAAAGTATAGATAAATGTCCAGTTTATCTGTAATCATAACCTATTTTTTAGTCACACTTGCGAAAGTGAACAAAATAAATTGTTAAAGTCGTTATTTTAAAACAGGTACAAAAAAATCGTATAAAATTCCTATCAGAAAATTAATTTTACTGGTTCTGCCTTTAAATATAATTTTTTTTTCTTTAAGTATTACAGTGATATATATTTACGCTATTTGTTTAAATAAAATTTTGTCAAATTGACGTCTCGCTTTTAAAATAATTTAATTAAAACTGTTATGCTTACAAAAAAAATATTTTTTAAATGTTATTAATGTTATAAAAAATTGCAAAGATTTGCAAGGTCTGGCATATATCCTAAATATTAGTCCAATGAATTAGCAAAAAGGTAGCATAAATATTTTTTGCTACTGGCTGCTACTAAGGGTGCTGTATTTTTTTAAATAATATATTTCAATCCTAATAATTTATAACACATTGGTTACCACCCCGGTTGAGTGGCCTCACATCTTCTCCTGGTTAGGTATACCCTTAGAACCAGTCTTGCCGCCATTTGGACAAATATAAAATTGTGACAGCTCTCATCAACGTCAAAAATCGCGGCAGCAAGATGTCAAAAATGGCACTAAATCTGGAGAAGATATGAGGCTTATTATTCGGTGATGGCAAGTGGTTATAGGTGATAATAAATTTTAAAAAAATTCCCAGAATATTTATGGTACTTAGGGTCCATCTCACCGACATTTTTTTCGTTACTTAGCTTAAAGCGTTTCTTAATATAATCATAATATGACGTAATAAGGAACCCTTAAGGCTAAGTAACGAAAAAAAAAGTCGGTGCGATGGGCTATTCACATTATACTACTGTGAGCAAAACGGAAAATTAAATATTTTAGAATCGCATATCGTATTGGCCGTTTTTTGTCAATGGGAACGCACAAAAATAATAATTTGAGGTAGTCAATAAAATTATAAAAATACTTCTATCAGTCTTAAAATATATATGCCAAAAATTATTCTGGTGTTTGCGTGGGCGAATATTAAAAAAAAAATAGTTTTTTTGCACTTTGGAGATCAAAAGTGCCCTTTTTATCACAAATTTTAGGGGTAAAGTATCACATAATATCCCGTGGATAATTGAAAAAATGACTAAAGTATCTTTTGAGCACTCGGCGAACTGTAGCTACATACAATTTTTTCTTCTGGGGATAAAAGTCCCTAAGAAGATAATATACTATTTTATCACTTTTTTTTACTTTTAGAACGCATAAGCATAAAACATTCAGACTTGTTAAATGAGTGGCCTCTCACGAAAATCTGAAGGTGTTAAATATTTTCAAAAAAATTTAACCCTTGTTGGGATTCGAAGAATGTTCTGACAAAAATAACCAAATTCTAAATAAGGCATCACTAAATTTGTGCAAAAGTCTCAGTCTTAAATGGAAGCTATCGGGACGAAACAAAATTTATTTTCAAAACCGTTATTTCGAATGGTTAATTAAAGATATTATATCTGAGAAACTTTGTTATAAAACGGATTCAGAAAAATCAAAAAATACAGATTCGGAAACAGAGGCCGTACCCGGACCGAGTCGTGGACGGCCTAAAACGGCTTTCTTGGAATCATCTTTAAGAACAAAGAAACTGAGGGTGTAATATGTGTGTGTATGGTAAAAATACTTATTTTGGGGTTGCTAATTTATTTTTTCTGGAAGGGATTTAGCCTTCCTAACTACGCCCATGAATCCGAATAAAAAAAATAATTTTAGTTTAATTTCTAACACAAAAGTAAATTGATTTTTATTTTTAACGTAACTAGGTTAATTTGAATGTACTTTAATTTATTTTTTTAATATTTTAAATAAATTTACATATATATATATATATATATATATATATATATATATATATATATATATATATATATATATATTAAAAAGTTTTACTTATTTTAACCATTAGACTACACTTTATCACATACCATATAAAAAAATTAACTTTTTTGAAAAACAACAAAGATATTAGAGACTTATTGGAATAAAACCTGACTTTATTCTAGACTCGACTTTATTCTGACACATTTGCACAGAAAACTAACAGCTGACCTCTCAAAATTTACATATCAAAGCCAAATTTAATAATACAGTCGCTAACTTCCATTTAATAAATACCGAGACTAATAAATCCGGTTTTTAAATACACAAAGGCCGAATTTTGAAGCAGAGCAGCTGCTTTTTAAATGTAAATATGTCACTATAGGGTCGATTTTAAAATTAGGTCAACTTTTATTCCAATAAGTCTCTATTGATTATTGTCCAAAAACCCTATTTTTGTCCGCATTGTGCGCCGTTTCGATTAGTAAGTATTTTGAACCATTTTCAAGTGTAAACTGGTTACACTTGAAAAAGGTTACAGATACTTACTAGCCGAAACGTGGTGTTTAAAATTGTCGTCCTACATGGTTCTTTCGTTCTAGTTCGTTTTCTTTAATTTTAGTACAAAGCAGAAACTTATTAATATCTTTTGGTTCGTTTGAAACTGCCAATTCAAAATCAAAATTTTTAGAGTCAAAATTAATCAAATTAATTTCTGCTTCCTTTGGTTTCAGGGGTTCACAAAGGGGAACCAGATCTTGCCTAAAATGGTTGGTTTCATTAAAAATCAAACTTTCGTTTTTGTAATTGGCCAATAAAGGCATACGAGAGACTTGGGAAATGATGAAGCTAGATGATCTCGACGAATTGCTTTTTAAAGATCGAACTGACCTAATTCCTTTCTGATTTGGCCTTTTATGAATTAAAACCTCAACATTATTAACATAATTTTGGTTTAAAAAATTCTTTCGAGTTTTATCTTCATTCCTACCGCTAACGTTAACTTCCTAGTTGACATTTAGATTCGCCATATTCTCAAATATTAGCAAAACTGAATTTAAGTAATTAACTACGGGCAGATTAATTCAAATTTTAGAACAAAATATTATACAATTTTATACAACACTACTTTAACAGCGAATCTCTTTATCTTATTGATCAGTAAAAAATAAGTGACGATTCGCAGCAGCGATATTTTAAACTGCACACCCCTTAAGTTGTGCCAGGTTACATACTAAGCCTCAACGCAAATTTTGAAAAAAATTTATTTGTAAAATTTTTATTCTTAAGATTAAATAATTCCTTAGCTAAGACAAAACAATTCTGCGAAGGGGTTTTTGCAAAACTCAAATGCAAAAACCAATAACACTTAGTTTAAAAACAAACTTTTAAAAATATCGAAACATACTTGTTTACAAATAATAATAGCGAAAAATCTTTTTATACCCAAAAAAAATACTCTGCCAATATATGGGCCCCTAAGCTCACACTAGGTACTATAGTTATAGTGTACGTGTGAGCTAATATAACTAAAAACTGAAATATATTTTATTCAACTCCAGACTAAATTACCTTTTGTTTGAGTCTGGAGTTCAATAAAATATATTTCAGTTTTTAGTTATATATTAACTCACACGTACACTATAATTATAGTACCTAGTGTGAGCTTAGGTGCCCATAGATTGGCAGAGTATTTTACATAATACCAAAACATAATATGCCCTGGATATAAACACGCGAGCAGAAAACAATAATTATTAAACTACCCTGGTACTTTGAGAAAAAAAAATATAATCAGCCCTAGAGGCCCTCGATATATTTGACAATTGTTTTAAACAATTGTCAAATGTATCGAGGGCCTCTAATCAGCCCTAAAGACGCCAAACTTCCGTATTGGATACATATCGATACATAAATGAGAAAGTCCGCCATTTTGAATCCGTATTTTGATTTTGTTTTTGGTTTGAGCAAGAAATCTTAATCAGCGACCTAAAACACCATAAAGTTCCAAATTTGATATGTCGGTTCATAAATGGAAAACCGGGAAAAACCGCCTTTTTGAATCCGCCATTTTGGATTTTTTAAGTTTTAGTCAAACATTGCATTGAGTGATCTTAAGTGCAGCACAGTTTTTAAGTTTAACGTAAATCGGTATATACCAGGTGGGCCAAAAAAAACCGGACAATTTGTTTTTCATTATAACTTTTGAACTGTACCACCGATTTTAATAGGACAAACTGCACTTGACATAGAATTTATCAGAGTTTTGACTAAATAAATCATTTTGTCCGCCATCTAAAAATCCAAGACGGCGGACGAAATTAAATTGTAGCCTGCAAAGACGTTTGTTTATTTTTGTGTTGCGAACATGTTTTAATTATTTATTTAAATCAGTAACAAAGCTGCATTCTTGCCACGCACAACAAGGTATGAATCAGGAAAATCGGTTTGATGGTTCTAAAAAATATATTTTTGCTTCTACCATTGTTTTGAATATTATACGATTGTCTTGCCAATCATATCTGCATTTATTTCCTTATAAATTCATTACTAGTAAACCGATTTTGATGAATAAAAAAACATCCTGGTGAGAATTGATTGCTTTTTAAAGATCATTTTCAAAATTTACCGCCCTCTTAAAATTCAAGATGGCGGACAGAATCATACTTGATTCTTCAAAACGGCGTGTTTATTCATATTTTCTAAAAAATGTTTTAGTTTTTTTAATCTATAGAAAAGCACTACTTTTCTACCGCTTAACAAGGTACAAAGTAATAAAATCGATTATGTGGTTCCCACAAAATCTGATTTTGTTTTAACCATTGTTTTACAAATCATACGATTACATTGCCAATCCTGTCTGCATTCAGTTCTTTAAAAATTCATTATCACTAAAACCGGTTCAGCAATAATGAATTTATAAAGAAATGAATGCAGACAGGAATGGCAATGGAATCGTATAATTTGAAAAACAATGGTTAAAACAAAATCCGATTTTGTGAGAATCACTATACCGATTTTATTAATTTGTACCTCTTTATGCGGGAGAAAAGTAGTGCTTTTCTATAAATAAAAAAGACTAAAACATTTGTGCAAAATAAGAATAAACACGTCATTTTAAAGAATCAAGTATGATTCTGTCCGACATCTTAAATTCCAAGATGGTGGAAAATTTAGATAAGAATCTTTAAAGAGCAATCAATTCTCACCACAATTTTTTTTATTTCGCTAAAATCGGTTTAGTAATAACGAATTTATAAGGAAATGAATGCAAACAGGATTGGCAATGCAATCTAGTATCTGTAAAACAACAACAAATTTTTTGAGAACCACCACACCGATTTTACTAATTTGTACGTCGTTCTGTGAGAGAAAAGTAATGGTTTTCAATAAATTAAAAAAAAAACTAAAACATTTTCGGAAATAAGAATAAACACACAATAATCAAGTATGATTCTGTCCGCCATCTTAAATTTTAAGATGGCGATAAATTTTGATAATGATTTTAAAAAGCAATCAATTCTCACCAGAATGTTTTTTATTTCATCAAAATCGGTTTAGTAGTAATGAAGTTATAAGGAAATAAATGCAGACATGGTTAGCAAGGCAGTCGCTTAATATGCAAAACAATGGTTGAAACAAAAATATATTTTTTTAGAACCACTGCATCGAGTTTGCTAGTTCATACCTTGTTGTGGGTGCCAAGAATGCAGCTTTTTCACAAAAAATAATTAAAACATGTTCGCAACACAAGAATAAACGAGCATCTTTGAATTGTACATTTTAATTTCGTCCGCCATATTGGATTTTGAGATGGCGGACAAAAAAATATATTAAGTCAAAATTCTGATTAAGTTTCTATAAAGGGAACGTCTATAAATTACGTAACGTAAAAATTCAGAATTTTTGACCACCACTTCCCCCCTCGTAACGCATTTTCAAGAAAAAACTCATTAAGAAAACATTGAGTGTAACGCAAGGCCAAACCCCCTCTCCCCCCTACGTTACGTAATTTAAGGACAGGCCCTAAGTAAAGTTTGTCCCATTAAAATCGATTATATAGTTCAAAAGCCATAATGAAAAAAAAATTGTCCGGTTTTTTTTTGGCCCACCCGGTAAATAAGAAAGTCCGCCATTTTGGATCGGTAATGATAAATATTTCTTTTTTTCCCGACTATTTGTTTTTTTAGTTTCTGTCACCCCAAAGTAATTTAAATATAGTGGCTAAGCCATACAACATTTTTTAGGTTTTTTTTAGGTAAAATACTAATTTTAAAAAAATATTTCTCAAAATTTGCTCCCTTTAATACGTCAACGTGTCTATTTCTTTCTTTTGAGATTTTGCTTATATTTCGAAACTGAAACCTTAGGGAAATTTTTTATACGAAGCAAATAGTTAAACGTGAAAATACTTAAATAAACTATGGTACCGTTTATTATGGTTTTTGAGATATTAAGAATTTTATTAACTCAAAGATATTTTTTTAATCTAGGTACATTATCTATTTAAAATCCATTTTGATAAATAGAGCCTATATAATAATTTAAATCCACATTTCAAAATTTAGAAAACTTCACTTCCAAAGAAATTTAAATTTTGTTCACTTCTCTTAAAAACGCTGGTTATAGAAAAATTTTAAATAAACAAAAAAGCAAAATGTAAATAAATACAGAACTGTCTTTTGTACATTCACCAGCTTGGATTAATCCCATGCTTAAACAGATTTAGCACGGGATTAGCTCAATACTGTGATCCATTTTTTTTTGCATGCCCTGGCTGCTCGCATGCTGGGTCTGATTAATTCACTGGATAAGTTTAGTTTTTTGAAACGAATATATCCCTTGTATAGCTTTATCGGTATTAGCGTATTGAAACTGTATATTACATTGTCTTTTTTTTATAAAGTTGTTTACGAGAAACGATTGGCTCCTAATCAAAGCAAGCAATTGTTACAAGCTTTTATTTAGCTTCACATGTTCTGTCTAACTATCTAACTATCAAATCTTGTGAAGCGTTTTTGACACACTTCCCATTATCCGATTTGGATGAAATTTGGTACACACATAGTGGTTCCATGACAATACAACATTAAGAAAAAAATATCAGATTGTGTTATTGAACAAATATTTTCATTTAATAGGGTATATAGCTGAGACTAAAAAGTAGAAAATAAATTGGTAAAAAGTTTTTTTAAGTCACAAGCTTATAAAATGCACTAAAAATTAAAAAATAATTTTCCAACATTCTCATATTATCATAATAATAAAAGCGATGGCCGCAAATCAAAGCATAAGTTAATCTAAATTTGTGATCTAAACAGTTAAAGAAGATTCAACATAGCAGGCCATCAAAGATATGTTTGATGTGCCGCAATGTTATGCCAATGACATACCTATGTCAGAGAAATACTGGGGTATCTTGGGTCGGGTTGAGTGGGTTTGGTACCTCTGCAGTTTTCTGCTAGATAGATTCTTGCAAATAGTGATATTTAATTGATACGGATATCTTATCGTGCTAACATCGTCAAAATTTCCATCAATCGGCCGTCGCTTTTATTATTATGATAATATCAGATTGTTGGAAAATTATTTTTTAATTTTGAGTGCATTTTATAAAAGCTTGTGACTTAAAAATGTTTTTTGATTTTTGCCTTGCTATGCTTGTATGAAATGAAAATAGGTTGATAGGTATACCTTTAATGTACGATATGCTTCAACTTTTAGTTTTGATGCCTAAAGCGCACTTACGAAATTATACAGTTTTGTATTTTCATAAATCAGATTATTAGGTAACTTTGTACACAACTTCGACTAGTAGTTACAAGTAGATTTAACAGTAGGATGTTTTTTTTATTTAATTTTAAATATATTATTTACAGTCGATTTATTGTAAAAATCACCAGTAAAATTCTAGAATTTTCCCCAGGTGTTTTTAGGTTGAATTGGTTTAATTATTATTTGTAATTAATAATTAACCATTGACATTTTTTATAGATATTTTTCTATTACTTTTTGATTTCCCATTGTTGCGCATATTTTTAGATAACCAATCTAAAAATGTTTACCAATACTTTTTGTACATACGTTTTCTGTATATTTTTTTACCACGTGAGAAAGCAGAATATAATATTCCTTTTTTTAAAACTCAGTTTTTTATTATTGAAACCTTTCCAAAAATAAAACTAGGTGTATCTTAATTAAGTTTCTAAATTTCCTTAATTAAAAATTTCATCATTTTATGATCTTAATTAATTTAACTAATTAATTATTGCATTTCAAAAATTTAGTGGCGTCTAAAAACAATGTAAAAATCAGTGTTATATTTTTCTCCTTCCCCACCCCCAGTGCCCCGACTAAAAGAGCTGCCGTGCTGTATGTTTGCAATTGTTTATTCCCTCCAGGATAAAGAATTGCTGCAACAACAAAGTATAAAGAAGGAGACAAAAAAACCACAGAAATCAGGTACAACCTATTCCTATATCCTTAACCAAACAATTTGATAAAAACCTCATAAAAGAAAACTTTGAAAGCACAGAAAATCAATGCGAGTATCCTAAAAGCTGCTTAAAAAACGCTGCTCTTGAAGCTCTGGCAAAAACAAAAAGCCCAATGGAAGAATGCCACGGGTCGGTTCGGTTCGGTTCGCATTGGTGAGATGAAGAAAAAGAAGGACTGATAAAAGCAAAGACAGATCAATAGAACAGATCCTTAACACAAAGTCAAATCAAGACCAAGGGCGGATCCAGAGGTGCTTCTCGGGGGGGGGGGGCACTTTAGGTGACATTCTTCGTTGGTAAAAAACGGTATATATTCTTTTAAGCAGCATTTTATTGAATCAGTCAGTGGTTGTAATTTCGATGATAATAACAATAGACATTTTCATGCGCCGCAGGCAAAAATTTTAAATTTTTATTAGCAAAAACCTTATTTTTGACTCATTTTTTGTATATTCAAAAAATTCTCCCCCCTCCCTGGATCCGCCACTGATCAAGACGAGAGCGAATACTGAACAGCCCAAAGAATGGCACGCATAGCTATATCGAAAAAGAAGAACGAAACCTAAGAAAAAAACTGCACAAGACTCAATACATACCTAGGAGGTAGTAGAAGTACCGAAAGCCGGAAAATGTTAAGATCTCTCTCTCTCTCTCTCTCTCTCTCTCTCTCTCTCTCTTAAGATATTACCTCACCAACAACTTTGAAAGAGTGATATAAAGACTTCTCTAAACTTCTGACTGAGCAACGGAGAGAATATCAGAAACCACAGCCACCACGATCCGACATTCAAATAGGAACAGCAGCATCCCCACTTTTCAATTACTGGAAAACAGAAAATCTCCAGGCCCTGGCCCAGAATTACTTAAACACGGCACAGAAAATTTATATACACAATAAAATTAACTAGCCTGTTCCAGAAATGCATTAATGGAGAAAGTTTGCCAGAAAAATGGAAAACGTCATACAACGGTACATAAGAAAGGAAGTAAACACGTATGTGATAATTATAAAGGAATTGCTTTGCGTAGTACTATTTCAAGAGTCTATCTTTCTATTCTATCAATCTATTTAGCCTTCTTCAATCCATCTTTGGACATAGGCTTCCCTCATTATTTTCCATTCTTCTCTGTCTGCCGCCGTGTTCATCCATCTTGTTCTCGCATGTTTCTTCAAATCGTTCGCCCATCTCATTTGGGGTCTTCACCTACTTTCTTTATTTTCCCAAGGTCTCAAGTTTAAAATAAATTTGCTCCATCGATCGTCTTTCTGTCTGATATTACGACCGGCAAATTTCCATTTTAATTTTGCCACTTCTCCTCTGACATCCCTTACTTTTGTTTTATTTCTTATAAATTCATTCCTGTTTCTATCTGGTAGCTTTATATGTAACATTTGTCTTTCCATTGATCTTTGGGCTTTTGTTACCTTATCCATAGGTAAGTACAGGAAGGATACATTGGTTATAAACTTTTGTTTTGAGGTGCTTGCTTACTTGTCTTTTGATTTTAACTGCTTGGTTTTCTTTTTTTAGTTTAGTAATTTGTCTCAGGTATAACAGGGTGTCCCAGATAAAAGCAACCACATGGGTATTTCGGAAACGGTAAGAGATACGAGTTGGCTTAAATGAGAAAAAATTTGCGCTATTCTAAGCCCAATCAGGTGCTGTATCAATATTAAAGATATGTACAGGGGTTACTAAAATATCGAGCAAAAACTAAAAATTGTTTTTTTTTTCAAAAACTATATCGCCGCCATCTTGCAAAAAAATTTAATAAAATTCGGTGGTTTTATATAAGCAACTACGGCCAATCGAATGACTTTAACAATTTTTTTCTAGGTTGTCTAGTTTTTTTTAAACCATAGCCAACTTTGTTATTTCCTGTGGCCGCCATATTGAATTTATAAGTCAATAAATGGAGCATTAAAAGAGCTTTTCAACCATGTATAATAAGCCTTTCTTTGAATGACTTTGAATTTATTTAAAAAACTGTCTTTCACTTGGTTGGCTGTGAAACAGAGGCCGTAGTTGCATTTGTTGTCATACCTACATAACTATCTGTCAAAACTTTGTCATTTATTTGATTTATCTATTGAAATTTTAAAGTTTCTAAATTACTTAAGATTTTTTTTGAGTCACATTATCAATCAAATTTAAGAAGGTTTCCAAATAGGGAGAAAGTAGATATGTATGAATGTTATATTTTGTGTTATAAGAATGCTGGAAGAGCGCGAGATATATACTTTCAGAGATATCCAGAAAGACGACAACCAGGTTTGTCAATCTTCAGAATACTTAGCTATACTTTAATTGAATACCTATGGTTCCTTTAAAAAACAAAATCGTAATCAACAACCTGATGAAAATATAGAAGCTCTGGTTTTAAGTGTCGTTGCGAATCCTCGCATTTTTTTTCGTGAACTGGCAAATAATGTTGAAGTACCCAAATCAACTGCACAAAGAATTCTTAAAAAATTTAAGTATCATCCATATGCAATACATATTAGTCAAGCACTCCCAGGTGGTGACTTGGAAAGAAGAACCTTGTTTTGCAATTGGTTCATACAAAAATCGCAAGAAAACCCTCAATTATCGCTTAAGGTTCTGTGGTCCGATGAAAGCAGGTTTACAAACTGCGGTGTGTTTAACAGGCATAACTACGTGTACTGGGCCGATGAAAATCCGTTCTTAAATTGTGAGGTGCACCATCAAGTTAGGTGGGGTTTGAATGTGAATGGCTAGGAGTCATAAACGGGCACATACTATTTAACATTTTTCATAATAATTTGACCGGCACCTCAATTTCTAGAAATTCTACAAAATTACGTTGACCAAATTTTAGAAAGTTTGCCTTTTCAAGATGTAGCAAACATGTGGTTCCAGCAATATGGGGCACCTCCACATAATGCAAGAATCATAAGCGCCTACTTGAATCAGCAACATGGAAATAACTGGATCGGAAATCAAGGTCCAGTTGCCCGGCCTGCACGTTCGCCGGACCTTACGCCTCTTGATTTTTGTATTTGGGGATACTTTCGAACATTTGCTTATTTAATTTAATGCTTTGCTCTCGGTTTTTAGTTTTATTTTAAATTTGCTTATTTAATTCAATACTTTGCTGTCGGTTTTTAGTTTTATTTTAAATTAAATAATAAATGCAAACTTTTGTTTCAGATAGATTTTAAAAAATTGTATTATTTTTAAGCCAGAGAAAAATTAAAAAATAAGGGCCTTACATGAAAAAAGTTTTGAAAGGTAGTTACGTAGGTATGACAACAAACACAACTACGGCGTTTGTTTCATAGCCAACAAAGTGAAAACCTATTTTTTTAATAAATTCACATTTCCCTCATCCAAGGCTTATTATACACGGTTGAAAAGCTCCTTTTATGCTCTATTTATTGATGTATAAATCCAATTTATTGAAGTATAAATCCAATCCAAAAAAAGTAGGGCCTAGAAAAAAAATTGTTAACGTCATTCAATTGGCCGTAGTTGCTTCTACAAAACTACCAAATTTCATTAAATTTGGTTGCAAGATGGCGGCGATATTTAAATTTTTTAAAAAACACAATTTTAAGTTTATGCCATATATTTTAAAAACCCCTATATTTTTAATTTTGAAAACGCAATTTTTTTCTTATTTAAACAAACTCGTATCTCTTACCGTTTACGACATCCCCATGTAGTTGATATTATTTGGGACACACCCTGTATATTCCTCTAATTATTGCTTTTTTGGTTTATTCTGATCGTAATACCTTCATCTGTGTTTGTTGTGATTTTAGTTTTAGTGTAGTTCAGACTCAAGCCTATATTTTTAGCTGTTCTGGTATCTAGTTCTTCCAGCATTTTTATCAGTTCTTCTTTCTTGGCTGTTGGTAAGGTGATATCATCAGCATATCTTAGGTGGTTCAAGTATTGATCGCTTACTTTGATGCCTATTTCTTTCCAATCTAAGTTTTTAAAACATCTTTCCTTGCCTGGTTAAATAATATAGGGGTTATTTTTTCATATTGGCACAAGGCTTCTTATGCAGCATGGCTTGGTTCCTTCGTGGATTTTGATTGATGTCGTTGCTTCGCTATATATAGAGGGTGTCCCATAACTTGGGGGCCATAGGCCAACTGGTGATAGAGGAGGTCATGTCTGATAAAAAAGTTCCTATAATACATTGGTCAAAACTCTTTGTCGAGAAACAGAGCATCAAAGTTGGCAATTTTTTTAACTTTTTTAATAATAACTTTTTAAAAAAACGCAGTAAAAATATGAAATTGGGTAAAGTCGTGTATTAGAACCAGAGCAATAAAGTGAAATAAAAATTATTTTGAATAAAATTAGTCGGTCAATTTTTTTTAGAAACAACTTTTTTTTGATAAAAATTTTTATAAATACCATATTAAACGCAATGTTTTTTTTATATTTTGTGTTAATAAAAACAAGTCTCTAGCGAGACATAATAAAATATTATTGATATTTTTTTAAGAATAAGTAAGCAAAAATTATTTTTTTTAAGTATTCTTTTTACCAAATTTTTGAATCACAATTAGCTGAGTATTCACCTGGCTGTGACAGATTTTCTTTTTTTTGTAAAACCCTTTTTTCCCCACTCCTCGAACTTTAAAAATCCTATATCTTAAAAACAGAGGTGTTTTGACCCCCATGATATATAAACTTTTTTCTCGGAAATAACCTCCTCTATCACCTGCTGCACTATGGCCCCTAAGTTGTGGGATACCCGGTATATATTAGCTATTAAGTCTATGTATCTGTGATCTAGTCGACTATTAATTAAAGATGCTTTTACTGCCCAGTGCTCAATGCTATAGAAAGCTTTGTCTCTCTGAAATACAAGTAGATTATCAATTCATCATAATAACAATATTGCGTATTTAAAACTTTCAATAAATGTGACATGCCGAGGTTTTTCAATGTAGTCATCACGAATAAAAACCTTTTTTTTCTAGCTTATTTCGATGTCCTCTACACAGCTAAATTTGTTTTTTACCCAACTGCAGCACGACGAAAGGAAGGGTAGTGTTTCTCGATTGTTGTATGTATGTAAGTAAGGCGATCTTCAGACGCCATTTTGTCACATGTTGTAGGCTTTAGGGCCTACAAATTATTTAAATTTCAGGCGATTTTATTGAAATTCGGTTGATCACCCATTGGAAATATCTTTTAATTTGCGGTAGTTACTTTGTAGTTTTCCCTACTCCCACCCATCTTTCCTCCTGTCATTCCCCCCGCCCTATTCAAAAACCATATTCGCATAATTATATTAAATATAGAGCGATTTCAAAACTTCCTACTGCATACGTTTTCAGACTTTTTTTCCAACACCATTTTACTCGTTCCCCCCCACCTCTCCCTCTCTCCTCTCCACCGTCCTTATTAGTAATAGTTATAGCTATAACTTTCACAAATATAAAGCGATTTCAAAAGTTCTTTCTGCACACGCTTTAAGACTTTTTTCCAACATCATTTTACTAGTTTCCCCCTTCTTCTCCCTTTCTTCTCCCCACCCTCCTTATTAGTAATAGTTGTAGCCATAGCTTTCACAAATTTAGAGCGATTTCAAAAATTCTCTCGGCACGCGCGTTAAGATTGTTTTCGACACCATTTTACTAGTTCCCTCCTCACTCCCTCCTCCTCCACCTTCACTCAATGGAAGGTAACACTGTTCGCGTCCGCCGAAAATCTACAAGTACTTTTTAGGTAAAGCTAAATTAATTGTAAATGCATAGTGCTTTTTATAAGGCTGAATAAAAATTAAACCTAAAAGTTGGAAATAAAAAATAATAATAATAAAAAGACACCCAAATGCTAAACTTACTTGTAACTACTAGTCGCAGTCGTGTACAAAATTACCCAATAACCTGATTCATGAAAATACAAAACTCTATAATTTCGTAAGTGCTGTTTGGGCATCAAAATCAAAAGTTGAAGCATGTGGTACATTATAGGTATACCTATCAATTTTTCTTTTATTTCCAACTTTTAGGTTTAATTTTTCTTCAGCCTTATAAAAAGCCATTTTCCCATGCATCTTCATGATTTTGACCCATATACGCTACTCGATAGTCTCAAAAGTAAGTTGTTTTTATTTTCAACAGGTCGCACCTCCAAAACCACCAAGACTTAACTCAAAGAATTGGGAAATCGAGTTTGTCTCAAAATCTGACTTATAGGAGAGCTAAATCGATTGGTAATGAAATAAAAGCAAAATCTCTATTCACTCAGGTCTAACTTTTTTCTTAGAAAACCCCCACATATTTTCAACGTAGACAGAACAAAAAACTATCATCAGTTTTTTGCGTTTCCTGAAAAGATGTATTTTTTAAGTTAGGTCATTGTAGCATTGGGGTGCGATGTGTTATTACTAGAAAATATTAAAATATTATACATTTTATTACTATATTATATTATAAAAGGGTGACACAAATTGCTATAAAAATTCATGATAACCCTGATTCAGTAACTTAAAGTGGACATTTTAAAAATTATCATAAATTAAATACTGATACCTATGCGGATAGATAAAGTCTTATCTCTTACTCATTGCACCAAAATAACTCATTTTTTTCCTGTACATCTACTACTCGTAATATTTGTATTAGAAGTGTAGGTAAAAACTATGTGTCATATTCTTTAAATTAAGTAAGATCATTGTCGTTAAAGGAAGCATTTTTGCGCAAAGCTATTGTTAGTACTAATTTTTTTTATGGTTATTGCAGTCTTAAACTTAGGATACAAAATGGTGTCAAATGTTGTTTATTTTGCAAGTGTTTTAATGCTGGTGGCATTTGTTAATCCAGGTAAATTTCATCATCACTTCATTCGTCAAGTTCATAATAAGTTTAGTTTGTGTTATCTTTTTCTCACGCGATTTTATAGTTAAATAAGAAATTCCTCTAATGCGGCGAAAAGAAGTTGTTTGTAGAAATTTCCAACCTTAAGATTCTCCAAAAGAAAGCAAATTCATTTCATCTCGGAAACGGTGGAAGATATAATTTTTTATACAAATTTAATAAAATTTCACACTTTTTTATCAGAAACTACGGAAAATCAAAGGACAAATTTTTTCAAGAACTTCTATTTTGTTTGAAACAATAGTCAACTTGGATTTTTGATGGCCGCCATATTGGATTTATACGTAATAAGAGTATAACACAAGCTTTTAACCATGTATAACAAAAACACTAACAATCTTTGGATCAGGGAAAATCTTTATTTTTTAACAGTTTAGTTTAAGGTAAAACAGATGTCGTAAATAATTGTGTTTCTTGTCATGCTTATAGGTAGCTACTTATAGCAGAATTTATTATGGATATACAGTTATTTAATTTTTTGTATCTTTATTATATTCACTGACATTACTTACATAATTTTCTGTCATTGTTTATTATATTGATGAAATTTTGACGTCATTGCATATCCATAAAAATTATACTGTAACTATTTGTCGAGCTTTGCTAATTAGGGTATTTTATTGAACTTTGGAGAAACAAGAGTTTTTGTACAGGGATGCAAACTGTACGATTTGGGAAACTTAAATTAAGTATTTACAAAAAACAACATTTTAAATTATGAACATTTTTAAGTAAATAAACAGAAATCGAACCTTAACTCTAATTAAATAAAATCAGAGGTTATATCTGAGGGCACGGCAGTGCCTCGCCAAGTTCGCGCGCCGTAACCATCTTTTCTTGAAACATTTCAGCCGATATTTGACCTACCTAAAACTCTACTTCGGAATGAGCTACGAATCTCAAACTTTGCATAGTGGCGGTAGATCTTTATGGAGTTAACAACCCCTCCAAGTTTCATGGAATTCCATGAAATAGTAAAGTAGTAACGAAATTTCAAAAAACGTCGAAATTGCCACTCACTCACTCACTCACTCACTCATGTATAGATCATCAATATTCTACTGTACTTCCCGCCGACATGCTACAAAGCTGAAATTTGGCAGACTGATAGAAATTATGACCAAACCCCTGGAAAAAATAAAAAACCCCAAAATTTTAATTTACTCCCCTCCCCTATACATTTAAAGTTATGTAAAAGTAGCATTGCCCACTTCCAGAAATGCTAGAGAGTTGAGCTTTGGCAGACTGATAGGAACTATGATAAAGCTATAGGAAAAAATTAAAACACCCCAAAATTCTAATTTACTTCCTTCCCCTATAAATGTAAAGTTATGTAAAAGTAACACTGCCCACTTCCAGAAACGCTAGAGAGCTGAACTTTGGAAGACTGAAAGAAAATATGATAAAACTATATGAAAAAATTTAAAAACACCAACATTTTAATTTACTTCCCTCTCCTATAAATGTAAATTTATATAAAACTAACTAAACTTCCAGAAACGCTAGAGAGCTGAGCATTATTCTGATAGAAATTATGATAAAACCATGGGAAAAAATTTAAAAAGTCCAATATTTTCATTTAGTCTCTTCCCCTATAAATGTAAAGTTATGTAAAAGTAACATTACCCACTTCCAGAAACGCTAGAGGGTTGAGCATTGGAAGACTGATAGGAACTATGATAAAACTATAGGACAAAATTTAAAAACACGACAATTTTAATTTATTTCCCTCCCCTATCAAGGGCGGATCCAGAGGTGCTTCTCGGGGGGGGGGGCACTTTAGGTGACATTTTCTGTTGGTATAAAACGGTATATATTTTATTGAATTAGTCAGTAGTTGTTATTTCGATGATAAAAACAACACACACTTTCATGCGCCGCAGGCAAAAATTTTGAATTTTTATTAGCAAAACATTACTTTTTACTCATTTTTTCTATATTCAAAAAATTCTCGGGGGGGGGGGCAGGTGCCCCTAGTGCCCCCCCCCTGGATCCGCCACTGTCCCCTATACATGTAAAGTTATGTAAAAGTAACATTGTGCACTTTCAGAAACGCTAGAGTGCTGAGCTTTGGAAGGCTGATAGGAACTACGATAAAACCATGGAAAAAAATAAAAAACCTCAAAAATTTAAGTAAGCCATTGCAAAAGTTTTGAACAATATTCCGCATATTTTACTACTTTAAAAATTGAGTATTATCCAATTCCTTTAGAAAAGAGGTGAAATCATAACAAAAACATTTCATGTAAAAAAAAAGCCAAGTACGCGGAAATGGCATTCCGTAAAAAGAATTGAGATAAAAGTAAAGCCAAGTTCTCCAATACAAATTTCAAAATGAAAGGTTCTTAGTAGTTTGGAAATATTTTTTTAAACTTGGCTATTACGGCTGTAAATGACTCTTAGGCACAGTGCTGAATTGAACATAAAGAAGTTTGGCTATAATAGCAAAGTTTAAAAAAACATTTCCAAACTAGTAAGAACCTTTCATTTTGAAATTTGTATTGGAGAACTTGGCTTTACTTTTATCTCAATTCTTTTTACGGAATGCCATTTTCGTGTACTTGGTTTTTTTTTTACATGAAATGTTTTTGTTATGATTAAGTTATTTTAACTTAATTAAACAGTCAAACACGTAATCGCCTCGGTAATCGCCCTTAATTATATTAATAGCCCAGTGATATTAGGTGAAAAAACCCCTGAAACTTAGGTGAAAGCTGGATTTCTATATAAATATACCTTAGCATCTGGGCCACATCCCGACATATTCTCCACCAAAATCGCCCTTGAGCTTTGCTACAGATAAGGCCCCAAGGTCCTAAAAATCAGTAACTTGCAATTTTCTCGAAAACCAAAAAGTTTTAAAAAAGTAAAGAGGGAAAAAATTCGCAATTATTCTATAATGTAAAGTTAAGAAAAAACCTAACCTAACCTTTTAAAAAATATATTTTAAAAAATGGTTTTGGTTTTTTTCAGTTTTATTTTTTCCTACCTTGTAGTTAACTTGTTTTAAAATTTTAGTACTTTATAACATTAAGCTTGATCCCCACTTGTACAAAACACCATTTACTTAAATTTAGTTTTTGTTTCTTGAAAGTTAAACAACTTTAAGTAAGGCTTAGGCCAATGGTCAATAATATCCAGACCTCCAATGGGAAATGGAAAAAATATTTTTATACAATTAAACATTACATGAGAAAAAAAAAGCGTACATAAAAAAATTATTTTTAATATTACACTTTTTTGTGTCTTACAGTCCCTAACTGTATAAGAATTAAATATCCAAAATCCCAATGGTGGTCCGGCTAGTATTAGCTAATTTCCTAATCTTTACTAAGCTGCTTAACTTGAAAAAAATAAAAACTAAATTTTAGTAAATTGTGCTTGATACAAGTGGGGATCAAGCTTAATATTATAAAGTATTAACATTTTAAAACAAGTTACCCAAAGAGTGAAAAAAAAAATTAAATTAAAAAATAATTTTTTTTATAAGTATATTTTTTAAAATGTTAGGTTAAGTTTTTTCTTCACTTTATAATATAGACTGAATGATTTTGAGTATTTTTCACTCTTGCCTTTTATTGAAAAAGTTATTTCTTTTCAAGAATATCACAAAAAACTGATTTTTAAACATTTGGAGCCTTATATCTAGCGAAGCTCAAAAACAATTTTGACCGAGAATACGTGGGTATGTGTCCCGGATGCTAAAGAATAATTATACAAGAATCCAGCTTGCACCTATTTTTTTCCAGGTAAATTCCTAATATGACTGGGCTAAATACGGCTGCCAGATTTCCAAGAGAGAAAATCGTGGCGCTGACGAAGGAGGGATGAAATGTTTTTTTTGTTCATTAAGAGTTAGTTGAGGAGCTTTTATAAAATATAATTTAAAAGAAAATGGTGGCTGGAAGTCGGTTGGTTAAAATAAATCCGTTTAAAAAGTTTACAGCGTGGTTGGGTTAAAAAATTCTTATTATTGCGTTCTCCTCAATATCCTCCAAAATTAAAAAGCATGGCAATTGGGTAGTTTCGCGTGGCAAAATCTAGGGGTGTAACTAAATTAGCACGTTCCCCCTTCCCTCCCTTCGACATATGTTACGTTGGACAAACAAGGCAATAATTTCAACTATGGATCAAAGAACATCTGACACCATATAGGAACTTTAGCAGTAATAAGTGTTATGCAAAAAGACAAGAGCGCACCGAGGAGGGTGGGGGGCTAGCTGCCCCCTAGCCCGAAATTCTTTAAAATATTATCCACATAATTTATGAATAAAAACAAAAATGAGCATGGTATATGATATCATGGGGTCTCGGGCCCAAATTCCTGGGTACGCTACTAAGAATTACCTCTATCGCGCCGACCTTTGTTGAAAACCGCCCGACCGCGGAACATTCGACTGCTTCGGGGTAGCAGAAGAGATTTTGCTGCTAAGGCATAAAAATGGTTAAAACTCTCTTTAAACAGCGCGCGACTATTTCTATGCTACATTTTGAGCGAGACGAGGCTTTTCACATGAGCACATGAGGTGATGAGAGCCCTGAGTAGTATACGAGCTACTAAAAGGGGGGTACTTTTAAGAATTTTTCCACAAACTTATTTTTTATTTTAGTCTTTAACTGTGTCCCCGCAATACGCCATTTAATAAAATTAACTTTATGTTATGACATCAAAATTAAGTAGATATAATTTCTTAGCTTCTGCGGTGGAATGTTTTAATTGCCAAGCTGAATTGGGACGAAACATAAGCTGTGAAACGAATGTCTGGCAATCTGGAACAAGACAGAACTGCACACCTGGATTTGTATGTTCAAGATACGAAATTCAAGGTAAAATAAACGGAGCTTGAGGCATTAAGTACATTACGATTATTTTTTGTATTTTTATAAATCCTTCATAATGTAAACAATGCAAACGTTTTATCACTTTTCAATTTATGCCTTATTTAAAGCTAATTAAATGCCCCACTCTCTATGCCCAACTCTCGAATTTAATTCTCTTACAGTTTTCGGGATATCGCTTACACTGCCGTCTCCCTAGAGGAGTTAGCAGTAAAAAAGGCTTAGGGACAAAATTATGTCTTTTTTATTGGTATATTGTTCTATTCAATTTTATTTTTAAGGGTCTCAAGGGGACACCTTGCATACGACACCCGGCCGACTTTCCTACCAGATAGGCCAGGTAGTGTCGGATTCTTACCGACTAAAACCGTTATTGGGTCTAGTTTAACTTCCCCAAATATTAGGTCCCTTTTGCTATACAGTGCAATGGCATATTATAAACCATATATCTATTAAAGGACTAGATATATGTTATAAACTTTTCTACTGTTTTTGGTTCCTGGTTAGCTTAGGTCTCCTTGATACAGGCCCATCCTGTTTACGTGAACATTGACCGCCTTATGGACGGTCATGATTCCTATTATGGTAACTTGCAACCTACTGTAACTGAGCAGATCTTTTCTAATTTTGGTTTCTATTTAATACTTTATTCCTTAATTTCAGGCGTTTGTACTGTTTAAAATATCGCTTGCAATGGTAGCTCCCTACAGGAGTTGAAAGTGCAAAAGATTAGTGGAAAAATTATTTATTTCTAAGAATTACTGCACTGTTAATTTTACGACTAAAGATTAACCCATGTTGGTAAAAAACCTGATTTTAGGGTCAAATAGTCCTTCCATGTTGGGTATGTTTGTAATAGACCTCAGTTTATTGAAAAAAAAAATATCCCCAACATCATTGTTTATATTAGAGAAATCAAGTCTCGAATTTAAAAATATCTCTTATATTTTTGATACTGGACCCCAACGTGTAACAAGACAAAATGGCAATATTGTGCTGCCAGTTCGCAAAAGCACACTGGTCCAGAAATCTCTTATTTATGAAGGCAGAATCTTCAATCATTTGCAACACTTAGACAGTTTAAGAGAAAGATGAAAAAACTGCTACTCGAGAAACCATATTACTCCTTGTCTGAGTTTTATGAGCGTAACTTTAGATAGGGATTATTATTTGTGGTAAACACTATTATTTTTACCTTATTTTGTTGTTTTTTATTGTTTTAGATTAAAGAATGTGATTTTTTAACAGTATTGTGATTGTTTAGTAAATGGTATTTTAATATCAAACCGAATGTTTATCTAATTTTTTGTTTTTTTAGTCATTTATTTTTTAACGCTGACTTAAGTACTTATTTTTGATTAATTTGAAAATATGTGTTGCTTTAATTTTTAATTAGTACTCATTTTTTATTTTTATTTAATGTATTTTACAAAATTTTATTTTGGTTTCTGTTTTACACTTTTTTTGTTTGTTATATTTTCTTGTTTTTATGTTTGTTTTTTTATTTTTTACTTTAAAATTGTTTATTTGCCAATGCACTTTTTTTTGTTAGTTTCTTTTTTTTGTTTGAAGTTTTATACTTTTTATTTTTTGTATATTTATTTTTGTTGTTTTAATTAAACACAATTTTTATAAGATTTTTTTGAATTATTTAAAAAAATATAAAACTAAACCAGAACATATAAGATTATAATGTGCTATTAGCTATGTTAGTTTCGATGAAAAAATTTTTTTTGAGATAACGCCGTAAATTTTTTATTTGGGTGTATTTTGATCTGAGCAATATCGTCGTGATGTCAATTTGTATGTGTGTATATTATTTCTGTTCGTAACACGATAGCTCCTAAACCGCTGAACCGATTTACATAAAATTTTCAGGTAAAATAGTGTTCGACACTCTAACGAGCTGATTAGATTTTTGTCAAAATTCATAAATGCTAATGTTTATTGACAATCAAAAAATTTTAAAAATGCTAATATAGTAGACTACATTTTGCTTAATAATTTGTGTTATAACCAAAAACTTCGTAAGAGCTTTAGTTTTTGAGATATTTTTAAAAAACTGTTTTCAAGGCATATAATAATGTCATGGTTTTACTTGAAGTGTGCTAACAGGCTAAGGACTTACATGATTGTGAAAAAACGAGATTTTAGGGTCAGTCGTAACTTAGACATTAATAGCTATGCAAATAATGGAAGTTGGCGGAGCATTTAATATCGTACTAGAGGATCTAATTAGCCTTTAATAATCGGAGCACGATTTGATAATTAAATCACGATTTTTACTACCATGGGCTTTAAATCCTTAGCTGTAAACGTAGCAGTGCAGTTACATGTGAAGTATGGTTGTGGTATTTTATCTTGGTGTTAAAAGTTAATATTTACATGTTGAGTATCATTTTAAAGGTCTCACCAGATTTACAGCTCTGCCTGCGGCGCACCCTGTAAATTTTCTGGGAAGATCTAAACGTAAACTTTACAGGTATGACTCAGGATAATTATAGAACGAACCGCACGTCGTTTATTCTACGTATTTTGTTTCAAAGCGTCATCAATCCGCAACATACATACTATATATATATATATATATATATATATATATATATATATATATATATATATATATATATATTTATCGGTTTCACAACGTTCTACGTCTTCCGATACCCAATCTCCACTCGTTTCTGTTTGCCCATAATTCATTATCTAGGCCTCTTATTCTTATTTCACTGGCTATTCCTTCTCTCCAGCTTCTCCTTGGCCGTCCTCGTTTTGTTCTGCCAGTTGGTTTCCATTGTAGTATTTGTTTAGGTAGTCTTTCAGTAGAAATTTATTTCTACAGTAAAAAACCCAACAAAAGAAAAAGTAAACATCCAGATCATCAAACCAGAACAATGGACAGAATACTACAAGGGACTGCTGCAGGAAACGAGACCCGAATATCTGGCAGCCTCTCCGAGGAGAGACATAGAAGTACACGGAGAGGAAGTAATCATCGAAAAAGAAATGATAAAAAATAATATTAAAAAGCTTAAATCCGGAAAAGCTAGCGGACCTGGAGGAATATATGCTGAAATGCTCAAATATGGATCAGAGAAACTAATCGAAAATCTCACATATATTATCAATCAATGCATAAACGGACATCCAGTACCTGATGACTGGAAAATTGCATTCATATCCTCAATACATAAAAAAGGAAGCAAGCTGGATTGCAACAATCACAGAGGAATTTCAGTAACTAGTACTCTCAGTAGATTGTACGGTAGGATTCTTAGAGATCTAATAGAGAAGGATTTGATGAACAAGAAGAAGAAGAGCAAAGTGGGTTTCGTGCAGGCAGATCTTGTAGTGATAATGTTTTTTGTCTTAAACAAGTAATTGAGAAAAGGAGCGCCAGAAATATAGAGACTCATGTTACCTTTGTGGACCTACAAAAAGCATATGATACCGTTCCAGTAGAAAAACTATGGACAGTGCTAGAGCAGACTAATATCAATCATACTTACATAAAAGCGATGAAAGAACTATACAAAGGGTCAAAATCTAAAATTAAAATTGGAAATCGACTTTCAAAAGAATTCCTGGTAACAAAAGGCTTAAGACAGGGATGTTGTATTTCTCCAACTCTTTTTAAAATATGTATCGCAGTAGCTCTAAAAAACTGGAAACGGAAAGTGCACGGCATGGGAATACAACATTGACTTCTATACCCTACGGGTAGACCCGGCATGGGCCAAAATTGCCATTATATCAAGCTTTTATCGCAATTGACCAAATACAAGTAAGAATTTAATGAGCAAAATAGGGATGAAAATAGAATTTCGGTTTGGTGAGTCCGGAAACATGCAACATCGCAAAAATATTCTATTTGCTTGTCTTGGATAAAAAAGGGCAGTGGCGGCGCAAAATAAAAATTTTGAATTCCACTAGAATTTTTTTATCAACAATTTTCTGTTTGAATAATAAATAATTCATGAATACTTACTTGTGTGTGTTAACAAAATTCTCTTCAGTAAAAAAAAAGAGTAAAAAGAATTTCTAAGCATGCTAAGTGCAGTGGATGTATTAAAATTATTGTTTTCATCTTAGAACTTTACAAATGTTGTACCTTCCAGGTAAAATATTTTCTTTCTTTGAACAAGGGTCTTCTTCAACTCTTCTTTTCTTGGGTGGACTACAAGTTATGCTCGAGTCAGATGAAATTTCGGAACTAAAAATTTCAATTCGAAATGGGACAACCGGGCGCCGGGCCAACTCGGCGCCGCCAACAGGGCGCCACGCCGGGCCTAATGGGCGCCGGGCCAACTCAGCGCCGGACTATTTTTTTTTTTGATAAAATGTGCAGATAAAAACAAAATAAATATGTTATTTATACAAAACTTTCAACATCTATTAAGTCGAGTGTTGAAATTTGGTAGGTGTAGTGTTCTGCGACTTGAAACACCGCCAAGTTCCATATTCGATACATATCGATGCATAAATAAGAAAGCCCGCCATTTTGGATCCGCCACTTTAATTTTTTAAGGTTGTTTTTCATCTGCACATTTTATCAAGAAAAAATATTTTAGTCCGGCGCCCAGTTGGCTCGGCGTCAAGTTGGCCCGGCGCCCAGTTGGCCTGCCGCCCAGTTGGTGGCGCCGAGTTGGCGGCGCCCAGTTGTCCTAGAATGCAACACATTTCAGGGGTCTGGTACGTTTTACCACCTTTCTTAAAACTACGAAGTTTTTTGAAAAATGATAATTTAAGACCATTTTATAGTGATTTCTAAAAAAAAAATTGCGGACTATCGTTGATTTTGTTAAAAAAATTGAAATTGAAACATTCTTAAAACCCCATTAAAACCCATACAAATTGCTACAAAAGAAGCATTTTCTCATTTCAAACTGAAACAAAACGGTCCCTGACGTCTATCAGCTGTCAACAAAAACTTGAAATAACTAAGGTCACTGATCCAAATCGGGTCAGTTTTTTTGGTCCTTTTATGAAAATGCACAATTTTTAAAAAAGCATGAAATTCAAAACAAAATCAAGAAAATTATGATTCCTACATTTTTACAAATAAAAATTAGTTTAATTGAACATTTTATCAATTTTTATTCCTTAAAACACTAAAAATTAATAATTATTTACTTTTTTAAAATTTATCGAAGGTCTAACTGAACAAAAGCAAACTGAACCCATCCGTATCGAAATGAACCAAATCAAACCGAATCTAACGGTTCGGTTTGGTTCGGTTCGATTTGCTTAAACTGAACCGAACCTAACCGAATATAGCTAAACCTAACCTAAACAATCCTAGCGGAACCTAACCGAACATACTCAAACTGAACCAACCTAACCCAACCTAACCCAACCTAACCCAACCTAACCCAACCTAACCCAACCTAACCCAACCTAACCCAACCTAACCCAACCTAACCCAACCTAACCCAACCTAACCCAACCTAACCCAACCTAACCCAACCTAACCCAACCTAACCCAACCTAACCCAACCTAACCCAACCTAACCCAACCTAACCCAACCTAACCCAACCTAACATAACCTAACCCAACCTAACCCAACCTAACCCAACCTAACCCAACCTAACCCAACCTAACCCAACCTAACCCAACCTAACCCAACCTAACCCAACCTAACCCAACCTAACCCAACCTAACCCAACCTAACCCAACCTAACCCAACCTAACCCAACCTAACCCAACCTATCCCAACCTAACCCAACCTAACCCAACCTAACCCAACCTAACCCAACCTAACCCAACCTAACCCAACCTAACCCAACCTAACCCAACCTAACCCAACCTAACCCAACCTAACCCAACCTAACCCAACCTAACCCAACCTAACCCAACCTAACCCAACCTAACCCAACCTAACCCAACCTAACCCAACCTAACCCAACCTAACCCAACCTAACCCAACCTAACCCAACCCAGCCCAACCTAACCCAACCTAACCCAACCTAACCCAACCTAACCCAACCTAACCCAACCTAACCCAACCTAACCCAACCTAACCAAACCTAACCTACCTATTGTTAATAAATATAGTAAAAGTTGTTAGGTTTATGTCCAGGGGGTAACCATTGTCCATAATCGTCGGAAATCGAGTTAGGATTAGTGTATGCGACCATAAACATTGAGTGGCGAGTGAGTGTTTGGTCTTCAATTTTTTTAGGGAAATTTTTCAAAATCTTTTTTTGCGCACTCTGGGCACCCTAATAAACCGTCATCTGGTCACCCTAATCCATCGCAATCAAAGAAAATGGGTAATCGAAGTGTCACAAATTTTTTGTTGGTTTCTATTCTTCTTTTATATTATGTAGGACAAAATTATTAATTAAACTAAGTGACCTTATTAAGTAAGACAGCATGATAGTCAAATGACATTAGAAGGACATAAACATATGATACCGGCCTGTAGACCGGTCGCGGTGGTCATATAATAATAAATAAATACTTTCGCGATGAAAGACCAAAATTTAACTTAAAATTACTGTAAAGTCCGCAAAAAACATTAAATTTATCGAAATTTATAAAAACATAGATCAGTGTGTGTAACAATTCATCAAGATGTATGAAACTCGACCGTGACATGTCAAAAGTTTGGTTCGAAAAAACAAAAACAACTGGATAAAAATCGGTATGTAAGAATTTAAAAAGAAATCATTTTTAAGAAAATCAAATACTTTTTGTTAATTTTCATGCAATGCAAAAAAAAGTGCGGGGAAGTGACACTTTCTGAATCAAAATGTGTGAGGGTAAAATCGCACGGTCGCAGAAAAAACTATCTATCGTGACGCTACTGAACTTTCTCGTGTTTTAGGAAAAACTATCTGTCAAGACGACTTACCCATGAAATGTTGTTTTTTTATGGATTTTTTTTCTTCTTTTGCACAAAAAACAATTTTGGACCATGTTTAAACTCAAATAGTTACTTCTAAACTTGTTTTTAAACGTTTTAAGATTTTTTTTTGTAATATTCCCGCACAAAATTCAAAAAAAATCATTTCCGTACTTAGACAACATTGTCTATCAGTTTTCCCTGTATACACGGACTAACAGGTAGAATCACTCAAAATACGGCAGGTGGATTAAAGGTAGCCAGCTGCTTTTCTGTCGCACTTATGCCGTCAGTGTGAAAGAGATAAAAGTACCCTTATATTATCTAGGGTATTATTAGCATGCAAAATCACCCTATCTTTGTCCGTTTCACATGTTCAATAATGTCTATCTCTGTTTTTATTGTAAAAGAAATACCCGACCATAGGAACCAAATTGGATAGGGTCAATAAAAAATGCCTTGTCTTTCCGTCTCTAACGCCCTTTTAGGGCGTTATACAACTCAATGGAATACAACTTAACGACCGATTTACCATATACACACTACAGTTTGCTGACGACCAAGTAATTGTAGCTAATGATAAAGAGGACATGGAGTATATGATGAGAAAGTTAATGGAAGAATACCAAAAGTGGGGATTAACAGTGAACGTGGACAAGACACAGTACTTATGTATTGGAAACGAATCCAGTGAGTTAGAACTAGACAATGGACAAGTAATATCTCCATGCAATGAGTATGTATACTTGGGTGTCACATTTGATAAGACAGGAACAGACTGTAAAGCACTGGAAAAAAGAATAGTAAAAGCAAAAAAGGTTATTGGATGTCTTAACAGTATTTTATGGAGCAGAGAGATAAAAAAGAATGTAAAATTAAACATATATGAAACAATGGTGAAAAGCACGCTGTTGTATGGAATAGAGACTTGTCGCGTAACAGAAAAATACAAAACAAAAATGGAAAGTGTCGAAATGGATGCAATAAGAAGATCAATGAGAATATCTAGAACAGATCACATAAGAAATGAGATCATAAAAGAAAGAATGGGAATCGAAGGGAGCATAACGGATGACATCACTAAAAGACAACTGATATGGTACGGCCATGTACAACGGATGAACGACGAAAGATTACCAAAGCAGGTCCTAGAATGGCAACCAATAGGGCGCAGAAAAAGAGGGCGTCCTAAACTAGAATGGCAACAGTCAATCCAAATATCAATGAGTCAAAAAAATCTGACAGAAGATGATTGTCAGGATCGAAGGAGGTGGAGAATAGGCGTCGGACAACGTAGAAAAACGTTCTAAACCGACTAAATAAAAAAAATAAAAAAAAGTCTTTCATCATTCGTTCTTTGGACATGTCCGTACCACACTAGTTGTTTGGTTCTTATATCATCCACTAAAGTACGTTCACCCACTGTCATAATTTCTCTTATTCTTTGATTGTAACTCTTTCTTTTTTTTGATATCCCTGCTGCTTTTCTCCAATAGTCCATCTCCGTAGCGGAAAGCATTTTTTCTGTTCTATATATCCTTGATTGGCCATACTTCTGAGCCGTATGTAATAATACTTTTTACAATGGTGTTATATATAAGCTTTTTGTTATGTTTTGATATACTTTGGTCCCAAATTATTCCATTTAATAAAGTTATTGCTCTTCTTCCTTGTACGTTTCGATCTATTATAGCTTTGTCTAGTGTTACGTCAGCTGTAATTTTTAGACCTATGTATTTGTACTCATCACAGGACTGAATTCGCTGCCCGGTATTTAAGATTAGATCCTGTTTCATTCCACCGATACACATATACTCTGTCTTATTGAGATTACCCTCTAGTCCTCACTTATTGTACTCTTCTATAAGTTTTCGTGTCATATATTCGAGGTCGTCATAATCCTGAGCCACTACTATCTGATTATCGGCGAAACATAAAGTATACAAGGTGGTTTCGTCCAACGGAATTCCCATGTTTTGGCATTTTCTCTTCCATACTTTAAGGACTTGTTCCAAGTATATCTTGAAGAGCGTAAGCGAGATACAGCAACCTTGTTTAAGACTTTTATTTACTTGAAAGCCTTTGGTTAGTTTTGCTTTTATTTTAACTTTTGCCTTACTATTGCGGTATAACTCTTTGATGGCCTTAATTAGTTGTACGCTTATGTTTGTGTTTTCCAACGCTTTCCAAAGTAGATTTAGTGATATACTATCATATGCCTTCTGCAAATCGACGTAAAGCAGATGCAGATCTTGTCCGTATGCCATTTTCTTTTCAATAACTTGGGTTATACAAAAGACATGATCTAAAGTCGATCTACCCGCCCTGAAACCCGCTTGTTCTTCTGCCTCCATGTCTTTATATTCGCTCTCCACTTTATTTCTTATTATTTTACCGTATATTCTGCTTAGCGTACTAGTCACAGATATACCTCTATAATTGTCACATATATCTTTCCTTCCTTTTTTGTGTATTGTGGATATATATGACGTTTTCCACTCAGTTGGTACTACACTTCCATTTAAATATTTTTGGAAAAGATTCCGTAATCTCCAAAACAGTTCTTCAGTGCTATATTTAATAAGTTCGGCTGGGATATTTTCGGGACCGGCAGATTTACCGCTTTTTAAGGTTGTGCACAAGTTTTTGACCTCAGAGATTGTGAGGGGTACTGGAGATCCCATCGTTTTAATTATATTGTCTCTTGCGTCTTCCTTGAATTCTGCTCTATCTTCAGTTAAAAGTTTTTTAAAATGCTCATCCCATTCTTTGTCTGGTATTGGTGAAATGATATCTCTGCATGTTTTTTGTTATTGATCTTATAGTTTTCCAGCTTTCGGTACTTCTCCTACCTCCTAAGTAAGAATGTATTTTGGCACTTTTGCGTCCACGAATGATTTTTCTTATCACTGATCATTCTTCTCACCTTTGATTGCGCGATTTTGTATTTTTGTCTGCTTCTATCTGTCTCTTGGGATAAGTAGGTTTGATACAATTTCCTTTTTTGCTTTTTTCCTCTATTTCTCTTTTAATCTCAGGATCCCACCAGTATGGTTTTCTTCTTTTAGAAGTTTCTTCCACTAATCCTAGTGCTTCTTTTGCAGCTTGGTGGATGCTTAATGTAATGCATTCGTATTCCTCATCTGGGGTTTCACCTGAACTTGAATTAAGTTTTTCGTTCAGTCTCTTTTTGTATAAGTTTTTTACGCTGTCATGTTCTAGGCTTAGTAGATTATATTTACAGTGATCAATTTCTTCAATCACTGTATCATCAAAATGTTGTTGATGCAGGCTTTGGCCTTGATAAGGAAAGAGAATTTTGGACTCTAGAAAATAGTGAGCACTTCCGCATGTTGATCCACGCTTTGTTCTGACATCTTGAATTTTTAGTTTTGTCTTTTGGTTAGTGATAAGATAATCAATGACGGATTTCAGATTTTGTGAGGGTTTGGTTCAGGTATATTTGTGTATTTCCTTATGCTGAAAAAAACCGTTTTGGATTTTTAGATCTAAATGTTCACATACTGTAATTAGCCGGTTTCCATTATCATTAACAACATTTTCTCCATATTGGCCAACTGTCAGATCATTAGCTCTGTTACCGGTTCTACTGTTTAAATCTCCCAATATGACAATTTCTCTAGATGTACTTACTGCTGATATTTCATTGTGTATTTCTTCAAAAAATTTGTCTTTCACGGCTACATTTGCATCGTCGTTATACGCATAGATTCCAAAAATCGTAAGTCTTATTCCTTTTATTGTTATATTCACATACATACTCAACATTTAAATATTTATTTTAACTCAACATATAGCTATTAAGGTACATAATTAAAGCTAGTAGAATTATAACTATTATGAAACCAATATTTTACTTTATAATTTTCTAAGTTGGGGTTCTTTGATTTCAATTTTCAATATTTTTATTTTATATTTTAGTTTATTTTGATTAAAATGTCAAGCCTATCAAATAAAACAAAATTTAAAAACTGTTAACATAATTATTGTCTACATACCATTGCCAATGAGACGAATAATGAGACCGGTAATATCATTTTTGGGTCTCTTGGTTCTTTACCCGTCCCTGTTGAGACCGGAAAGTTTTCTAAAAGGATCAGTCTGTCAAGTGACACTTTCCGTACAAATAATTATACGGTAATTGCTAGTGTTCCGGTCAAGTGTTTGAAAGACACAGGTTAATAAGAAACAGATAGAGATAAGGGCAGTGAGCAGTTGAGAATTTTTTTTATTATTGTTGGATGACCTTATTAGAACCTGTTTTTTTTTGTGTTTTAGTGGCAAACGTTACCACGCTCTCCCGAGAATGCTCTCCAGCAGATTTTTGCAAGATATCGCGAGCAGCCTCAGAAGGTGAAATTAACGTGGAAAATGGGAATACTGGAGGATCCGTTCAAAAACTCCTTTCCTGCTTTACTTGTAACAGTACCCTTTGTAATTCTGTAGGGTTACCTTTGTTAGACTTTAAGTTAGTTGGATTTGTAATAATTGGATTAATGGTTTTCCTTGTATAGAAAAATTAAATTTACACAGTCATTTTATTTTTATATGAAATAAGTCGCGATTTTATACACTCTTCTAAATATTATACCTCTGATAAAATGCAAATTTATTTTTAGCATCAAAAGCTAGGCAAATATTTTATAATAATTAATTACCCCTTTTAATGTATTTAAATTTACTTTAGTTCGAGTTCAAATTAGGTTTTTGCTGATGTCACTAGTAAATATTAACAAGCCTAAGCAATATTAGGTATTTATGTATCTAGGTTATAAGGGAAGCGCTTAATGCTTGCGGCGGCGTGTAAATAGAATTACGAGCTGCTAGACAACGTTTTTTTAAACGCTGAGGGCGTTAAACGAAATTTATTATGTTCTATGCGCAATCATAATTTTAGAAGAAAACTATTTTAAAATAATATATTTTTTAGTCTAAATCTCTCTCTATATTATTTTAATAATAATAGACAATTCAACATTTGATATATATTAAAAAGTCATCCATGTTCGGTTTCCATAAAAAACCTCATTATATTTCTCTTACTTTTTAAATTTTGTTTTTATTTTTCCAATTTTTCATATACTAAAATTTTTAAACAAGTCTTAATTTTACATTTATCCTAAGAAAGTGGTTCTATTCTTAGTTTTGATAAAATTTATTTAAAGATTAGTTGCATAAGATTGCTGGAATTAAAAGCAACAATGTAACTGGCATTCTAAATATAGGAAATATCAATTAATTTCTTATTTCTTTATTTTATATAGATTGGCACTACAAGCGTGCTATAGTATTTTTCACATATCAATAAAATAATTTAAAATATAGTGATATGGTCTTCCTATAGAGGGTGAAATATTGTGCGCATGTGTTGAAAACTGCGATCGCAGTATTTGTGATAGATAAGTTGTACGTCGCCACTTTCGAAACATCAACTCTATAAAATAAAAAATACAAAAACAATGAAAATTCCGCATATAACTGAAATTTTCGTGCAACCATCGTATTTAAACTTTAAGCCAGATAAATGATCGGATTTTAGCTCAAAATTATTAGAATACTATCGAAAATTGCTTTAAAGTAAACTCTAATGACTCTGTAGCTCTAAGAAACACAAAAATATTGAAGCTTAAAAAATTGTTTTAAAAAAATTTATAGTTCGATTCAAACGCGATTTAAAGTTTTTCTTGCTAAACCTTTTTAGATACCTTCATATAAATCAATCTATATTTTTTTTAGATCAAGATTGTAGCTCGCTTTATGTATTTACCACCGGCAGTACATCCAGTAGGCAGTTTTCTACCAAGCCCAAATATACAAAAGTGCCCCATATATTTCAAAAATTGCAAAATAACAGTGCTCACCAAACAACTCGTGTTTTTTTTACCGCGCAGCAGAATTCTCAAAATTGTTTAATATGCAATTCCAATACACATAATTTAATTGATTGTCCCAATTATATAAATAAAATGCCAAAACAAGCATTTAAGTTTTTAGAAGCCAAAATATGGTGTGTTGATTGTACCTCAAAATTGTTTTAAAACGTTCCAATTCAAAAGCACTTTTATGTGTCGATTTTTTCAAAAACGTCATCTGATTTCAGTTAATTTTGACTTGCGCCATGTAAACGAATACTCCTCTTAACAGGAGGTAAATATTTATACAGATTTGCCGGTAAATAGCCCACAATTTAGTTTGTTTCGGCAGAAAATAGTTTACATTATTAACCCGTCCGTTTCGAAAACTCAATATCAAGGTGCTACTCTACTCAAAGTTATAGTAACTCTAATACTTTGCATTCTACCGCTCTTTTTCAAATAAAGGATTAGAGGCAATTATTAAACTTTTCGTGTAGTTTTAGATTCCATATCGCACTTGTCATTTATATATTTAAATTGTATTAACAAACTAAGCCTTCCCCACTTCAACATTGAAACTGAAATCTAATCTGAGAAATTGGTGGGACCATAAAAACAAGGATCTATTGGTATGATCATAAATAAAAACAAAATAAAATAAAATATCTTTTGTCAAAAAAAGTTTACAAATGTAGTTATTTACCAATAACACCAGTTCCTTGTTCCTTGTTTCGGTTAAAAATCTTAACACATTCTGTTAAAAGTATATAAAGTTAGTAAAAAAAAAATGAAAAAGAAATATAGACAATTTAAACATATTTAAGGTAATAAAAGTCGCTAATAGATAGACAGGTTATTATTGGTCATTGTTTTATTAATAAACTCATTAATATCGCCAAACGCTACTTTCAACAAAACTAAAATATTTTTAAAGGAGTTCAAGTTGTAAGAGGGTTTCGTCATTTAACGAATTTCCCCTACTTTTGATGTTCCAGAGTTTCGGTCGATTCCATCCTGGGATTTCGAGGGACAGAATCGATCGAAATTTTGCCTCGGGTGCCACTCTAGGAAATAAGGGAGCCTAGAGTCTCCCTTGCATCTCGGGTATGCTTTTAAACAATGGGGAATAACCTGGTAAATAAGCTATAATTTCAATAAAAACCGAATTTCTATAAATTTTATTTTACGTGTATTTTGTCATTTTAATTTAGTGGTACAAACCCTTAAAGAAAATAATTAAATATAGGCAACCCAATAAATAAAATAAAATAAAACGATAAAACTATAGATCCCTTATGTATTTATTTTATTTATTTATTCTATAAGCAAAATACATTTATAAGGGTTAACAACGTGTTTTGAACACACAAATAAACCTAATGGTTTGTGTATATGTGCTCTGAAAAAGTTTACATCTACAAAAATTAATAAACTATAAGAGAGAGATCAAAAATTAGAGCAAGTTTAACACTGTTTTATATAAGTATAATCATAACAAAAACATTTCATGTAAAAAAAAGCCAAGTACGCGAAAGTGGTATACCATAAAAAAAAATTGAGATAAAAGTAAAGCCAAGTTTCTAATACAAATTTCAAAATGAAAGGTTCTTACAAGTTTGGAATTTTTTTTAAAACTTTGCTATTCCAGCCAAACTTCTTTATGTGCGATTTAGCACTGTGCCTTAACGTCATTTGCAGCCGTAATAGCCAAGTTTAGAAAAACATTTTCAAACTAGTAAGAATCTTTCATTTTGAAATTTTTACTTGGCTTTACTTTTATTTTAATTCTTTTTACGGAATACCACTTTCGCGTACTTTGCTTTTTTACATGGAATGTTTTTGTTATGATTAGGATTTTAATAATATTTAAGTTTTAAAGTAGTAAAATATGCGGAATGTTGTTCAACACTTTTGCAATGCCTTATTAAAAATTTGGAGGATTTTTTTTTATATTTTCCTATAGTTTTATCATAGTTCCTATCAGCCTTCTAAAGCTCAGCTCTCTAGTGTTCCTGGAAGTAGGAACTTTACATTTATAGGAGAGGAAAGTAAGTTAAAAAATTTTCTTATAGTTTTATCATAGTTCCTATCAGTCTTCCAAAGCTCAGCTCTCTAGCATTTCTGGAAGTGGAGAATGTTACTTTTACATAACTTTACATTTGTAGTGGAGGGAAGTTAATTAAAATTTGGAGTTTTTTAATTTTATTTTATAGTTTTATCATAGTGCCTATCGGCCTCCCAAAGCTCAGCTCTCTAAGGTTTCTGAAAATGGGCAATGTTACTTTTACATAACTTTACATTTATAGAGGAGGGAAGTTATTAAAACTTTGTGGTTTTTTTATTTTTTCTTATAGTTTTATCATAGTTCCTATCAGTCTTCCAAAGCTCAGCTCTCTAGCATTTCTGGAAGTGGAGAATGTTACTTTTACATAACTTTACATTTGTAGTGGAGGGAAGTTAATTAAAATTTGGAGTTTTTTAATTTTATTTTATAGTTTTATCATAGTGCCTATCGGCCTCCCAAAGCTCAGCTCTCTAGGGTTTCTGAAAATGGGCAATGTTACTTTTACATAACTTTACATTTATAGAGGAGGGAAGTTATTAAAACTTTGTGGTTTTTTTATTTTTTCTTATAGTTTTATCATAGTTCCTATCAGTCTTCCAAAGCTCAGCTCTCTAGCATTTCTGGAAGTGGAGAATGTTACTTTTACATAACTTTACTTTTGTAGTGGAGGGAAGTTAATTAAAATTTGGAGTTTTTTAATTTTATTTTATAGTTTTATCATAGTGCCTATCGGCCTCCCAAAGCTCAGCTCTCTAGCGTTTCTGAAAATGGGCAATGTTACTTTTAGATAACTTTACATTTATAGAGGAGGGAAGTAATTAAAACTTTGTGGTTTTTTTATTTTTTCTATAGTTTTATCATAGTTCCTATCAGTCTTCCAAAGCTCAGCTCTCTAGCGTTTCTGGAAGTGGAGAATGTTACTTTTACATAACTTTACATTTATAGGGGAGGAAAGTTAATTAAAATTTGGGGTTTTTAATTTTCTTTTATAGTTTTATCAGTTTCTATCGGCCTTCTAAAGCTCAGTTCTCTAACGTTTCTGAAAGTGGGCAATGTTACTTTTACATAACTTAACACAAGGCCAACACAAAAATAGAGGCCACGACCCTGAAAAAATAAGCTGTTCTCCCGGGGCTGAATTTTACATTGGGTCTTATGGGAGGTCAGATATTTTTTTATGATATTTTCAAAATGGCACTACAGATTTCCGCAAAATTTCAGTGAAATATTCTCAGACACCATCCCGATATTCCACCAAAGGTTTGTAAGGAAGCAACATGATTAAAAGGTTAAAATCTTCAAGATTTAGCATTCCTTATTTTGAATTCAAATTACCCGCCATGTACCACATGCCAACTGTTATATTTGACATGTATTTGATTTTGTCATCTGTGATCTGCTTTAAACTTAATTTTTGTGTGAGCTAATGAAGCGGCAATGAAAAATTAAGGAAGGAAGGAACATTAAAAAATATTGTTCTGCCAGAATAAAGTAAAAACAATATCAAAAACGGCTTTTTTAAAAATCAAATATTTATGAACCGTCATTCCATCTTCAATATTTTAAAGACAATCAGCTGTGTCGTAACGTGACCATCAAAAAAAAAAATCAGCCCCGGATGAGACGTCAACAAAGTGGAGGATCGTGGCCCGTCCATTTTGATAGCCCTGCCATAAACTAATATAATATCATAGACGCTCAGCTTTCATTAGGCCAATAGCATACTCTTTAATTCACGCACTGAGGACCTTTGAAATCAGCCGGTGACGACCGGTGAGGGCGCTGATGTCGCTATTCGTTTGGTAATAGCAGGTAACCACATGAACTCCAATGCTCGCTCTGTCTTTTTTTTCTTATGCAATAATTTACATAGGAAAAAAGAGAGAGGAAGCGTTTTTGCCCCTGTGATTACTCCATAGTGCAGTGTTGCCGATATTTTATTTAATTCAAAATCATTTGGAAAAATCTTTCAGTCACTCCTTTCAGCACAGAACACCAAAGGGAAGAAATGCAAACTACGTGTTAAACCGTTGGTAACACGAGAATAACCTTAACACGGTCCAGAAAGAGAGAAGACTATAGCTCTCTGTCTAGATCAAACATGTCGGGACACAGCTGATTTTTGTCAAAATAAATCAGCTGATATCACAGAACACCAGCTGAGCTGATATTAGTTAAAATAAATCTGCTGGTCAGTGAAAATCAGCTGTTGATGGGAAAAACGTTTGTTTTTGTTAAAATTTATTTTTTCAGAACCATCCCATTTAAATCATGGCATACTTTTTCCATTAAATTTGCACAAAAATATCGTCAAATAGTAAAACTTTGTGGACAATAATTTTTTTACAAAATTTATGGAAAATACCAAAACTTTATAGGAAATGGTTCTGAAAAAATACATTTTAAACAAAAACAAACTTTTTTTACCATCATCAGCTGATATTCAATGAACAGTATTATATTAATATTTAAAAATTAATTAATAAACATATTATAGTACTTACCAGCTTTTTTACTGCTAAAGATACATTTATATGAACTGTGATATTGTTATTTCAGTGTTGAGCAGATAGTAAACTAAAACACTTTCCGTGATAGACACAGTTTATTGAACTTAAACACTATTCCGGATAGACAGTTCGCTCAATTAAAACCCTTCCCAGGACAGATCCTGCGCCGAGGGGCTGATCAATGCGCTTCGGACTAATAAAAATCAGTAAAAATTAGGTCTTGGCAGGACCTTTGGTTTGGTATTATTCGTTAGTCATTTTTGTCTTTTTTTTATCACTTTATACCTAAATAAGACCAAGAAGGACTTACAGGACCAACAAAAATATGGATTATGTAAAGAATTGTACACAATTTTTGCTATTGATCAGCCTTTCTCCCTGCAATGAATTGCAAGACAAGCAGTGATAGAACCACCATACAGCAAGACCTTCTGCAGGGCAGAGGTGCTCCCACCAACTAAACCTTTTTAATTTCGCTGAAATCATTTTTTACTTATCACTGTGTGTGTGTGTGATCACTCCAGCCCTTCGGGCTCTCTATGGAGCATACGCCTCTCAGCAACCCTGTGCCTTGCTGCATTGTAGTTCTGCCACTGTTTATTTACATATTGAAATAAGTTTTTATAAAATACACATTATACAGGGTGTTTCATAATTCAATAACTTAATTTTAGTGTTGAATTCCTTAAGTGGTTTCAAGGCAAAATTTTTATATAACCTTAAACGCCTTGTTTTAAAGTTTCTTTTATTTAGTTTTTTATAGCTCTTGTACTTTTCGAGATATTTAGTTCAAATTTGGCATATTAAGCAATAGGCACTACACTTTTAGACATGCCAAATAATAGTAAACATGTACAGAGTGACCCTTTTTCAGGGGTCATGTCGCCTTTTCCCCCAGAATTTTTTTGTTTTAAGCCACTGGTAGGGAGAAGTAGGGATTTTAAAACAAGAAATAAAATCTTTGTTTCATTTGCAAACTTTTTTGTTTTTCTGAAATTTTTTTGCATCTTTAACCATTTTAGAGAAAATCGCTGTTGCACCAAAGGCTGCTATCATAAAATAAAAAATGCTCCAGTATGGTATGGCGAGTATATCAAAATAAACAAATTAATTAAAACCTATTTGACATGCCTTAACTTGTAGTGCCTATAAGTAAATATACGAGCCAAATTTGAGCTAAATATCACAAAAACTGTAAAAGCTATATAAAAAAAGTAAATTTAAACACCCTGTATCTCTACTACTAAGTGTTTGTAGACGTTTGTTTATATAAACTTTTTGTCTTGAAATCACTCTAGGAAATTATCTTTAAAAATATTTTATTGAATTTCACAACACCCTATATAATCCATTTTGGCTTACATGCATTACGAATAATGTTTCAATATTGCACTAGCCTTTCAGCACCCCCGTGAAAATGACATACGGAATATAACAGCGCGAACAGCGCTTGCGATCTGGACAAGGGACTAAATTGGAACTAAACATAATGACGTTTGACAGTGTCATCCTGTTCTGTGGTTTGACTGCTGTTGTGGGAAAGAGAG
Organism: Aspidapion aeneum; assembly: GCA_963576565.1. NCBI lineage: Eukaryota > Metazoa > Arthropoda > Insecta > Coleoptera > Brentidae > Aspidapion > Aspidapion aeneum. The sequence goes on from OY755044.1 coordinate 74,370,125, forward strand.
AGAGCCCACCAGAACAGACAGAAAGAGAGACACGCGACACACCTGAATTTATTCTGTGGTGAATGTCATTTTTGTCGGGTGGTTCCCCTCAATCTGATTTTTAATAAAAAAACTAAAATCAAATCATTATGTACTAGATCGGCATATTTTGTGAGTCTAACAAGCAGTAGCAGTGTAAAAAAGAAGCAGCAGCAGTATAAAAAACAAGGAGCAGCATATAAAAAGCAGTCAATTCAACGACCCCATACCAGTGAGTTTTAAGGTGGATTTATTGTTCGTTAAAGTAAGGTAAGGGGTAAGTTCATTTATTTAGGCTTACTTCATACTTTCCACTATGAACAATGGAAATTTCTATTTTAAGTAAGGCCGCCTTGTTTATGATAAAAACAAATAGGTTCTAACTGAATAAGTGTAAGTTGTTACTACTTCTGAAGAGTTACAGTGATCTATCACTCAGCTGCGACACAGTTTTATGCCAAAAACCACCTTCGCTTAGTTTCTACCACCAAAAAACCAACTACTACCACCTTGCCCTACTTCTAACCCCAAAAAAAAAACTACTACTACCTTCGCTGAGCTTCTACCCCTAAAAAACCAACTACTGCCATCTTCTCCTAGTCTCTGCCACCAAAAAACCAACTTCTACCAATGCTTATCTTCTACCACTAAAAAACCAACTACTACCTCCTTTGATTATGATTGTAGTATTTGGTTTTTTGGTGGTAGAAGCTAGGGGAACTTGGTAGTAGTTGGTTTTTTGCTGGTAGAAGCTAGGGGAAGGTGGAAGTAGTTACTTTATTGCTGGTAGAAGGTAGCAAAAGTTGTTAGTAGTTTGTTCGGTTCGGTTCGGTTTGTTGTTTGGTGGTAGAAGGTAATCCAAGGGGATAGTAGTTGGTTTTTAGTGTAAACCTGATCTGTACCTAAGTGATAGATAGATAGGTAACTGTTTGGGAGTGGTAGCAGCTGTGATTTATTAGTTAGGGTTTGTTTTAACCTCAAACAATACGCTGCAATATCGAAATGTATAAAAAGGTCATTAAAATTTTGATCTGTAAAATATAGGTAGGGGAGGGGGGGGGGTGGTACCCCATGAGGCCATATTTTATGTTTGTATTCATGAAATATGTGGAAAATATTAGGAAAAACTTAGCTTTTGGGGGGGGGGGCTGCCCCTGACATATATGCCACTGTGTAGACCCATGTTTGTAGGATAATACATTTTTTGTTGCATCTTACTGCTTACTTTATGGCAATATGGCTTTGTTTGTTATTGGTATTGCTATATAGCTTTAAAATTCCTGCCTCCCTGCTTAATAAGTTTGACTTAAGCCCTGTTCTGACTGCATCAAACCCATGTCACTATATCCGATGATGGCACTTGGAATGAGATGGTTGCATGCATTTTAGAGAAACTTTCATAGTGACAAACCAGCTTTACAGCCCCAACTATAAACTCAACTTTACTGTATCAATTTGATCATGGCACATACCTGTTCTTTTCTGGGGAGAAAGAGATGTGTCAATATGGAACTGAAACAGTATCCTTGAGTTTTATAAATAGCATTTTTTATTGCCTAATACCCTGTTCGGACCGTGCAACTTTTCCATGCATGCAACTTTTGTGTCCTCTCTCTCACTCAGATGATGTTACTTAAAGAGAGACAGAACAAACAAGTTGCATGCTTTGTTTGGAAATGAATGAAAATTTGTTTTATTTTTAAGTAAAACACACTGTTTTTTAATTTTGCAAAGGCAGCTATGTGTTCCCCTCAGATAGTACTAACCAAGTGGTAACAGCTAACCTGTAATTTGTACTGTTTTGCCAATAATGCCATGTAAATCTTGGGCTAATGTCAAGAAATCTGTAATGCAATAAGCCATGGGCGCAGCCAGGCGGGGGGCCCCAAACCTAAGATTTTTTTTTATATATTTTCCACATATTTCATGAATAAACACAAAAAATAGCATGAAATACGACATCATGAAGCCTCGCACCCCCCCCCCCCAAGACATATTCCTGGGTGCGACACTGCATAAGCTGTAAAATAATATTTTATTCTGCATAATTACCGGACAATGTAATCTCAAAGCTAAATTTGTAATCAGGGTAGTAATGCTATGTTTTTTGAACAGGTGTCAGTTGGAGCTTCAGCAGTCATGTTTTTTAAGGTGTTTTATAAAGTTTCACTTAGTTTTATTTTAATAAATCTAAATTTTTTAACAATCTTAGTGGAAAGTTTGGTTTGGTGAAGTAAAAAAATAATAATAATTTCTTATGGTAGTGATAGTAATAATTTATTATTCGCAATTTTTACTGTAAAATCTTTTAAAATAAAAATTTTACAAAGTTTTTTTTGTTTTATTTATTTTTATTTAATTATTTTAGACAGGTTTTCTTTCTAACATAAAAATTTTTGTTGGTCCCCCAAAAGAGGATTCTATTTACAAACAATATTTTATAGCTTGTGAAAAAAGAAAACAACTAAATAATTTTTTTTACATGTCAATTGTAATGTCAAAAAATGTTTTTTTTTCACTTGTTGACACATGTAAAAAAAATATATATTTGTTTAACTTTTGAATATGGTGGGGGGTGTGACTGTTCTATCTGAAAAAGGTAGTTGTTATTTTGTCTGCAAATTCTATTACATGTCAAAACTTCAGAAATCTTTAAACTAGAACAGGTCATTATTCACATAACTTATATTATCATGGCATTTTTCTAAGTAAGGCCTGGTTTACCCAAAAACTTAATGTACAATGAACAAACTCATTGCTTAATTTTAATATCTCTGTTTCCATTTCCTTAGTATTGTAGACATAAAGTATAAACACTAAATCTTTCCATTGTGCATTATGTTATGGGTAAATTAGGCATAAAATAGAAAGTTCACATTACTTTGTTAAGTAATCTTATCTACAGTTTGACTAATGGTATCCGACCCTCGGAACCGAAATCAAAAAATATATTTTTACACAAAACATAAAGCCCAATTGTGTAAAATTCAAAACTATACAATATCAGGACATCCACAAAATCATATAAATTCATAAAATTTAACTTGTGTATTGTGTAAAAACATATTTTTTGATTTCTGTGCTGAGGATCAGATACAATAAGTCAAACTGTATATACAAGTGGCCCATTTTGTCTTATTTTTATTACATATAATAGTGAGTTCATATTGCTCCAATGAAAGTTCCCAATTGTATTGTATTTAACATTTGGGGATATAGTGTGCCTATATTACCTAATGAGTTTGACTACATTCTTGAAATATGTAATACTCAAGGGGGAGAGGATTTAGCCTTGCATTATATTCAATGTGCTTGTTTTTTAATGGGGGAAGCAGGCATATTCTTGTCAACCGCTACAAAAAACTGCAGACTACAACAAAAAAATAAATAGGATTTGTATTATAGCACTAGTGCAATATTGAAACATTATTCGTAATGCATGTAAGCCAAAATGGATTATATAGGGTGTTGTGAAATTCAATAAAATATTTTTAAAGATAATTTCCTAGAGTGATTTCAAGACAAAAAGTTTATATAAACAAAGGTCTACAAAAACTTAGTAGTAGAGATACAGGGTGTTTAAATTTACTTTTTTTATATAGCTTTTACAGTTTTTGTGATATTTAGCTCAAATTTGGCTCGTATATTTACTTATAGGCACTACAAGTTAAGGCATGTCAAATAGGTTTTAATTAATTTGTTTATTTTGATATACTCGCCATACCATACTGGAGCATTTTTTATTTTATGATAGCAGCCCTTGGTGCAACAGCGATTTTCTCTAAAATGGTTAAAGATGCAAAAAAATTTCAGAAAAACAAAAAAGTTTGCAAATGAAACAAAGATTTTAGTTCTTGTTTTAAAATCCCTACTTCTCCCTACCAGTGGCTTAAAACAAAAAAATTCTGGGGGAAAAGGCGAAATGACTGCTGAAAAAGGGTCACTCTCTACATGTTTACTATTATTTGGCATGTCTAAAAGTGTAGTGCCTATTGCTTAATATGCCAAATTTGAACTAAATATCTCGAAAAGTACAAGAGCTATAAAAAACTAAATAAAAGAAACTTTAAAACAAGGCGTTTAAGGTTATATAAAAATTTTGCCTTGAAACCACTTAAGGAATTCAACACTAAAATTATGTTATTGAATTATGAAACACCCTGTATAATGTGTATTTTATAAAAACTTATTTCAATATGTAAATAAACAGTGGCAGAACTACAATGCAGCAAGGCACAGGGTTGCTGAGAGGCGTATGCTCCATAGAGAGCCCGAAGGGCTGGAGTGATCACACACACACACAGTGATAAGTAAAAAATGATTTCAGCGAAATTAAAAAGGTTTAGTTGGTGGGAGCACCTCTGCCCTGCAGAAGGTCTTGCTGTATGGTGGTTCTATCACTGCTTGTCTTGCAATTCATTGCAGGGAGAAAGGCTGATCAATAGCAAAAATTGTGTACAGTTCTTTACATAATGCATATTTTTGTTGGTCCTGTAAGTCCTTCTTGGTCTTATTTAGGTATAAAGCGATAAAAAAAAGACAAAAATGACTAACGAATAATACCAAACCAAAGGTCCTGCCAGGACCTAATTTTTACTGATTTTTATTAGTCCGAAGCGCATTGATCAGCCCCTCGGCGCAGGATCTGTCCTGGGAAGGGTTTTAATTGAGCGAACTGTCTATCCGGAAAAGTGTTTAAGTTCAATAAACTGTGTCTATCACGGAAAGTGTTTTAGTTTACTATCTGCTCAACACTGAAATAACAATATCACAGTTCATATAAATGTATCTTTAGCAGTAAAAAAGCTGGTAAGTACTATAATATGTTTATTAATACTTTTTAAATATTAATATAATACTGTTCATTGAATATCAGCTGATGATGGTACAAAAAGTTTGTTTTTGTTTAAAATGTATTTTTTCAGAACCATTTCCTATAAAGTTTTGGTATTTATATTTTTTAAATTTTGTAAAAAAATTATTGTCCACAAAGTTTTACTATTTGACGATATTTTTGTGCAAATTTAATGGAAAAAGTATGCCATGATTTAAATGGGATGGTTCTGAAAAAATACATTTTAACAAAAACAAACGTTTTTCCCATCAACAGCTGATTTTCACTGACCAGCAGATTTATTTTAACAAATATCAGCTCAGCTGGTGTTCTGTGATATCAGCTGATTTATTTTGACAAAAATCAGCTGTGTCCCGACATGTTTGATCTAGACAGAGAGCTATAGTCTTCTCTCTTTCTGGACCGTGTTAAGGTTATTCTCGTGTTACCAACGGTTTAACACGTAGTTTGCATTTCTTCCCTTTGGTGTTCTGTGCCTTTCAGTATACATGCAACCTTCTGTAGGGATGGACGCGTCTTGCCCAGTGTAGGCAAGAGTTAAGGCCAGAGGCAAATGTACAGTCCTTACACTTTAAAATTTTTCGGACAACTCAGAATTTTTTTGGGAAAACTCAAGAAATTTTCGGAAATGTCAGGAAAAACTTGGAAAATTTTCAAAAAACTCGAGAAATGTTAGAAAATACTCGGGAAATTTTCGGAAAATGTTTAGAAAACCTCGGACAATTTTCAAAAAACTTTAGAAATGTTTGAAAAACCTCGCGAAATGCTCGGAAAAACTGGGAAAATTTTCGGAAATCCTGGAAAACTTGGGAAATGGTCAGAAAAAGACGGAAAATGTTCAAAAAAACTCGAGAAATGTACAGAAAAACATACATTGGAAAAGAACTCTTTAACCTGCTACCATCTGAACTGAACAAAAGGTCAAAAAAATCTTTTAAAAAACAAATAAGCACTTGGTTACTTCAAAATTATCCAAAATTAAATTAAATAAATAAATAGATACCTAACTAACTAGAAACTGATCTTCAAGAATATTTCATAACTTTTTTTTAGTTTTATATATTATTTGTTTTTTTTTTCATTGTAGTAGTTTCGTATATAGTATAACTACTTAAAAATTTTGCATTTAGTTATTTTTACATTTATTTGTCTGAATTTTTTAAACTTTTTATTTAGCCAAATATTAAATTCAAAAATACGTAAAACACTTTTAAGTTAAACGGTTCAACTGAAATCATCAGCTGTATAAAAAACTAAAAAATTTTAAGTACACTAACGTGACTTTTAACAGACGAAGGTAAAAGCGTGGGGTGTATAAAAATAGTGTTAATAAACGATTGTTTAATCAAATAAGAATGACTTGTCTAAAATATCAAATGCGCTAAAAACCAGGTTTGTAATTCCTTACCTGTCACTTTTCATCCCTGATTTTAATTTTTTATCCCTGATCTATCCCTGTTCATCCCAGGGATAAACAGTGACACTTTTATCTTTTATGTTTTTATCCCTAAACAACGAAAAAGGATTGGGACTGACCCTTGAAAGGAGGCGCAGTTTCATTCTTTTTTTGTAATAAGTGGACCCTTTTTGTGGTTTCTAGTTAGTAAGGTCTGGAACGAGTAACCTTATTATTCATATGGTAAGGTTAAAAACGAAATAGTCTATTACATATGAACAAGAGAAGAGAGTGACAAATTTCACACGAGCGTGAATGTTGAGAATGAGGCGCCAGCCGAATGAAACAACAGGCGAGTGTAAGAAGTTACTTTCTATCGAGTTGTGTACGCTATCTTTCCTACGAACACTGATGAGCTATACTCATTTTTGTAAAAACGGTTCTTCAATTTTGCACAAATCAAATGAAACTGCTTTTCCGCACATGTGTGGAAAGATACTTTGCAACACATGTGCAAAAAGTATTTTTCAAAAAATTTCTGCCCATGGGTGAAACCTAACGTTTTCTGAGGATGAAAATGGTGTGAAACCCATGATTTTCATGTGTGGTCGTAGGAAAAATATATTGCATATGAAATACCTCTTATAAAAATAATTAACAAACAAAAGTTTAATTTGATACCTTTGCGCTTTTTTTTCTCTTACATTCTATTTAGTTCTCTTTGCTCAAATAAGCGTTCGCCCGCCTTTCTTTTTGTGTGTTCTTTCTGTCTAGAAATTAACAGTGTCGGAGTAGCAAAGGGACTACCGGGTGTGCCAAATTCAATGTAGTCGAAATTTATAAAAACTTATGTAAATATGAAGACATACGAGGGGATTATGAAAAGTCTGACTTTATGAAGGTGGCCTACAACTTTTTTATTTACAAATTTTTTTATTTTGGTGTAATTTACCTTATTAAATGCAAACTTTTTAAAATCCTGTCGGTCCTAAAAAACCACGAGGTGAATCAAATAATAGAATCTTTAATAAATATCCAAGGTGTTTTTAGTATAAATTTATTTTATTTATTATGTAATAATAAATGGATCCATGACGGATAAGATACCTTCCTAGACTAGCCAATTAGCACACAATAAGTAAACTCCACCCTATTATACCAGCCCTAAAAAGTATTTTCTAAATTTATCGGAAATGAAAGTTACGAAGTTGTTGGTTCTATCGTTGTTTGATGGATCTTCATCATACAACGGTTCTACTTAACATCTTTTAGTGATTTTTTACTGCGTATCCAAATTTTTCAAAAGGCCCGCGCGCCGCTGTTTTGTGTACCCTTCCCGATTTAACCCAAAACTAGTTAAAAATTAGTCTTGAAAAAGTTTTTGGAGTATTATAGGGTGTGTCTGTATAACTAATAAAAAAAAACTGTAATTTAACCCGGTACTCATATCTGCCGGGTGGACCAAAAAAACCCGGTCAAAATGTTTTTGTTATAACTATACTAACCAATTGATTAGGCTTTCAAGCAGAAAGATTTGATATTATAAATTCTAAGATGGCTGAGAGAATCAATCTTGCCCGTTTCAAAGAGGCTTTTTAATTCTTATATTACGGATTTTTGGAACTCTTAAAAACGCTCTGTTTTCGCCACCCTCATGCAACTAGTTACGAATCATTAAAATCCGTTTAGTGGATCTCGAAACATTAATTTTAAAACGGTTTAGTGGTTCCCGAAATATTATTCCTTAATTCTGTATCCATTCTTCCATTAATACTGAATGGATTCTATAAAATCTCTAGAATCGGTTCAGTGGTTCTTTAAATTAGAATTGTTATAGCAACTGTTATTTCAATTTCTGTCTGCAATAATTTCGTTATAAACTCACTGAATCGATTTCAATGAAAAAAAAAAAAGAATTATGGTGATACCCGATTGCTCTTTGATCAAAACTATTAAAATTGAACAAAAGTCAAATTTGTCCTTCTATGAAGGATCGCTTCTTTGTATGTTGCGAAGATTTATTTTTTTATGATTAACTTGTGCGTGGTGGACCTAGGATCTTTTAAATAAATTCAAAAAAAGGTCGAAAAATTTCTCTCAACATAAAAAAAAACTACCCTTTATGGAGGGTCAAATTCGAATTGGTAAGCCATATTATATTTAGAGATGGCTGAAAATTTAAATACGGATCTTTAATGAACTTGATCTTTGCCATGATGCTTTTTATTTAATTGTCGGTTTACCAGTAATGAATTTATGAGGAAATAAATGCACATAGAAATGGCAAGGCAATCGCATATTCTGTAAAATTTTTCTATAGTTCTAAAAAAATTCAAAACATTTTCGGAATATAAAAATAAACGAACCTTTTTAAAAAGTAAAGTTTTTATGTCCGCCATTTTGGATTTTACAATGACGGCAAATTTTGTTTGTGATCTTTTAAAAGCAATCAATCGTTAACCTGTATGTAAAAGAATATTGTTAAAGCAAAAATTAATTTTTAGGGGCCTAAACCGATTTAAACGATTCATATCTCGTTGTGCGTAGCAAAGATAGAGCTTTTCGACAAACAAAAATATATATCTAAAATTTCCGTAACAGAAGAATAAACGAGCCTCTTTCAAGGTCAAGTTTGATTCTGTCTGCCATCTGGGATTTTAAGATGGTGGACAAAAATATACTTTTACACAATTGTCCGATCAATTCCCTGCAAACTACTGCTTGCTTTGGTAAAATCTATAGTTGGAAAGCTATAACGATAAACATTTTGTCCGGTTTTTTGCCCACCCGGTATGACACAATAAATATAAAATATACATAGATGGCATATTTTTTTCTTTTGCCCTTATTATCGAAGAAATAACAGTTATTTCTTCGATGCCCTTATATCAGGGTGTAATAATAGCAAACTAATAGGCGCTAGAAAAGATCAAACTAAGGATTTTTTTCTTATTATATTTTGCATCAAACCTCTTTGTTTTTTAGAAAAAGGGTGCCAAACTTAACAGCTTTTATTTTATATTTTTTACTCCCTTGTAATAAACAATGAGAAATGCTGGCCAGTTGGCTCGATCAAGGCCATATTACACACAAACACACACATTTTATATTTTATTATAACTTCCTGAAAAATTAATTTATTATAACTTCCTGAAAAATTACAACAAAATCGATATTTTTTGAAATTTTGCATGACAATAGGGGTAATAATTAAATGGCAAAATTATTTAAAAATAAATAGAAATACTCAAAATTATTACCAAAAATCTCTTTTTTTCTTTAACAAATTTTAAAAACTCTTTAATATGTAGTGCTACTACAGTAAATATCGGTTATAACGACATTGAACGGACCGCTTAATTTCGGTCGTTAAAACCAAGCTTTGTAATAGAAAAAAAAAGTAAAAAGTACTAAATATTGATTGTTAAAAACTAAAATTATACTTATTTTTAAAATTTATAAAATGTAAAGAAGAAAATCTTCGATTTTGAATCCGCCAATCCAACTTATAAATTGAATTTCATCTGCCCATTCGCGTATGCAAGGAAAGGGGATAATGGGGGTAATTATCCCCTCCCAAGATTTAGATAATGCAGAACTTTTTATGAAAAATAACTTTTTTTTCTAAAATTATAAATAAATAAGTTTTCCATATGATTCCAACTTAGGAGGACATACTGTATATATACATTTATATATGTATAAGTCGAAAACGTAAACGCCTAAGCATATTAAATAGGCAGTAGCTAGAAAAGCAATAATATTTGATTAAATTACGCGGTATACCAACCAAATTCTAAATACCTTATTCATAATGATCGAGTTCGACCAAACACACCGGGGCTCTCGAGAGGCTCTCTCTCTTTAATGCACCACATTCAAAAGAGCGGAAGAATTGCCAAGCCAAGGGTTGTCTACGCGAACTCACTAACTGTCCACCTATTGAAAAATCAATCTGGGGAAAGTAGGAGAATTGTAAAGTAGATAGGTATAATTGTCTTTGGTATGGCAACACCGCCGACTCATTCAGGCGAGACAATTAGCAATTAATATTTACACCGTCGCGTATAGCCATCTGGTATGAGATTTCGGTAACAGGGGCCATTTTTGGATCAGGCGTCTTTGTATTAGTTTATGGCCCTGCTTAACATTTATAGGGGAAGGAAGCAAATTAAAAGTTTGAGGTTATTAAATTTTTTCGCATGGTTTCATCATAGGTCCTTTCAGCCTTCCAATGCTCAGCTCCCTAGCGTTTCTGGAAGTGGGCAGTGTTACTTTTATATAAATTTACATTTTTAGGGGAAGGAAGTAAATTAAAATTTTAGTGATTTTAAATTTTTTCCTATAGTTTTAACATGGTGCCTTTCAGTCTTAAAAAGCTCAGGTATCTAGCGTTTCTGGAAGTCGGCAATGTTAATTTTACATAACTTTACATTTCTAGGGGAGAGAAGTAAATTAGAATTTTGGGGTGTTTCTATAGTTTTATGATAGTTACTATCGGCCTTCTAAAGCTCAGCTCTCTAGCGTTTCTGGAAGTGGGCAGTGTTAATTTTAAGATATGATTGTTAAAAATGTTTTAAAGACCACCCCGTAAAATTTTGACGCATTCCGCTTGCTTGTTTTCTATTTTTATTAGGACAAAGATTTGACCAAAAAATGGGATATCAGTGTTGTCAGATGGTAAGTTTTCTGGCGAAGTTTGCTCCCTTAAAATATAATGTTACGATTGCCTTAAAATGACAGGAGAAAAATAATCTTTTGTAATTATGCCTATTATTTAAAAATTTTCAACATCCATCTCATAGCGTTTAACTCAACCAACCGTTTGAGCTCGAACAATGATTTAAAATATCAATACAGATATTTCAAGGGAGTCCTTTAAGACATATTGATTTAGTTTTTCCTGGTTTCAAAGCTTCCCACGAAGTGGCGCTATATACAATAAATTTTCCATTAACGTACCTTCTATATAAAAAAATGTAACTACATATGCATACGGGAAAAGTGCATGGTTTTGTGGTAAAACATCCTCGAGATGTCAACACCTTTTGTCATCTAGAAAGTTTGGATTCTTGAATGGCGGATTCACAAGTGATTTTTGGAAAAATGGCAAGCATTTTTTTAAACAAAGTAGGAGAAAGTGGTTTAATATGGCACACCACTCTCAAAAAATGTCGTTTGTAATAATAACAAACACTGGTTATTAGCTTATGTCTCTATCTATCTATTTAGCCTTGTTCGCTCCATCTTTGAACATAAGCCTCCCCCAATATCTGTGTTCATAAATCTAGTTTCCGTATGTTTCTGCTTTATAGATAAATACTAAAACCAATGGTATTCAACTATGGTGTTGTGCTAAAGAGAGTAACAGTCTAGTTTTACAGAGATTTGAAAATAAACTAATAAGATATATTGTGAATGCACCTTGGTACGTTTGAAATGGTGACCTTTATTGGGACCTAAAAATCGAAACTGTAGCAGAGACTATAAAAAATAACGCGAAAAGCCATAAATATAGTGTAATATATGGATATATTAGATAGGGATAAGTAACTAAACTAACTAATAGACTTCTTCTATACGTACGTGCCTTTCCACAATTTAAAGTATCTTATTTACATTACAATGGGGACAAAATAAATCTTTTACAAATTATTTTATTTTAATAAAACGGGAACTTTGATCTGTTTGTCAAGCTTTTAGATGGTAATGTTGGTTGGTCGTTCTATAAATAAAATTTAGATTTTGGGGGTAGGTTTTGAATATACCTACCTAGGAACCATTTTTAGATCTTAAGGACATTATAATTCTTTTGCCAGTTTTACTTAGAGTAAGAGCTAAGCTTATATTTATAATGTACTTCAAATTTAGAAAAAAACTAATTAAATACATTTAGTCACAGCAACTATAACACTAGTTTCCGTATCTTACTGCTTTATAGATAAACACTGAAACCGGTAAGGACATATGGTATTCAACTATGGTGTTGTGCAGTGGCGGCTCGTGACAGTAAAGTTTGTGAGTTCTGCCGATAGGGTATAAAAAATGCAATTTTTCTACAGCCTCCAGATCACCTGTCTATTATAAAAAGTAAAAAATTGTCACCACCACATTCATTGTGACACAATTATACAAAAACAAACAACAAACACGACAATAACCTCCCGCTCATGCGTTTGGCGTCTTCTAAATAAATAAATGTGCCCGGAAACACGCAACGCTGAGCCCACCCGCCCGGAATTGTACTGCAACTGCAAGTTTTGCAGCTCTATTTTTGCCTAGATTTTGCTATCTAAACCCAAGCAAGTGCGGTGCGGGGCGAAGGAAGGGGTTCCTAGCCGCCCAACTACGTTGTGTTGCAATTTAGCAGCGCAACAATACCAATAACTTCATTTGACCGACTGTGAAATGCGGCCTTCGGCGATGGCGCGCGGCATCATACTCAACACACGTACGCGATTTAAATGCCTACTATACCAACACCAGACCAAAAATATACTGCTATTCCAATTATTTTAGAAATAAAATAATTATATTAGAAAAATATCAGCGGCTGAAAAATAGTCAAATAATGTGAAAACTTAGGGGGTTCTGCAGCTCTGCAGCCCTTATGCACTCGCCGCCCCTGGTGTTGTGGTAAAGAGAGTAACAGCCTAGTTTTACAGAGATTTGAAAATAAACTAATAAGATATATTGTGAATGCACCTTGGTACGTTTGAAATGGTAACCTTTATTGAGACCTAAAAATCGAAACTATAAAAAATAACGCAAAAAGTCATAAATATAGTGTAATATATGGATATAGTAGATAGGGATAAGTAATTAAATATGATTTTATTATTAAATAGGCTTCTCCTATACATGGGCGTAGTCAGGGTCTTGGGGCAAAAAAGCGAAAAAATGTACAATATTTACTACTAAATGAGCTAAAGCCAGGATGTGGCAGGTGACAAGCCAGGGTGGGGCAAGTGCACCACCTTGCCTCACCCTGACTACGCCCATGCTTCTATACGTACGTGCCTTTCCACAATTTAAAGTATCTTATTTACATTACAAGGGAGGAGAAAATAAATCTTTTACAAATTATTTTATTTTAATAAAACGCCAGGGTGGGGCAAGTGCACCACCTTGCCTCACCCTGACTACGCCCATGCCTCTATACGTACGTGCCTTTCCACAATTTAAAGTATCTTATTTACATTACAAGGGAGGAGAAAATAAATCTTTTACAAATTATTTTATTTTAATAAAACGGGAACTTTGATCTGTTTGTCAAGCTTTTAGATGGTAATGTTTGTTGGTCCTTATAATAATAAAATTTAGATTTTGAGGGTAGGTTTTGAATATACCTACCTAGGGACCATTTTTAGATCTTAAGGACATTAATTCTTTTGCCAGTTTTACTTAGAGTAAGAGCTAAGCTTATATTTATTATGTACTTCAAATTTAGAAAAAATCTAATTAAATACATTTAGTCACAGCAACTATAACACCAATGAACCGTTTTAGTAAAAGTCGTGTTTTATGTTTATAAAGTCAACAGGTTCATGATAATAGACTCCATTGACATGCGAATGTGGAAGCATTTGACCTTCTAGACAATAATATGCTAGGTCAAAAACTAAGAAGAGTGAAGCCGTTTGAGCTAGTAAATAAACTAAATAAAATATATAAAACAAAATATTTCTATAAACACAACAAAGATGAAGCAGAGCGTCTTCCCCTACCTACTTCTTTTATTTTAGAAATCATAGTTGGCGACTATTAACACTCCAAAGTTCTAAATTTCATACTTATCGGTTCATAAATAGGAAACTTTGCCATTTTGGATCCACCATTTTGATTGATAATTACTTTTTCTCATTTCAAAACAAAATATTATTTCAAATCTTTTTTATCTAATTTTGCTCAAAAATTAGATGAGGGAGCCCATTGTGCAGCGCTATGAGTTGGACAGCAATAAAAAATTAGCTGTGCCATTGAGTTGTATAAGGCCCTAAAAGGATCTTAGAGACCGAAAGACAATACATTTTTTGTTCACCCTATCTAATTTGGTTTCTATGTGCAGGTATTTCTTTATTTCTTATATAATAAAAAAATAGATAGTAATTATTGAAATTGTGAAATGGAACAAGATAGACTGATTCTGTCATGCTAATAACGCCTTAGATTATTTATGGGTACTTTTATCTCTTTCACACTGTCAGCATAACTGCGAAAGAAAAGCAGCTGGCTAATTTTAATCCACCTGACGTATTTTGAGTGATTCAACCTGCTGCTGCGCCGCACTAAAATACTTTTTTTCGATAAAATGTGCAGATGAAAAACAAAATAGATATTATATTATTATTTATGAAAAAACATCTTTAAAAAATCCAAATTTTCTTGACATTTCGTTTTGTTAGTTAGAGTTAAATCCATTAAGTCGAGTGTTGAAATTTGGTATGTGTTCAGTTCTGATAACCTGGTACCATAAAATTTAGGTTTTGATTACAAGAAGGGCGCATCCAAAATGGCGGATTTCTTTATTTTTAAACCGATTTGTCTCAAACTTGAAAGTCTGCAGTGCTTGGGATCACTTAATATAGTTTTATCCTCAAACTTAAAAAATTAAAATGGCGGATCCCAAATGGCGGACTTTCTTATATATGCATCGATATGTATCAAATATGGAACTGGCAGATACAAAATGACGGATTTCTTTATTATTAAACCGGTTTGTCTCAAACTTGAAAGTTTACAGTGCTTGGGATCACTTAATACAGTTTTATCCTCAAACTTAAAAAAATTAAAATGGCGGATCCAAAATGGCGGACTTTCTTATTTATGTATCGATATGTATCAAATATGGAACTTAGCGGTGTTTCAAGTCGCTGATTACGATTTTTGACTCAAACCCATAAAAAAATTTTCTCAAACTTGAAAGTTTGCAGTGCGTTAGCTCATTTAATACAGTATTATCCCCTAAACTTAAAAAAATTAAAATGGCGGATCCAAAATGCCGGCCTTAATTATTTATGCATCGATATGTATCAAATATAAAATTTAGCTTTGTTTCAAGTCGTTGATTACGATTTTTGACTCAAACTCATACAAAATGGCGGATCTAGAATGGCGGATTCCTTTATTTTTAAACCGATTTGTCTCAAACTTGAAAATTTGCAGTGCTTGAGATTAGTTAATATAGTTTTATCCTCAAACTTAAAAAAATTAAAATGGTGGATTTTTTTATTTGTGCACTGATATGGGTCAAATATAGAACTTGACTGGGTCTTAAGCCGCTGATTATGATTTTTGACTCATACTCATCAAAAATTCAAAATAACAGATCCAAAGTGGTGGATTTCTCTAATTTTAAAGCGATTTGTCTCAAACTTAAAAGTTTGCAGTACTTGAGATCACTTAATACATTTTCTTCCTCTAAATTAAAAAAAAATTAAATGACGGATCCAAAATGGCGGATTTTCTTATTTATGCATCGATATGTATCAAATAAAGAAATTAATTGTGTTTCAAGTCGCTGATTATGATTTAAAATGGCGGATCCAAAATGGCGAACTTTCTTATATATGCATCGATATGTATCAAATATGGAACTAGAGGATACAAAATGGCGGATTTCATTATTTTTAAATCGATTTGTCTCAAAATTGAAAGTTTGCAGTGCTTGGGATCACTTAATACAGTTTTGTCCTAAAACTTTAAAAAAATTAGGTGTTCAATTCTGGTAACATAGTAACATAAAATTTAGGTTTTTGATTACAAAAATGGCGCATCCAAAATGGCGAATTTCTTTATTCTTAAACCGATTTGTCTCAAACTTGAAAGTCTGCAGTGCTTGCGAGCACTTATTAGTTTTATTCTGAAACTTAAAGTCAGCGACTTGAAACACCTCTAAACATCGGTTCATAAAGGAAAAAGTCTGCCATTTTGGATCCGCCAGTTTAAATTTTTAATAAGTTTAAGTCAAAAATCATAATCAGCAACTTGAAACATCACCAACTTGTATATTTAATAAATATCGATGCATAAATAAAAAAACTACATAAAATTGCTTTAAGTGATTTCAAGCACGGTAAACTTTCAAGTTTGCGACAAATCGGTTTAACAATAAAAAAATCCGCCATTTTGGATCCGCCATTTTGAATTTTTTATGAGTTTGAGTCAAAAATCGTAATCAGCGACTTGAAACACCGCGAAGTTCCATATTTGATTCATGTCGATGCATAAATAAGAAAGTCCGCCATTTTTGATACGCAATTTTAATTTTAAGTTTCAGGATAAAACTGTATTAAGTGCTCTCAAGCACTGCAAACTTTTAAGTTTGACACAAATTGGTTTAGAAATAAAGAAATTGGCCATTTTGGACCCGCCATTCTGATTTTTTTATTAGTTTGAGTCCAAAATCATAATCAGCGAGTTGAGATACCGCCAAGTTCTATATTTTATAAATATCGGTGCAAAATAAGAAAAATCGTCATATTGGATCCGTCATTTTAATTTTTTTAAGTTTGAGGATAAAACTGTATTAAGTGATCTTAAACACTGCAAACTGTCAAGTTTGAGATAAATCGGATTAAAAATAAAAAAATCCACCATTTTGGATCCGCCATTCTTCTAATAAAAAACGTAAATGGTAGTGTTACCAGGTTAGCAGAATACTACACCTATCAAATTGCAACACACGATTTAAGTCTACTTAACAAAACCAAATTTCAAGAAAATTTTTATCTGCACATTTTATCGAAAAAAAAAAAATAGTCCGGCGACGAGTTGACCCGGCGCCCAGTTGGCGGCGCCCAGTTGTCCCATTCCGCACTAAAAATTTTTAATTCCGAAATATCATCTGACTCCAGCATAACTTGTAGTCCACCCAAGAAGAGAAGAGTTGAAGACACTTGTTCTAAGAAATAAAATATTTTACCTGGTAGGTACAACAATTGTAAAGTTTTGTAAAATAAAACAATAATTTTAAAACAAACAACCACTGCACTTGATGGCATTCTAACAAATTATTTTCCCTCTTTTTTTTAGTGAAGATAATTTTGTAAACACACAGGCAGAAAGTGCAGCGGGACCCTCAAAAATCAATGATTGATTTAAAGTTAAGTAAGTATTCATGAATTATTTAATATTCAAAGATAGAAAATCGTTGATAAAAAAATGCAAGTGGCACTTAAAATTTTTATTTTCTGCCGCCAGGGACCTTAGTTATCCAAGACAAGCCAATAGAAATATTATTGCGATGGTGCATGAGTCCGGAGGTACCAAACCGAAATTCTATTTTTATCCCTGTTTTGCTAATTAAATTCTTATTTATATGTGGTCGGCTGCGATAAAAGCTTGATATAATGGCAATCTAGGCCCATGCAGGGTCTACCCGTAGGTTATAGAAGTCAATGAGCTGTGCTGTGCCTTAAAATGACAATTTATGTCAATGGGCGCAAATTTAAAGCAACGTCACAAGTCATTGAAATCATATTGAGTGCTGTGCAATTATTAATTTGCTGTCGAGTCGGAAATTGAAGTCAAAACACAACAGATTGCCATGACGTATCTCAGAAAAATAACATAAATATTCTTTAATTTGTTTAGGTAAATAATACAGTGAAAAAAAATGCTACAATTATTTTAGTTTTACTAATAATTATAAAATTAAAATGGAGTTCAAGCAGACATAATTGAGTTAACGTAGATATAATAAATAAGTAGAAACCATTGACTTCTATACCCTTTCAGGGCTTTATACAACTCAATGGTAGAAACTAATAACAGGGCAAAAGTAATCTAGCAGGCACGTGTGGGTACTAGAACTTGACGAAGTATATTTTGCATCATTTTCTAAAACTAATTTCTAAATTATCGATTCCGAATGAGCCGGTGCCTAATAGAATATCTCGTTTCTCTAGGCGTTTTCGAAAATTTGGCTTGTGCCCAAATGTTTCCTAACAATGTAGTTGTTGCTCTATAGCTTTTAAATATTAGGTAGATACCTACAGGGACTCCTTAAATAAATTTACTTGTTTAAAAAATTGGTGCATTAAACCAAGTTTTAGGGAAAATTTTACCTTATTATTAACTAAACAGGTTTGTGTAAGTCTAAAATCCTAGTACTTACTAAGTTTGGATATTAATATAAATAATATTGTCAATTTTTTTTAAACCGCGACGTATATAAATTAGTGTTTGACATACTTATAACACTTTTTTATAAAATTTTTAGAACCTAAATAGATAGAATGTTTAATAATCGTAAACCCAAAGGAAAGAACGCTGTTTCCAGCTCTCAAAACAAATTAACAAAACTTACCAAGAACAGCTTGATTATCCATTTCAATCAGTCATATCCCTCAAAAAAATCGCCGAGAATTTTAATTCCAATGGGAGACCAAAAACAAACAAACTAAAAACTTTTTGAAAAAAATTATACGATCACCTCCCAAAATTGATATCAATTTTTATTATTTATCAGTTTTTAAAGAGTGGATGTTATGTTTAATTATTAATAAGATCATTTTTATTTGCTATTTTACAAAAAAGACTATTTGTTTTTTTACAAAGTTTTGCTCCTACAACCAACAAAAAAATGCAACAGTATAATAAAAAAGACAGGAAATAATTTAAAAAAGTAAAAGTAATTTTTTGTGAAGATAGAAACATAAAGGTACTAAATTTTCTATCATAATTTTAATGTCCCAAACACTTTTTAGTTTTTGAGCAAGCTCGCAAAGACTGTAGGGCTGTGGAGTGTGGAGTCCTCTATTCGCGCTGAAGCGAACACCATCTGTCAGTTTGCGTTTGTGATATAGAATTAATGATAGTTAATTTAAAAAGGTTTTTATAATTGGTTTATTATAAATATCTCGGAGGTGAACAAACAGTTTCACCAAATTACGTAACGCAAAAATTCAGGATTTTTGACCCCCCACCCCCCCCCCCCCCTCGTAACGCACTTTCAAGAAAAAACTCATTAAAAAAAATTAATAATAACACAAGGCCAACCCCCCCCCCCCCTCCCCCCCTAGAGCGTTACGTAATTTAAGGACAGGCCCTTTGATTGGCAGAAACGGCATAAAACGTAAATGGATTTTTTTGTAAAAGAGTTAAATAAATAAAAGTGATCTTTTAATTAATAATTAAACATAACATCCACTTTTTAAAAATTGGTAAATAATAAAAATTGATCAAAATTTTGGCTATAATGGTTCATTTTTCAAAAATTTTTTAGTTTGTTTATTTTTGCTTTTCCATAGAAGATAAGTTTCTTAGCATTTTGTTTTAATTGAAATTAAAGAAAATAATTTTTTTTTATTGAAATTAATTGCATTTTAGTGCTTTTAAGAGAAGTCAACAACTGTATAAGTCTTATCAGATCAAAATTTGTGAGTAAATATTATTGGTCGTTTAAAAATAAAATGTTAACTCCTTTTGTCTTAAAATTAATTTCGCCAAATAAAATTTTGTAAGTATTTTTCAAAACTAGTTAGTAAATAAGCTCTTGAACTTGATTTTTAGAAGAGGAAAAACGGAAAAATTATTATAAAATTATTATTACGTAGTAATATGTTATTTTGATAATAATTCTGATAGAAAAGAAAGGCAACAGATAAAATTGGTACCTATCAAAACAAAGACGAGTATGAATTTGGAGAGGTTATATTATTATATTAAAAGTATTTATCATTGTTATATAGACATTGTTATTAAACTACAATTTTTATATTTTGGTGTTGAGAACAAGGTATTAAATTTTTTTACTTCAATTATGGCGTTTATAGGATTTTGAAAGTTCTCACCAACACCAAATATAAAATCTTAAGGCTTTTAAAAGGTGATGTAGTATTTTTAGAAACTACTGTAAAGACACAAATGTTTATTGGGT
Organism: Aspidapion aeneum; assembly: GCA_963576565.1. Lineage (NCBI taxonomy): Eukaryota > Metazoa > Arthropoda > Insecta > Coleoptera > Brentidae > Aspidapion > Aspidapion aeneum. The sequence continues at coordinate 74,390,276 of OY755044.1, forward strand.
ACCTACACAAAAATGTCGTAACTACCAGTGTTCCGTGAAACGCAGGCCCCAAGTTTTGGGGGCCCCTTTAATTACCCCAAAACTTGTGGGCCTTCAATACTGATAAATTTGTGGGCTTGCTGCTTCTACAAAATTTCTGTAATTTGAAGTTACAGATTATAGGAAATTTCAAGAAACTAAATGAAGTCTTTTGCTTGTGGATTATTATTATACATTTTATGAAATACGATTTCTTGTTATAAACATATTATTTTGCCGCTCTTTCGGGGCCCTAGCCGGACAAGAAGCTAATATTACATACTCGTAGTTGAACCCTTCATGTTTCAAAAGAGTTTCTTTATCAGTTATTAATATTTTCCACTTGCGTTCCTTTTTAAGAAATGATCTATAAGTTTTTTTTTGTCTCTATGCTTTACCTTTTTTTTTCTTGTTGTAATTCAAAAGACTTTTTTAGAAAGTATAGTCTGTGACTCCACTGTAAGTTTTTAACTGCGAGCCGTTTTATATTTTCTTATTATATCTGGGAGAGAAGGTAAAAGTCCACCTAACACAAGTTTTTTGAAGTAATTGCACTCCCAGTCGCAAATTCTTCAATTCTCGTTTTGCACATATTTTAGTCATACAGGGTGTTTAAATTAAATTCCTTAATCAGGAATGCGTGAGGTAAGGTATCATACCGCGTGGCCAGCCTTCTATCTAGGGGTAGGATTTTTGTATGGGCCATAAGGATTGCATGGGAAGCAGAAAAGCGTAAAACCAACGTTGCCGGCTTAGCGAAAATATCAGTATAAGCCGCTACTCAATTCGCGAAAGGTCAATTTAGTAAGTTTTATGTAAGTGCCTTTATTAAACGGGGTGATACACAACCAGAATAAAACATTAAAATTCTGCTTGTTTGTAAAAGTAATTAACTTACGTACTTTTGTAAACAAGCAGTATTTTAAAGTGTTATTCTGTTTAATGATTTTCGTTTCACATTCACTTATACAGTCAATTTTGTTTGAAAGAAAACTTTCTACTACTACAGGTAAGCTACCTTTTATTTAATTTTAGTTTTTGTAAAACATTTTTAGTCCAACCATAAAAAAAAGGTAATGGTGGACCACAGTGACGTAGGGGGTAGTGGACGTGGGAGAGGGGCGAGACCCTAGGGAGGACGGCAGGCGAAAATAGATACATACTTTTTTGATAACTGAAAACATACAGAAAAAAGTTTGAAACCGGAAAAATACGCCGCAAGTAGCAAAAATCTTTTTAAGTTAAACAGGCTAAGGTGTCTGTCGAAAAAGGAATTTTTTATCATTCTAGAACAATGATGCACTTGCTGTTTTAAATACAAAAGAACAGTAAAATTGTTTATATAATAATTACCCTTTTTTTAACCAAAATCTAATGCCAACATACTAAAGACTTCTGGCACAGACAATTTATTTTATTCGCCGATTTCAGGTTTCAGGACCTAAAACAACAAAGTAAATCTATAGGCTATATTTTTTGTGCTGAAACTCACATTTATTAAAAGTAAAAAATTAAATTTTCACGTTTAATAGTTCACCTTCTGTATATTGGACTAAAAAACAAGTCATATAATAATTTTCGTTCTATACAAATGTTTCAAGTTGCCCCTTGACGACTGCGACCACTCACTACCTACGAGCTTCGTTGGTAACGGACCACTTGCGCCTGTAGTTATTTATCAAGGAGATTTTTGGCAACACTGAAACGCTTTCGACCGGAATCAGGCGTTTTGCGGTCTTCTATTAATACTTGCGATTTGTTTTTATCCTCTTATGGAAATTAAGCCCCCTAGATGTGGATTTGCTCACGCGGTATACGTGTGCAAGGCAGAAAAATCCAAGCGGTTCCATCCAATGCAATCCAACTTTTTATCCTTGTCATGTAACTTCGAATTGTTATCTCTTTCTTATGAATTTTTTAGAATGATACATATTTTATCGCACTACTTTAAGTTTTTTTATCCTAAGAACTACGCTTTTTAGTATCTTTACAAAGACTTATAAAAACATTCTAGTAATGAGTCATAAAGGACAAGTTACGGACTTTTTAGAATTTTATTGTAATATTACTCCGGAAATAAGAGACGTCCCTAAGATTTCTCTTTTATCTTCAAAATATCTTTAGGATATCCTTATGCTATCTAATCCAGTCTAGGGTTACAAAAATACAACTTTAAACAAATAGTTTTTTTGTGTGTGTGTTAATAAGTTTTATGGCCTGGAACGAGCCAATTGGCCAGCATCTTAATAGTTTTTAACAATAAAATAAACAGATTGGTGTTTGTTTACCCAAGAAATGTAAATTTAATAACTATTTTCCTTTTCGTCGAAATAGCACTTTGATACAAAATATTTGAATGCTTAGAAAACTAAATAACACAAAAATTTAGTTTGTTAAATTCTATGAGAATCAAGCCTTCCGTTATCCATTGATTATATTCAGTTGACGTCACACAGGGATCAGCTGATGCGTTTATTTTTAATTTAATTGTTACAAATGCCAGCAATTTGTGCGTTGGTTAAGGCAGAAAGCTCAATAGAGACAAAGTTAGATTTTTGCGTTGTTTCGCAAAACCAACGAGCAGAATTACGGGTCCTTTCTGTGAAGAGTTGGGTGAAATCCCTTAAAAGAGGAAAATGGTCTGATTCCTATCTTAAATATGCCAGAGTTAGTAAAGTAAAGTTAGTTACTTTAAAAATTATTAAATTATTTAAAAAATCCAAAATGAAACTGGGCAAAAGGCACTAAAGCCGCAAAAATGCTTTGTTTGACATCCCCGCCTTAATCAATCAATAGACATCACAACGTCTATTCACAAAAAGGAAAGTGATAATTATTATGGCATAACAATATGTGTTGGTGCGCCACTAGTGTAATTTTTGTACTCTTTTGGGAAAACTGGTGCATTTTTAAAATTATTTTAAGCAACTGACAAATCCAGTTTTGCACTTGATTTTGGCACAGGCTCTCCGAGCGCAGTCGACCACGAGTGCCGCACTAACTTTCCTAAATAAGTATAATAATGAATAAATTGACTATAAGTTTTTTCTTATAATGTTTTAACATAGAAAAGCTAACTAAAAAACAAAGCATTGAAAAAGCACAGTAATGGTTGAACAACCTATATTTACTTATATTTAGATTGGTAGGTAGGTTTGATTAATAGGAGGCTTTTTAGTTTTTTCTGGCATGTCTTAATATTAAACGAATCACGAGCTAATTTAAGAAAAAAAAGTTTTCGAACCAAAAATGTCCCAAATTACCCATCATGTAAACTAAAGAATGCTTGTAATTTTGTCGGCAGCTTGTTAAATTTTGTTGGGGTTTTCGGTTTTTGAGCAAAACGCCTATGTAAACCAAGGCCGAATTATCCTGATTTTAAAACTTTATCAATTCGTCGTTAAAATCAATTTCCTGGTTTTTCAGTTTCTTTTTTCCGACAGAGACAGACATCAAAACAGTAGATTTTTACCCAAAAATATACAAATATTTTGCCTGATTTTAATACCAATTTATTCCGCAATGCGGTTGTTAAGCATAGGCAAGAAGTTGACCATGTTTTCTCAGATATTAAGGCCTGCAACACCGGTAGGCCTTAATGGTAGGGCGCCAGTTCGTTCATAGTTTAGCTGTGGTTTAGGCGCCGCTGTTTTAAGCGTATTAGCTTATTATTGCCGCAACGAAAGCAGTGGTTATGACAAAACTTTACACTTTGTTGCTGCATGTTCGTTGCTTTGCTTAAGAGGTGAGAAGTTAGCAGCCTATTTTACAATTTTGGAATTGGAAATTTTCACAGCGATTGATTCCTTATCGTTTCATCTACTATCATATAAAATAAATTTGGGTTTAGTTAACCCCCCTCATGGATGAACACGGCGACAAATAGAAAAGAGTGGAAGATATTGGGGGAGGTCTATGTCCAAAGATGGATCGAATAAGATCGATAGAACCCTTCGTCTTTAGAATAGTAAACTCTAGTTTCAAATACCAAATTGCAAATAATGCAAGGACCTAAAACTATAGAACTCTAGTTTATTATTCAAGTACATAGGTGCACAAAATTAAGCAATTAATTAGTTGATAAAAATAATGCTTTCTTTCTTTCAGATTCGCTTAGACTGTATTTAAAAAAAATTAAAACACTCTTTCTTGACTGTTCGACGAATGTCACACGGTTTTTACTATTTTAAAAAAAGCTGAAATGAAACTCTTATTGCCTGGAAATCAAACATTATTTACCACAATAAAGTATTACTTTGTTTGTTTTTCTTGTTACTTGCCTACCTTCTAAAAACTACTTTAAGACCCCTTCAAACATGCATATATCGTTGAGCAACGCCAGGGCATTACAGCCGGTGGACGGGGATAGTATCTGAGTGGCCATTTACGAATATCTCCAGGATATGCGGTTTGCGAAGAGCGAGTCATTAGCAGCTGTGCTACCTTAAATTTGCAACGGCATAGAATGCCCCGAATGCCAGTCAGGCTTTAGACCTTATAAACAATAAAGACAAAAAAAACGAGATTTTAAAATTTACTCCAAATTTTGTGGGTGTACGAGGGTTGTCTTTTTAGTTTTGCATATACAGCTGGAATAAAACAGTAGATAACTTTTAAAGACTTTATTGTTTCTCAAGGTATTCTTCACGACAATGAATGCACTTTTGCATGCGATCAAGCCAGTTTTCAAAGCTGCAAGTCCACTTGTTTGCTAGTACTGTCAAAATTGCATTCTGGAGGGCGTCGACTGCTTCCTCTGGCGACTGAAATCTTTAATCATTCTTGATTTTCGAAAAAGTATAGGAATCTTTGGGACTTAGGTCGGGGCTGTATGGAGGACGGTCCAACAATTCGACGATTTGTTGGGTTCGGTTGGGTTTGGTTCACACCTTACATGGTGTGGAGGATGATTTGTTGTTCGGGGTTTGTTTTTTGAAGATCAGCAAATAATTTCGGCAAGCAAATGGTGATGTACCAATCGGCAGTAACAGTCTTTTGATCTTTCAGATAAATTGTTGCTTCATGACCTGCTTTTGAGACAAATGTCGCGACCATCTTTTTGGATACACTTTAAGAACGGATGACTTTTGTAGGCTTTTCTTTATCTTGGAATAGGTACCCAAAAAGACGACTGAAGTTTATTTTTTGGTTCATATTAGTAAATCCACGAGTTAGTTAAAGATTGAGGTTATGTTTTAGTATCGATATTTGGTCAGTGTCGCCCTCTATGTTCCTATATGCAAAATACAAAAGACTGCCCTCGTCCTTACCAGCGAAACTGAGCCAAGTCCGGAAGACATAGATGAGTAGAAAGTATTTGGTTTTAACTTTCTCCAACGTCGATTACAAGGATATAAATCATCCATATTTGCAACATGTCTCGACAAGCTGAAGGCCTAGTGATCCATGCCAATAGACGACCGGTTTTGGCCTTATTCGGCTATTGGGAAAGTTAATTTGTAAAATAAATCTGCAAAAAGAGTATAATTTTTATATTTGACAGTAGTATCTTACACCCAAAACTGATTTTTAATTCGATATCCCCGATTTTCCAGCCTGACTCCAAGATGGCGGCAGCCAAAACTAAGGAAAAAAATAATTTTCTGTTTTAGGTGAATTAAAATTAATTTTGATAGATTTACTTTAAGCCAGACCTACTTAATTTAAAACTGTAAAAAATATTGACACCTTTCACTTCAAACCAAAATGACGGTTAAATTTCGAAAACTTAGTATTTTTCGATATTTCCTTCAATTTTCGTGCGATATTTACAATAAGAACCTTCTATTAAAGGTATTAACCAGCTCATTAAACTTACCAAAAATAAAAATAAAGTTCCCCAGCGGACACAAAGATGGCGCTTATTATATGCACACTATTTAATATTTACAAAAAAAATATGGTAATGACATAAAACTGAATAATTTCGGTTTATTTTGCATATACTATAGAAATACAAAGGAAACGGGTATACTGCTTCAGGGTTCTACCGACCAGGGGTACTACCGACAGGACTCAGTGATATCTCATTTTATAGGTTATTAGTTGGTATTTATTTTATGTTACATTTTTACTACAGATTTTCTCAAAAATAAGCAGTTTTGAAGTTAAAGGACAGTAAAAAAATTTGGTCAAAATACAAAATGGCGGCAAAATATTTAAGGCTATAACTCAAAAGACTTTTATTGATTTAAAAACTTTTTTTTCTAAAACATACAGTAACGAAGTAATTTTTAAAAAACCCTTATTGTGCACACAAAATCCAAGATGGTGGGGAAGCCGCCCGCCCCAAGTTCGAAAACTCAAATTTATTTTTAGGATTCCAATGCCAACAACAACAACTACACCACCTTTTGCAAACAAAATTCTATAATGACTTTTGATTTTTAACACTAATTTACTAATTTTTATTTTCTCTTGCTGTGTATCTACTCTTTAAACTGGAGAAAATCTCCCTCGAATACGCACACCTTATTGGTCGACGTTAATTCCTTTCCGTATTGGCAAGGCATAATTTTCGATGAAAGTTGTTCTATTGGTTGTTAGTAATAGAAATAAAAACAAACAAATTCCATCAAAAATGCCAAGTATCCAAACGGAATGAAATAAAAATAACACGCATAGACCTATCAGGTGCGTTTATTCGAGTTTGAAGAATGACATTGACGTCTCACTTTTCGTCCCTAATTTTTACTATTTCTCACTGATCTGTCATTTTTATCACCTATTTAAATACAGATTTCTTTCTAATGGTATTTCTGAGAGTTGTGTATTAATTTCAAAATGTCATTATTTTTAAAATTTTTGAAAAAATCGTACATAACTACTTTCTGCAATGAATATGATAAAAATTGAATCTGTCAATTTCTCAGAATTTTATAAAATCATTTCAAAAACAACGTGAGGCATATTTTGCTAATTTTACAGGAGATCATAAAAACTGAATTGCTTGTTTGTTGTTAGCGGAAAGGGGGACAATATGGGATACATACTTTTCTAGGCTTATTTCCCTTGTTAAATGATCACCATTGCGTTTGTCATTTGGAATTAAGTTGGCTAAATATGTTATATTTATGTTTTAATTTTCGATTTACAACCCTATCATACTTTAATTTTAATTTTTGTAAAAGTTTCCTTTGCCCCATTTTGACCCGCATACGGGGAAAAATGGGATACCTATTTATTGCAAAACGGGCGGGGCGGTTGTGTATATAATTTATAATCAAAATACTTTTGTAAGAAAAGTTATATTTATTAAAATACTAATCAAGATTAAAATACTTATTTAAAAAATAAAAAATTGTAATAAAAAATACATTTATAATAATTAAATTTAGTATTAACAAAATTTATAAAGAATCACGGCGACCTAGTTAGTCATCGTCGAATTTTGCACCCAATTTGTGTAAAGACAACATAATACAACTATCAGTGATTACCAAAAAAATAAAAAATAAAAAAAATTTGCAGCAAAATAGGGTACTAGGTATAGCAAGATACCCCATTACTTACTATAAAAAAAACACGTGTAATTATGAATAATACATAAACCCACTAATTGTCCAATGTAAACAAAATTTTGAAAAGTCTATAAAAAACCGTTTACCGTCACAAATTGCGCAAGCTATTTTTACAATAAACAGCGCACAACATCACATGTTGAGCAAGAACTAACTTAAGTACAGCCGACCGGCACAAATCCTATTGCAGAGAGTTGAACCAGTCATGGGGATAAAACATCTGATATTAAGAGGTTTTATGCTTGCGCAGTTTACCTAAAACAGCGGGACCCAGTTTTACCACCGTACACAATTTTGTCCCACTTTCCCCTATCTATAGCTTAGAAGCGAACTTGCATTGTCATTGCACAGAATATCTTTATGTTAATAAAATCATTTCCGTAAAAAACTCAATTTTTCAAAAATGTGGTTCTCATGTCGTTTTTGAAGTTACCGATTTAATTAATGTACATGTTTCTGGTGTTAAATCATCATTTCGCTGCATTTTATTTCAAACATGGGGTACATTCCTGATTGATAGATGTTTGATAGCAGTGTACAAGCGCGGATTTGAGGGGGGGTAACGGGGTAAATACCCCCCCTAGAAAGTAAAATACCCATGGTCTAACTGCAATATCCCGTATCTAACATATTGAGATTATTTGTGATTTAGGCAAAATGGGCTGCCTACTTTTATGGTGTACTTATAATGATATAAGACAATTTGTGGGAATTACAAAAATAGCAAAAATATTCTTTTATAGCCAATAACCCTATATGTGGTACCTAAACTGTTTTTCGCTTCCCCTGTAAAGTTGCTTTTTTCAATTAGCAGTTAGGCCATCGATATGCACTTTTGTCCACAATTAAAGGGCAAATAGGAGGATAACCCCCCTAGAAAAAAAATTATATTACAAAAAAAAATTCGTTGACTATTAGCCCCCCCCCTAGATTTTCATCCGCGCTTGGCAGTGTATGAATTCTTGAATGGATGAGAAGGAATACTTCTTCAAAATCGGGTGAAAGTTAAACTGCGCATGCGATCTCACTTGAATTCCACATCTGTACTGGTCCTGACGTGGAAAGATGCTCATTCTCACTCTCACCCATTTCAATAGATTTTCAGTCGTAAATCTTCAAAAAACCAGGACCGACTACTGAAAATCAGGACATTTGCTGGACGCTTTAGAAATCGGGACGGCGCGGCGCCGGCCGGTGCGGTTTGCAAATCAGGACAGACTCATCAAAATCGGGACGAATGGTGAAGTTATATTAAGCACTCTATATTTGAATTTTCTTCTAAGGTCGTGGAACCATTTAACCCGAACCGATAAAGTTTTCTAACGTCCGCAACTAACCAGCAAATACGAAAATTTACGACTTTCCAAGTGTTAACTCGTTTTAACGAACGGGTTACTTTGTTTAAATTATGGCCTGCTACTGCTTTACAACCACTACTGGCTCAAATATTTGTTTGCGTTTTTCAAAAAAAAACACAGAACAATTCAACTATCTACATAATTTATTTGCAAATCCATTGTAACCTGTTCATCATTAATCAGTTGACTAAGTTGACAAAATAGAGTAGTTTTTGTTTATTTCCTTAAAATGATTTTCTCATCCCTGATATCTTGCTTTTATTCAAACGAGATAAAAATGAAAATGTTTAGTTATTATCCTAACCTAAGTGTAGAAAGTTATACCTTTCCGCATGCGACTGCCGTTGGCGCAAACAACGCGGAGCGGAGTTTGGAAGCAGTCAAGGGCGGGAAAGAAACTTTATGTATGATTTAGGAACAATTTTTCTTCTACGACTTGACAAAAGCAGGACACAAAGAAAATACGCATATTTTTAATTAACATAAATTTCCTTGCTTTTAATATAATTTAATATCGCTGCCAAAGCATATTTGGTTTAGGTTAGCACTCAGCTCTAAAAGGTAAGCCAGAAATACGTCTCCTTTGAAACTCTGAACTCCTTTAATTTTTGACCAATTCTGAAAATGTTCAAACTGTTTTTGTACCTTTTACCATTAAGTTCTTAAAAGTAGTTTTTCACACTGACTGCGGGAAAGTAACACTTTCTTCACTAAAATTAGTCTGGGAAAATGGGTTAAATGTCAAGGTCGTAGAAAAAACGTTTCATATTTCTTACCAGGAACCAATAGCAAAATTTTTATAAAAATTAATTTAATTTGTGCACTTGCCCCACCCTGCTTTGTCACCTGCACCATCCTGGCTTTAGCTCATTTAGTAATACAAGAATTAAAGGGGAGCTATAAATTTTTTTGGTTTTTTGCCCCACCCTGAGTGAGACACTGACTACGCCCATGTTTGGCAGGGTTATAGTTACACTATCTGCTTATAGGTACTTACTATAGCTTTTTTAACTATAGACTATAGCAACCCCCACAACTAAAATCATTATTTATTACTACAAGCCTGTGACATAGGTATACCTATATATCCATTTTTTGTATTTTTTCAAATTTAACTTTGCATACCTATACTCCCATGAAGATGGGATGAGATGAGAAGAATCATTGTATCGACAGTGCTAGAATAAATAATTATTTACTTGTATAATATATTTAATTTTTTTTTTGTTAAGTAATAAATTATTTAGAAACCTTATGCAGTAGGTACTTTTTTTTCACTTTTATTGGGTCACTGAATAATGACTTTTCATTCCTTTATTTTAAATCAAAAACTGAGTTTTTGGTTACTATAGAAAAAAAAGTTATGTAAAAATTTTACATTTTTTGTAACAAATATGTTCTAATGAAAAATTATTTGAAATACATTTTCCTTGAACGAAAATTCGTTCAAAAACATTTTCTTTAAATGGAAATTTGTTCGAACAAATTTTTAATCGAAGAAAATGTTTGTTCGAACAAACTTCTAATCGAGGAAAATGTTTTTGAACAATTTTCTGTATATAGAAAATTTTATTGAATGATTATCCTTGTGAAGAAAATGTTTTTTTAAATTTAATTATTGATTTAGAATCTTAATAAGGTACTTTATTTTTTTTTGGTGATCATAAAAATACTCTGCCAATATATAGGTACCTAAGCTCACACTAGGTACTATAGTTATAGTGTACATGTGAGCTAATGTAACTAAAAACTGAAATATATTTTATTCAACTCCATACTCAATTACCTTTTGTTTGATACCACACAAGCCATGTTTTGACTTAAACTCTAATTTTTGAAATCTATCCCCACCCTTTTTTTAAAACTAAAATGTATTTTGTTTAACTCAAGACTATGGTATAGTAGTAGTGTGAGCTAAAATAAATTTTAAAATTAAGATTTTACAGTTTTTGTAACATTTGAGTAAAAATATGTTCAAATGGAAAATTCTTCTATATCATTTTCTCCTAAAACATTTTCCTTGGATGGAAATATCTCGAAAAACATTTTCTTTAAATGGAAATTTGTGCAAACAAATTTCTATTTGAAAAAAATGTTTTTGAACAATTTTCTCTTTGAAGGAAATTTTATTGAATAATTATCCTTTTGAACAAAATGTTTTTTAAAATAAAAAGTGAATTAATTATTGAAGAAACTTCATAAGGTACTTTATTTTTTTAAATTAAAATAACGACTATACAGTGCTTACTTAAAATCAACAACTGTTTTTGGTGATTATAGAAAAATAGTTTTTAAAATTTAGATTTTACATTTTTTTAGAACATGGGAACAGAAATTTGTTCAAAAATATTTTCAAGAAAGTTTTACTGAATAATTATCCTTTTGAAGAACTGAACAAAAAATTTTCTATAAAACATGTACTCAAAGTATGTAGCAGGCATGTAGATAGCTTTTCTTTCTGGGGGGATACTTCCATATAGAAAGTCCTGTGTTGTTTCTCAGTGACGGTGCATGATGTTTTGGACAGGGTAGGCAGAAATGCTTGCCGGGCCTATAAAAAAAAATGGATAAAAAAGGTTAAAAAAAAATGAATCCATTTTCTATCCGCTTTTTGAAATTCTTTTTCTGACCTTTGGGATAGAAAGTGTTAAGTATTAAAATGGATAACAAATTTTTAATTCATTTCAATACAGATCCTGGCATACAAAATAAATCCATTTTGAAACATTCTATCCTTTTGTATACACTTTTTGGCATTCAAAGTAAATCCATTTCAATACACTTTTTGGCATTCAAAAGGAATCCATTTCTATGTCATTAAGGAGATTTATTTTTATTCCCCTTTAATCCATAAAATCTTTAACCTTTTGAATCCCCTTTTAAGAATACAGAATGAATACATTTTAATACCTTCGAGATCTACATTTTCAATCCTTTCTTATCCAAAAAAAGGATTTAAAAAAGTATGCAATTAGCATTAAAAAGTATATAAACATTCCATCCATTTCAATACACTTTGTGGCATTCAAAAGGAATCCCTTTCTATGTCATTAAGGGATTTTATATTTGATCCCCTTTAATCCATAAAATCTTTATCCTTTTGAATCCTCTTTCATGTATACAGAATGTATACATTTAATCCATTTCAATACACTTTGTGGCATTCAAAAGGAATCCCCTTCTATCTCATTAAGGGTTTTTATTTTTAATCCCCTCCGATCCATAAACTACTTATCCTTTTAAATCCCCTTTTAAGTATGCAGAAAGAATTCATTTTAATACCTCCTGGATCTACATTTTCAATCCCTTCTTATCCAAAAAAAGGATTTGAAAAGGCGTATTAAATTGGCATTAAAAAGTATACAAACATTTCATCCATTTCAATACACTTTGTGACATTCAAAAGAAATCCATTTCTATCCCATTAAGGGTTTTTAATTTGAATTATCTCCAATCCATAAACTATTTATCCTTTTAAGTCCCTTTTTAAGTATACAGAATTAATACATTTTAATACCTCCGAAATTCACATTTTCAATTCTTTCTTATCCAAAAAAAGGTTTTGAAAAAGCATATTAAATTGTCATTAAAAGTATAAAAATATTCCATCCATTTTAATACACTTTTTGGCATTCAAAAGGAATCCATTTCTATGTCATTAAGGGGTTTTATGTTTAATCCCCTTTAATCCATAAAATCTTTATCCTTTTGAATCCCCTTTCATGTATACAGAATGTATACATTTGATCCATTTCAATACACTTTGTGGCATTCAAAAGGAATCCCTTTCTATCTCATTAAGGGTTTTTATTTTTAATCTCCTCCAATCCCTAAATGTTTTTACTTATCCTTTTAAATTCCCTTTTAAGTATGTAGAATTAATACATTTTAATACCTCCTAGATCTACATTTTCAAGCAATTCTTATCTAAAAAAAGGATTTAAAAAGGCGTATTAAATTGGCATTAAAAAGTATACAAATATTTCATCCATTTCAATACACCTTGTGACATTCAAAAGGATCCATTTCTATTTCATTATTATTGGGTTGTTATTTTAAATTCTCTTTAAACCATTAACTATTTATCGTTTTAGTCCCCTTTTAAGTATATAGAATTAATACATTTTAATACCTCCAAAATCCACATTTTCAATTCTTTCTTATCCGAAAAAAGGATTTGAAAAGGCGTATTAAATTGTCATTAAAAAGTATATAAACATTCCATTCATTTCAATACACTTTTTGGCATTCAAAAGGAATCCATTTCTATATCATTAAGGGGATTTATTTTTAATCCCCTTTAATCCATAAAATCTTTAACCTTTTGAATCCCCTTTCAAGAATACAGAATGAATACATTTTAATACCTTCAAGATCTACATTTTCAATCCTTTCTTATCCAAAAAAAGGATTTCAAAAAGCGTATGCAATTAGCATTAAAAAGTATATAAACATTCCATCCATTTTAACCCACTTTGTGGCATTCAAAAGGAATCCCTTTCTATCTCATTATGGGTTTTTATTTTTAATCCTCTGCAATCCATAAACTACTTATCCTTTTAAATCCCGTTTTAAGTATGCAGAATGAATACATTTTAATACCTCCTAGATCTACATTTTCAATCCTTTCTTATTCAAAAAAAGGATTTGAAAATGCGTATTAAATTGGCATTAAAAAGTTTTTAAACATTTCATCCATTTCAATACACTTTGTGGAATTCAAAAGTTAAATTGTTATTTTTAATCCCCTTCAATCCGTAAACTTCTTATCCTTTTAAATCCCCTTTTAAGTATGAAGAATGAATACATTTTAATACCTCCTAGATCTACATTTTGAATCCTTTCTTATCCAAAAAAAGGATTTGAAAAGGCGTATTAAATTGGCATTAAAAAGTCTACAAACATTTCATACATTTCAACACACTTTGTAACATTCAAAAGGAATCCATTTCTATCCCATTAAGGGTTTTTATTTTGAATTCTCTCCAATCCATAGACTACTTATCCGTTTAAGTCCCCTTTTAAGTATACAGAATTAATACATTTTAGTACTTCCCAAATTCACATTTTCAATTCTTTCTTATCCAACAAAAAGGATTTGAGAAGGAAAAGAAATCCATGTCTATGTCATTAAGGGGTTTTATATTTAATCCATTTTAATCCATAAAATCTTTATCCTTTTGAATCCCCTTTCACGTATACAGAATGAATACATTTCATCCATTTCAATATACTTTGTGGCATTCGAAAGAAATCCCTTTCTATCCCATTGAGGGTTGTTATTTTGAATTATCTTCAATCCATAAACTATTTATCCTTTTAAGTCCCTTTTTAAGTATACACAATTATAACATTTTAATACCTCCGAAATTCACATTTTCAATTCTTTCTTATCCAAAAAAAGGATTTGAAAAGGCGTATTAAGTTGTCATTAAAAAGTATATAAACATTCCATCCATTTCAATACACTTTGTGTCATTCAAAAAGAATCAATTTCTATACCATTAAGGGTATTTTTAATCCCCTTCAATCCATAAAATAATTATCCTTTTGAATCCTCTTCCAAGTATACAGAATAAATACATTTTAATACCTCCGAAATTTACATTTTCAATCCTGTCTTATCCAAAAAAAGGAATCCATTTCTATGTTATTAGGGGGTTTTATTTGTAATCCCCTTTAATCCATAAAATCTTTAACCTTTTGAATCCCCTTTCAAGAATACCAAATGAATACATTTTAATACCTTCGAGATCTACATTTTTAATCCTCTCTTATCCAAAAAAAGGATTTCAAAAATCGTATGCAATTAGCATTAAGAAGTATATAAACATTCCATCCATTTCAATACAGTTTGTGACATTCAAAAAAAAAAATTACTGATCCTTTTAAATCCCCTTTTAAGTATGCAGAGTGAATACATTTTAATACCTCCTAGATCTATATTTTGAATCTTTTCTTATCCAAAAAAGGATTTGAAAAGGCATAATAAATTGGCATTAAAAAGTATACAAACATTTCATCCATTTCAATACACTTTGTGTCATTCAAAAGGAATCAATTTCTATCTCATTAAGGGTTTTTATTTTGAATTCTCTCCAATCCATAAACTATTTATCATTTTAAGTCCCTTTTTAAGTATACAGAATTAATGGGCAGTTCTTCAGAAAACCTGTGAAATGAGCTTCCTTTTTTTTTGAAAAATATAATATTAAAAAATAAGCTTTTTATTGTCTTTTATAATATTACAAAATGCTTTAATATTTTGCATAGAGTATGTTTCCCAGAAAAAAAAATGTATATTTTTGGAGAAAAACTAAAAATAAGAAAAAGTGATTCAACAAAGCTGAGGTTATGTTAACAAAGATGATAAATTACTTAGAAAATATATGTAGTAAACAAATTTTACATAAAAAAGTCACAAAACAAAAAAAACTACTTTTTATCAAAAAACACAACAAAAATAGAACTTTTAAAAAAAAGTATATTAACAAAACTGAGGTCAAGTTAACAAAGCTGATAAATTACATAGAAAATATATATTGCAAAGCTTATTGTATTTAAATTTCTCATAACTAAATTTAAAAAACTACTACTACCAAATAAACAAAAATAATTATAATGAACAAAAAACCTAAAACCTATTATTTTCAAATTTTTAATCTCTTCTTAAACCACTTAAATCTTAAATGAGCAACAATATAAAAAGTTAGTCTACAGATAATGGTTTGATGCTTTCGTTGGGAACTTGTTAAAACTATTTGATTTTCACTCTCTCCAACGTCGATCACATGGATACGAATGATCCCCGTCTGGAACACGTTCTGACAATCAGGAACAAGTGATCCATGCCAATCCACGACCGGTTTCGGCCTTTTGGGCCATCCTCAGGTGAATGTAGGCGATAGCTCCGTGTAGAGCATAAGTTGTGTGAAACCAACAGAAACAACTACTCAGAGGGAAAATACTCCTACCGGCATTGAATTATACTGATGGTTTGATGCTTTCGTTGGGAACTTGTTAAAACTGTTTGGTTTTCACTCTCTCCAACGTCGATCACAAGGATACGAATGATCCCCGTCTGGAACACATCCTGACAATCAGGAACAAGTGATCCATGCCAATCCACGACCGGTTTCAGCCATTTGGGCCATCCTCAGGTGAATGTAGGCGATAGCTCCGTTTAGAGCATAAGTTGTGTGAAAGCAACAGAAACAGCTACTCTGAGGGAAAATACCCCTACCAGTATTAAATTACACTGATGGTTTGATGCTTTTGTTGGGAACTTGTTAAAACTGTTTGGTTTTAACTCTCTCCAACGTCGATCACAAGGATACGAATGATCCCCGTCTGGAACACGTTCTGATAAGGAACATGTGATCCATGATCTCCATCATACATTCTCTAGATTTTGCTTTTTTTTCATCTGCACCTATATTTGCGTCTTTCTTTTTTTTGCCATTTTTCTAGAAATCAAAAAATTAATGTTTATAAAAAAGTTTATATGTCAAAAAAATTTACCTATTTTTTAAGCTTTTATAAAATTCACTAAAAAGGTAAAAATAATTTGTTGGCATTCGGATATCATAATATAAAAGCGATGACCGCCTTGTAATACAGTCGAACCTCTCTAACTCGAACCTCTATAACTCGAACCTTTTAAGTGGTTCTGCACTTTTTATATGAATTTTAACCTCTTTAACTCGAATTTCTATAAGTCGAACTCTCCATAACTCGAACTGATTTGGTTGTCCCTTGAAGCTCGAGTTATAGAGGTTCGACTGTAATTTTGACCATGATTTTTTGATAAGATATGTTATTACATTTATTATTGTTTGAAAAAATGTTAATTCACTATAACTAGCAAAGAAATGCAATGGTAAGTAAACCTAACCCAACCTGACCCAAGCTACCGTTAATTGACTTTTGTGTTAACGAAAAGGGCCGAAACGTTTCAACTGTCGTTTCTGCCTAATAATTGACCCCAATAATTCGAAAATACTTTTTATTTTTTTGCTACCTAAGCTTTTTCAGTAAATTATACTATAATATTCAACTTTGTTAACACATCCTCAGCTTTGTTACCACCAGTATTAACAAAGCTGATATTAACGGAGCTGAGGAATCTATTCATATTTCCCGCCTAACTCCTTGAAAACAAAATGTTGGGATCTGTTTTTTTGCCCTGTTTTTCATTACGTTTTTGCGCATTATTAAGTCACATTTAGATTATTTAAGACATTTTTTGTATTGTCAGGAACTTGACAACAAAGTTGAGAAAGTGTGCTTGTCACTTACCTGTTTTGTCACTTCAAAATTAAAAAAAAACACCAACACTTCACAGTGTCCACCTGCTTCTTGACAGCGAAGAATGTGACTAAAGTAAACGAAACAATGCAATGGCGGCTGCTTGTGTTGCCATATATGGATTTTAGTGCGATTTAAAAATTGGTAACAAAGCTGATGCAAAGAGGGCGTGACAACGATATTATTTTTAAAAAATCAGAGTGTCTTTTGTTGAATATTATTATTTTGGCTCAAAATAGATTTCTTTTTTTGAGTTGATCTTGTTAGAACTTAACTATATTAATGTAAATCATTAACCATAACTTTAAAAAATAAGTCGGAATGTGCTCACCTTGGGGTTTCACAGGTTTTCTGAAGAACTGCCCTAATACATTTTAATACCTCCCAAATTCACATTTTCAATTCTTTCTTATCCAAAAAAAGGATTTGAAAAGGTGTATTAAATTGTCATTAAAAAGTATATGAACATTTCATCAATTTCAATACACTTTGTGTCATTCAAAAAGAATCCATTTCTATACCATCAAGGGTTTTTTTAATACCCTCCAATCCATTTAATAATTATCCTTTTGAATCCCCTTTCTGGTATAAATACATTTTAATACCTCCGAAATTTACATTTGTCCCATATGCACAAAGGATCCGTTCTTAAAACTGAATAATTTTTGAGACTCAATCTCTTGTTGTTTTTGTACAATTTACGTTTTTGTTAACATTACAGCTTATGAGAAATCAGTTTGTTTGTCCTACGGAAGATATCTTAGATTGGATCATATGTTTTGCTAGACAGCCCTACAAGTACCTAGTTAAACAAAAAAAATAATAATAACACCAACCAAATACCTAACCTAGAAAAATGTTTCCATTTATAGATTGGCAATAACTTCAAAAAACTTTTGTTCTTATTTCTTCTATCCTACCCATGTATACAATTTATACAGGGGGTACCATAATTAGCAGAACACCTCAATATATTAGAAACTAGCAGTTTTCAAAAAACTGTTAAACAGGAGATTTTTACGGTTAATTCTTAACTGAAAAATTTCTCTGGATTAAGTTCAAAGCTTCTCTCAAAACTCTCCTTTTAAACATTTTTCTAACTGCTAGTTTCCTATTTATATATAAGTATACATATTATATAGTTTCTTATTTATGTTCTGCTATTTATGGTGCAAAAAAATAATAAAGAAGAGGACAGATTCAAATTAACCAACCTTTAATTCATCATTTCTATTCACTTAGCTAAAAAACATCCTTAGCAAAACGGCACCATAAATACTATCCTTGATTTAAAATCCATATAAACACTATCCTTGAAGCTGAGCCACAAAAGACCCGATAGTAGTCGAAGTAGAAGGGCTTTAAGGCCCACTCACATATGAATCATGAATCATCCTTGAACCTCTACCAAATGGAAAAAATGGTCTCATATAACGCGTACTGTGAGAGGAAGTTCACTGGAATGTCCCTATTAAAACAAAACTTATGACTTGACTTGTTCTAAGCTAATGTTTTAAGCAATAATCACCTACCAAAAGTCTCTAGCTCACTGAGAAGTATAAAAAATATCTGTTGCAAGATTTAAAAAAAATTAGGCAAAGACTCAAGTTAAAAGAAAACTTTTTGATATAATTTTTCTCAAAATTTATTAAATAAAAAATGCTTTTATATAAAACACTCCAGAACTAAAATAATATTTGTATTTGTCAACTAATTTATGGTAAAATTGACTGCTAAGAACCTTTCTGATTTCTCTTATACATCTAGTTTATAAATGAGCACTTAACTACCCTCCTTTCTAAGTAGGGGTCTTACAGAACACACGGATTCGAAATGAAATTTAAAACAACGTACCTGGCCAAACCGATCTGGCAATCCAAAAAACACAAGCAAAGACCAAATTGAAAACTCAAGAAAAATGAAAAACTGAAAAACATTCAATTTCATTGATTTTAGCACGCAAATATTGACATAACCACGGATTAGGTAAATAAGGACGTAAAGTCACCCAACCAATATGAATAACACCACCATGTCAATGGTGTATTCGAAGAAGAGCCGCTCAAAAATTAATAAAATAAAATTTGAAAAAGTGACATTATTTTTAAAGGATTCCTAATGGCTCCTCCCGATGCGAAGATTTTTTTTGGTATTTTCCACATATTACACATATAATACAGCAGTGGCGTATATAGCAAAAAGTTTCGGGGGGGGCAACACAGTTTTGGGGGCTCTGGTACAAAATAGCACAGGACAAAATAGCGTGGACAAAATGGCGCAGTACAAAATAGCGCAGGACAAAATAGCGCAGGACAAAATGGCGCAGGACAAAATAGCGCAGGACAAAATGGCGCAGGACAAAATAGCGCATGTCAAAATAGCGCACGTCATAAATCCCAAGTCGATTTGCCCTGTCCAGCGGAAGTGGACCAGGGGCCGAGGATAGGTTTTTTTAGTATCCCAACCTGACCCGGTTAGGTTTTTTTACAAAAAAAAAACTTGCCTGAACAGATCAGGTAAGTTTTTTTTGTAAAAAAACCTAACCGGGTCAGGTTGGGACACTAACCTAACCTATCCTCGGCCCCTGGTCCACTTCGGCTGGGGCAGTTTAAGTGATGAGGTTAGGCCTTCACTGTTTATTAAACTAACCAAGTAAGGTTAGGTTATTTTTTTAGCATCTCCGAGGATAGGTTAGGTTAGTATCCCAACCTAACCGGGTCAGGTTGGGATACTAACCTAACCTACCCTCGGCCCCTGATCCACTTCGGCTGGTGCAGTTTGAGTGATAAGGTTAGGCCTTCACTGTATATTAAACTAACCAAGTAAGGTTAGGTTATTTTTTTAGTATCTTTTTGAGATCTGCGCTATTTTGTCCCGCGCTATTTTGTCCTGCGCTATTTTGTCCTGCGCTATTTTGTCCTGCGCTATTTTGTCCTGCGCTATTTTGTCCCGCGCTATTTTGTCCGCGCTATTTTGTCCTGCGCTATTTTGTACCAGAGCCATTTTGGGGGGGGGGCGAGACCCCATGAGGCCGTAGTTTATACTATTTTATGTTTGTATTCATGAAATATGTAGAAAATATCTAAAAAAATCTTAGCTACGGGGGGAATCGCCCCCCCCCCTTATATACGCCCAAAACTGTCTCGGGCCCACCCCGAAGCTTTTTTCTATATACGCCACTGATTATGACCAATGTTCTTTCAATGCTATGTGGGGAATAATGAATTCATAAAAAGTCATTTAAATGAATTGTTTTATAGTGTATTAGTATGTATTCAGATGTATTAAAAATGAATCCTTCTATGTTTATTCGGTTGTATTGAGAAAGAAAGAAATTAAAAAGTATTCGTTGGTATAAATAATGATGACATAAAAAGGTATTTCATTGGTTTGCTTTAAAGAGTAGAAATATGTATTCAAATATATAGAAAATGAATACTTGAAAAGTTCATTCAATTGTATTGATAAAGGAACGTATTGAAAAGTATTTAACGGTATAAATAAAGAATTCATAAAAGGTCATTTAAAGGATTGTTTTTATAGCGTATTAGATGATTACATAAAAAGGTATTTAATTGGATTGCTTTAAAGAGTATAAATATATATTCAAATATATAGAAAATGAATGCTTGAAAAGTTCATTCAATTGTATTGATAAAGGAAGGTATTGAAAAGTATTCAACGGTATAAATAATGAATTCATAAAAAGTCATTTAAATGGATTGTTCTATAGCGTATTAGTATGTATTCAAATGTATTAAAAATGAATCCTTCTATGTTTATTCGGTTGCATTGAGAAAGGAAGGAATTAAAAAGTATTCATTGGTATAAATAATGATTACATAAAAAGGTATTTAATTGGATTGTTTTAAAGAGTATAAATATGCATTTAAATATATAGAAAATGAATACCTGAAAAGTTCATTGAATTGTATTGATAAAGGAAGGTATTGAAAAGTATTCAACGGTATAAATAATGAATTCATAAAAAGTCATTTAAATGGATTGTTTTATAGCGTATTAGTATGTATTCAGATGTATTAAAAATGAATCCTTTTATGTTTATTCGGTTGTATTGAGATGAAGGAAGGAATTAAAAAGTATTCATTGGTATAAATAATGATTACATAAAAAGGTATTTAATTGGATTGCTTTAAAGTGTATAAATATGTATTCAAATATATAGAAAATGAATACTTGAAAGTCATTCAATTGTATTGATAAAGTAAGGTATTGAAAAGTATTCAACGGTATAAATAATGAATTCATAAAAAGTCATTTAAATGGATAGGTTTTAAAAGATATTGAGTATTGAGTATTTAAATGTATAAAAAATGAATTCAGAATTTGGTATATACATGTAACCAAAACAGTTTTGGATAAAAAAGTATTGGTTGGAATAAATTCTGAATACCTATCCTCTGCTCAGGGAATTGAGCAGGATACATAGTTATTAAAAGGTATAAAAACTGAATACTTTTTAATGCCATTGAATCCATTATTTTTTATAGGGGGAGGCAAGTCCACTGAATACAGAATATTTTATTAGTGAAGTGCCCAACACTAAAATTTCATAATAAAAACTTGTTCAAGGAGGGGGGAAATGTCCCCCCAGTGCCCCCCCCCCTTATATATGTGCCTGGTATCTATTTCTCACAAACTATTATGAAACTGAACTTCACTTCATATTGCTCAACTGTTTTTGCTTGTGGAAATGTAATCACTTTACGCACTTTTCTTTTGAATAATATTATTTTTAATAATAATTAACAAATAATATTTGATAATACATTGTATTCTATTTCACATTCACATAGTTACATTACTATAATTGAATAAATCACAAAAGAGATTTGGGTGGCATCTACTGGTCTCGAAGGATGTTTATTTCTCTGCAACAAGTTTTTTATTTGGACCAACATAGGAGATGATAGGTATTGCTTGCAAGCTTGAGAAGTTTGTTGTTGTTGTAGACACATAAGTAACCTGTAACAAAAAAAATCCTATATTAAAAACTAATATTTTTCAAGAAGATGCAAATTTTCCAGCACTAATTATTTTTAAAAAGTACTACTTAGGTATGCAAACAAAAGTTTTTTAAATTTTAAGGCCTGAGTCTCAAGACCAACTTAAGCTGAAATTTTCTTGATTCCTACAGTTTTTACGGGTATTTTACGCACAGGAAGTAATTTCGCTATGCCTTTAAAAATATTTCCAAGTGAAAAAAAAAATATTTTTTTGGCAAAGGGGCTCTTGTTAGCGAAGAAAACTAGACTACTTAATACTTACGTTTGAACATATCGCACAACAGCTACAAAACCAAAACTATCGAACATTGAACATAAATATAAATTAGTTGAATATAAATTATAAATTAAAATAAAAATTTCCAGAAAAATGCAATTCTAACCCACTTTTGTCTTTATCAAGCTTATTTTTTGTTGTGAAATGCAGAACTGACTGACGGTAGCGTTGCACAGTAGGCCAAATCAGATATCCAAATGCAATTTTTCTTGGTAATACTAAATATTAACAAAACCAACATTTTTTGAAAGAATGGAATAAATGTATGTTTATACGCCAAGGAAGTAGTTTGGGGGAGGGAGGGTAAGCCCTCTAAGATCAAAATTAGCCCCCTTCAAACGAAATGAACATAATATATCAGAGGCGCTACCAAGTCCAAAAATAACATGCGGACTAGGCCTTCCTTCTCTGTTTTTTCTAGAATTTTAGTGACATAATTAAGTGATTCATTATAAAAAAATAAGCTCTCCTAGAAAAAGAAAACATCGTTTTACTTTAATTGCTGTTTTTGTAGTTTAATAATAATATACAAATAGATTCCTACATAAAAAGTATAACTGCCTGTATTTCTATGGGAAGGGGTAAAGTGAGATATTCCTCTCCCCCATAACCAGCCCCCTCACAACAAACGTACCACAATCTGCCTCCCTTCCGATATCATAAGGACTGAAGATTTTTGAAGTGTAAACTTTTTTAGGCGCGTTTAGCAGTTTTTGTGGGTACTGAATTAAACTGAGCCGTCAGGCTCGGCAATGTAATGCTCATTCGGGTGAAGTCGGCTAGAGTCGACTGTGAGAGGAACATTCAGCGAGCGACATGATGATGCAGGACATAACTTTGTAAAAGTCACTTTTGCATTTGGGTAGGGAAATGTGTCCACGATCAAACATAACAGGTATTTTCCTAAATAAACCAGATCACGTTTTTATTTTCCATAAGTAAAGGCTCAACGAAATCTTTGTGGTTAAATATAAAAGATAGATCAGTGTCCTCTTCTAATACAAAAAATGTTTTTAAAAAGAAGAAACATTCTGTGCCGTTGTGGAACTTGTGTTCCAAAATAAGACAAGAGTTGCAACAATGTTTTAAGAAACTTGTAGGACTTAAATATGTGTTTCAAACTTATGTATGTTTTACTTAGTACACAGTTTTTTTTTGTACTGAATTTCTAATTCAAATCGGATCATATACAATTTTTTATTTATACAAGGTGTTTAAGTTATTGTAAGTCAAAAAGTTTATATAAACATAGACACGCAAACGCTTAGTTTTCGAGATACAGGGTGTTAAAATTTCATATATTTTTTAGTTTTTTGTTTATAGCTCGTGCAGTTTTTGAGATATGCAGCTCAAATTTAACACATATATTTAGCTGGTGTCATTACACTATAAGACATATCAAACGATAGTAAAAATCTAGAAGGTTATAATTTTTAAGGGCTCATGTCACTTTTTTCCTGGGATATTTTTTGTTGTAAGCCACTGGTAGATTCTAAAACAAGAAATAAAATCCTTGTTTCGTTTGCAAATTTTTTTGTCTCTTGCAATTTTTTCGCATCTCTAACCGTTTATAAAAAAGCTTTTGCGCCAAAGACTGCTATCATCAAAATAAAAAATGCTTCGGTATGGCATGGCGGCTATATTAAAATAAACAAAAAATATTATCTCGAAAACTAAGCGTTTGTAGACCTATATTTATATGAACTTTTTGTCTTAAAATCACTCAAGAAATTTAATACTAAAATTATGTTATTGAACACCCTGTATATATGGGTCTGAGTGGAAGAGCTTGCTAAACAAACGATTTTTTTTTGTAATAGTGCCTAATTTTTCTCAAATTTTTGTACGCGGCGACATTTTTTTCATTGAATATTTTCTGTCATGTGCACAATAAGGTTAATGGGTGGGTGGGAGGGTAGAAGAAAGAAAATTCTTATTATTTGTATTTTTTTGCAATACTTATTTTAGGTACTAGCAGGTGGAGCCCATCTTCAGTAACCTAATCTAGCCTACCTAAACTATATCACACTCGTCCCCCTTGTACGAGTTTTCTTATATCTTCCATTACTTAAATCTTTTTCTGATCTAAAAATTAAACCTATTAAATGAACGGACATGTCGCTCCCCTCGGTGGCGCAATAGTCTAGGTACTAATTGTAGGCTAGGCTACAAATGTCCGCACTTTTTTTGCATTGGTTCGGTTAGGTTTATGACTTTTGACCTAATTAGTCCATTAAACAAGTGTTTACTACTTTAGACATTATTTCATACATATGAAAAATGACCGATAGTTTTAAAAAGTAGACAAGTATTTGTAAACATAAATATTATTTTTCAAATTAAATTAATCTTTATTATTTTTTCGTACAAATTGTACATAAAGAATGGGGGTTAAGGAATAACTGTACTAAAACATTAATTAAAAGTGGTTTGGTTAGATATTAGTAAAAAAAACTTTAATAAAGTACATGTTTGCATTTTCACTAATATAATAATATAACCATTAAAATGGAGTTATTTTTATTTTTTATTTGCATTGCCTTAAAAGTTTGACTTTGGAGCAGTGATTAAATTTAAAATTAAACCGATTTTAAAGGAAAAAAAAACAATTATACCCACACCCCAGCCAAAGCTATCAGGTAAAAACTATAAATAATCTAAAAATGCGGAATTATTTTTAAAAAGAGTATCGTTATATAAATCCAAGTGTGTGACATTCTCTTTAATTTTGTTTTAATGACTGCCTTTTTAAATAAGTTGTTTTGTAACCGTGTAACCAAATTAAATATAAATGAAGTTTTAGCTTATAGTAGCCATCTTGAATTTTAAAAAAAGCCGTATTAATCTTTATTTGCATTTAAAGCCTTAAGGAAGGTATCGGTTTCTTATTCCAATTGATTAATAACTAACCTAAAAAAATAACAATAGCCGGCTTCACTGGTTCAGCCTGACTTGCACATGTCATAGCGTAAAAAAATCGCCCTAACAAGGGAGAATGGCTTATAAAACATGTATGCCAAATTTCATTAAAATTGGTTAAGTAGTATCTGAAATAATCTTTATTTTATATTTGCGATCATTTTTGTTTAGTTGGATTGAAAAACTTATTTACTTTACATATATTTAAAAAAATTTTAAATCAGTACCTGGTCAAATATTTAGCTGCATTTTAAAAATGAAATGTTTTTATAGGACACCCGGTACATCGGTAGCTAAAATTTTGAGGATTTACTACCCCTTAATCTTGTAATACAAAACTGCTAAATTATAACAATTGGTCCCACTGTGCGACGACCCTCAACGCTATTCATCGTTACTGCCAAGGGGTGCTGTGGAGTCTAGACCGGCGGCGTTGCCGGGCATCAGGTTAAATCTTGAGGCTAAAATTTTTTAGTCGGCCAAAACGATCGGAAGGTTAATTTACAAAAATCGACCCCCTGGAATAAAAAGTAAAAAAAAAACAAAAAATCGGGATGAAAAGTGACATGTCTGGGATGAAATGTAAAAATTGGTCTGAGAAGTGACGATGACTTATCAGAAATAGACAGTAAAAATACACAAAAAAAGGCAAAACCTATCAACAACAAAAAAAAACAAGGATGTTTCAGGATTATCACTTGGTATATACCTTATATACCATTACCTATATACTATTACCGTTCTTCCCAGATTTATAGGTCTCGCCTGCGGCTCACCCTGTAAGTTTCCTGTATTCTGAAAAGTTCACGTTTCCGGCCTAGTAACTTAAATAACTATTAACAGTGCGTGCTGTGTTCTATGTCCCAAGCCGGCGCGGCGCCGCCGAGCGTTCAAAATAAATTTCCTGCTTTTATGTAATTATTCTAAAATTTAAAGTAATTTAAAAAATAATATAAACCTTCTGTCCTCAGGTTAATAAAAATCAAGCCTTTCTTTGACACTAAGTGTTCTTTCTGAGTGCTGGGTAAAAAATTATTGGTAGAAAAAGTTTGGTAATAAGAACGAGACGACCGAGAGTTTTAAATTTGAAAAGGGCCGCATAACAGCGGCTTACAAGCTATAAGTCTTTTCACAACTTCGCCGAACATGATAAACGATCCCTTTTTGGTCGAGTGAAAAATACTCCCTCTTTTGAAGGTCCCCAAAAACTCAACCTTTGAGCAACGACAATAGTTTTAATGCAAACTTATTGGAAATATAGAGAATAGAGGGATAAGTAAAGAAACTTTAAATGTTTCTGCAACTTAGCAAAACAAGTTAACAATAAATTAAAAAATTGTACTTTGGCAGTTTCCTATTGCAATTCAAAATTTTATTACATAAATGAGATTTTATGCGTATTGGCGTAGAATTACGTCTAAAGCTTAGTCTGCACTAAGCGGAACTGCACTGCAGAGGAACTGCGCAACTTTGGCCAAACTGTACAGGAACGAACTAATTTTTTTTAAAATTTTGTCCATATTAAATCCAAGATGGCGAAGGCAGCAACTTAGAAACTACTTAAAATATTTAAAAATTTTCAGGTACATTTTACAGTTATAGTACTATTATTCTTTATTTAAAAGTGACTAGTAAAATAATTATTTTACTAGTCAATTTTAAATAAAGTAAAATAATTATTTTACTAGTCAATTTTAAATAAAGAATAATAGTACTATAACTGTAAAATGTACCTGAAAATTTTTAAATATTTTAAGAAGTTTCTAAGTTGCTCCCTTCGCCATCTTGGATTTAATATGGACAAAATTTTATTAAAAATTAGTTCGTGCCTGTACAGTTTGGACACAAAAATTAATTAAAGACAATTAAATTTCCTACCAAAGTGCTTTTATAATTTTTATTGTAATACGAATGGCTTTTGAGTTATGAGTGTAAACATTTCGCCAGAAATTTGGATTATAATTTTAAAAAAATTACTGGCCTTTAACTTGGAAACTATCTATTTTTGAAAAAAAATCAACAAAAACAATATAAAATAAAAACTAATTAACAGCCTATAAAATGAGTTATCACTGAGTTATCTGGATGAAACCCTTGCCGAGATACGAACCAAGAAGTGTTAGCAGCACAAGCGTTTCAGGGATAAAATAAACCGAAAATATTAAGCTTTATGCCATTTTCTTAAAAGTTAAGCATTTTACAGAAAATGTGTTAGTAACTTTATTGTAGAAAATTAAATTACCTTTTTAACGATGTATTATCTAATTAGGTCAATGTCACGGTCAGCACTTAATTGAGATCCCTAAATTGGGGTTATTTTTTAGGATTAAGAAAAAAAACATGTTTTTTCAAAGGTTTTATTCAGTTTTCAAAAAAAATTAATTATCTTAGGGAAAAATGTTATAAGACCTTTTCTAGAGATAATAAACTTTCCTTTTAAACATTCTAATAAAATGGGATAAAAAGTGCGTCCGCATATTTAATAAAAAATTAATTAAATTTATTTTTAGTTTTTTTATTTCTCTTTTATTCAATTTTCTTCAAAACTAAGCTTTCCGAAAAAAAACGTTTTACTCCTTATTATTGAAAACAAAATTATTTTTAAAACAATTAATATCTACTGGATTTTCGGTAATGGGGAACAGTCGGTATATACGTTTGGTGATTTTTTATTTAATTCAGTTTTCGGACGCTCCCGATGTGTTGACGATTACCTAAATGTTATCACTATTTAGATCGTTCGAAAGAAACTTTTTCTGTACATTTGCATACTTTTTAGGACACATCCAGCCTTTTTCTTAACATTTCCAGACTTTTCAAGACTTGCCCAGGCTTTTCTAGAACATTTCATGACTATTTAGAAACATTTCCAGATTTTTCCTGAACATTTCCAGATTTGTCTAGAGATTTTCAAATGTTTCCAAAGCATTTCAAGACTCTTCCAGGCTTTTTCTAATCTATTGCAGACTTTTCCAGATTTGGCCAGTTATTTCAGATTCTTCCAAAACATTTCTAGACTTTTTTGAAAATTAAATATTTTTGCAGTACATTTTTAAATCTTTTTCTGAACAATTTCGAACTTTTCAGACTGTTCTTGACCACATCCAGACTTTTCCGGAACATTTATAGACTTTTTTAGAGGTTTTTAGACTACTACCGTACTTTTCCAGATTTCTCCAGAGTTTTTCAGAACATTTCTAGACTTTTCCAGAACAATCTGTGCTTTTCTGTACATTTGCAGACTTTTCCAGAACACTTTCAGACATTTCCGGACACTTTCAGTCTTGTGCAGACCCTTTCAGAGCATTTCAACACTTTTTACGAACATTTCCAGACTTTTTCTAAACATTTGCAGGCATTTTGAAACATTTTTTAATATACCTACTACTTACGGACACAGCGCTTCTGTGGCAAGCGAAATTTTTTTTAGACAGGAGATTTTCTCTGGACATGTCTTTCTGATAAAAAATCGAAAAGTAAGCAAACCACAAACTGTTACGCAGTTTGTAGAAATTTTTATAAGTATATAATTTTTGGTATAGAGGAAAGTCACCTAATACATGGTATTTTTTTCAGATACTACCTTTGAATTGAATTGAATAAAAACGTAATAAATTTCAGGCGCTGTTTTTGAAGCTAGCATGTTTTGGACTCTTTTGAAGCATTTAGTAAACAGAAATGAAAAATTTATTAAGGAACCGCCTCTCGGCTCAGATCAGAAGAGATGAAGTAACACTACTATGCGTTCTCTGTACGGTGGTAGTGGCAAAGATGTTTCGCGTTGCCATGATTATATCCAGGCCCCGTTAGAAGATGGAATTTCAAGAAAAATAATAAACAAAAATTAAAAAGTTTGTCAACATAGCTTTCTTTCATATTTAAACTGATTTTACAACACGGTTTTAAAAAAAAATTATTGGAATTATAGTTAGCTAGTGCGGAAAGTTATATTTTACCGGATGACTAGAATGACGCGCAGCGAAGTTGGAGTAAGCAGGCAAGGACGGGAAACATACTTTATGCAAGAGTTACGACTGTGCAGAAAAAAACCATTAAAAAAAATGTGAATGTGAGAAAATACCACAGTAGTGCGGAAGAAACACATTTCCTAAATTCAAATAGGCACGAGAAAGTGGTGCTTGCCACACGGTTTAAGTAAACATATTTTTCTGGTCAAGGGGGCAGGTTGACGCAGCACCAATAAACCCCCTTTTTTTGCGCCAACCTGCCCCGTTTAGTATTTTGCCATTTCGAAAATTCCTATAAAAAATAGTTAGCGGTAAAATAAATTGAAAATCACTGAAAATCATTTGACACTATACTGTCTCTAGAAAAGTAATAAAAATAACATTCCTGTTGCTTAACTTAATTGGCAAAATTAACTAAAAACCAGATACGTTTTTTTTTCGAACTCTGCGATCACAGCCAAAGTTTCTATGCGTCGCGTCGTCAGCTGCCGATAAAGGATTAACACGAGAGAAGCGACGTAGCCAGATTGGTGGAAAATGGATCAAAATGACGGTGCGCCAACCTACCCGCGAGCCAACCAACTCCGGTCTCCCCTAAGAGCTAACTGTGAAATAAACCCACTTAACTGATACACCGTTTCAAAGATAATTTAATTTACTACAATAAAAATATTTTCTGTTAAATGTGTTAACTTTGGAGAAAATGATTTGTAATTTTTTTTTCTCAAGAATAAGTAGTTTCTAAGCTACAGGCCATTAAATTCAAATGAAAATCCAAAATGGCGGCGACATGTTTAGCCTTATAACTCGAAAAGCATTTATCTGACGAAAAACTGTATAAAAGCGATTAAAAAAAAAAATGTTTTCAACTTTAAATTTTTTTTTTAATGTACAGAAATTAAGTAGTTTTAAGGTCGAAAACTCAATTTTTTTAGGACCCTCAAACCAACAAAGACCTAACTCAAATAATTGTCTATATAGAAAATAGGTAGAAGATTTAAAAAAAAAGAACGAAATCTCAGTGGTTAAAACGGGACGAGACGGCGGCCATTTTGGCGTTGCTGCTTTTACTTAGGTCAAATCCATTAATCCAATTAGTCAAAGTTCTATAATCCGTGGGTGATATGGGACGACATGGGCGCACCCAGGGGGGTGAGCCTTAGATTTTTTTACATATTTTCTACATATTTCATGATATACACAAAAAATAGCTTAAAATTCGACAAAATGAGGCTTCGGGTCCCCCCAAGAGGCCTCGGGCCCCTCCCAAGACATATTCCTGGGTGCGCCACTGGGGACGATCTACAATTCGTTAAAGTAAACATTAGGTGAATATGGCGGACTCTATCAAACATCTTGCAATATGAATAAGGTTTTGCTATATTCGATAAACTTCGACCCTGTCAATATTTGAATAGCAGGGGATTTATAACAAGAGTTTATTTTGTTCATTATCGCCACTTTTTTGCAAAATCAGAGAAATTTAGAGGAGTATCGATCGGAGAGTGTTCACAATAAAAAAGTATTTGTGCCACTCACTCCAGGATTTAAAATTGCGTAAAATTGGGTGTATGTGTCGTGTGCATGTGACAGCAATTTTTTAGCTCTTCACGCGATCCCTATAAAGAGACGCAGCTCCTAATAATAGCAGGTGAATTCGTCATGAAAATTTCACTTTTTAAATTGAAGGGCTTTTCAATTTACGTTTCGTTTTTTTTTTGTATAAAATGTTTAGGGTTGCCATATTTTATAAAAAAAAATCTACGTATTTTTTAAACATATTCTTTGTTTAATTTATTGAAGTGTAAACTTCTTTAGGCGCGTTTAGCAGTTTTTGCGGGTAGTAAATTGAACTGAGCCGTCAGGCTCGGCTATGTAACGCTCATTCGGGTAAAGTCGGCTCGAGTCGACTAACTGTGAGTGAGAGGAACATTCAGCGAGCGATATGATGATGCCGATGAAGGCCAGTATTATTAATTTCGCCTTGTTGAAGTTTACACTTCTGCCGTGTGGTGTCAAGCACACACAATTTTTTTAAATTTTATTTTACGAGACCATAACGGGCGAACCCAATTACAATGATATGAAATCAGGATACTATAAAATTTAACAACAGAAACAAGTTTATTTTAAAATAAGGTAATCTTAAGCACTAGTAAAACACGGAAATTTTTTTAAATATTCATTCGCAAGTGCGTATTTTTAAGCTGAATTTAAAATATCAACAGGAGGGGTTTTCTTACAAAATTCACTAAGCAAATAACATTTAAGT
Organism: Aspidapion aeneum; assembly: GCA_963576565.1. Taxonomy (NCBI): domain Eukaryota; kingdom Metazoa; phylum Arthropoda; class Insecta; order Coleoptera; family Brentidae; genus Aspidapion; species Aspidapion aeneum. Next base: position 74,421,942 of record OY755044.1, read on the forward strand.
ATATTTTCACCTAGGCATTGGTAAATAGAAAGTGGTTGTTTGTCTAGAATCCGCACGTGGAGTTATAAAGTTCATTTGTGATAAGAAGTCTGCACACTCTATTTGGTTATGAAAAATTTTGTACAGAATTAAAAAATATTGTAAAGATTTGCCTGTGAGAAATGTGTTTGCTCCTCTCGGTTCATATTACTTTCTGCTTCTTATAGATGGAAGTTCAAATCCAGATAAGAGTTCGTTTGGCGGAGTACCTATAGTGGGGTAGGTTTTAATTATTAATAATTAATTTTAAATAACGCCTTTGTACTATCTCTAGGTTTTCTATGGTCCTGCATGATGGGGATTCGATTCGACATGACAGATGCGTGCTCTAGTCTTGATCTTATTTAAGCATATTAGAGGCTTTTGAGAGCTGAGATGCTGGTTATTTCTTTGGATATACAAACAATAAAGCCATGCATTCTTGAGCCATGGCCGGACTGGGTACGTAGAGGCCCCGGCGGGGGAGCAGAGCCAAGGGCCCTATAACCAGTAATGTGAGAAGGGGGTAGACGCAATAAGGCAAAAAAACAAACAAAAGTCGGGTTTTACTAAGTTTTAGAAGTTTGGCACTATATGTGTATGTGTATGTCTGTCCGGACCACAATAGATCCTAAACCGCTCAACCAATTTTTATGAAGTTGTCTGGTAAAATAGTGTAAAATATTGTAAAGCGCTGGTTAAATTTTTATTGAAATCCATTAATGCTAACGACAGTGTTTTAACAGTATAAAAATGGAAAAAATTCTCACTTTTTAACGGAGCATTGCATCAATATACAGACAGGCTCATTCTACTAGGAACATATAAAATATTTAAATAATCAATTTCAGTGATTAACAATCAATCATTAAATTTAAATGAAAGTAATCATCTTAGTAATGTATTCAGTAATATTCTCTTCTTAATTTTGATCAAAGAAGGGGCCCCCCCATCTTACCAAATAACGATATTCTCTGACAAGAACAAGGAAAGACCTAACCAATACTAATAATAACTTTACTACTACTGTATATTCAGGCCCAATGTAATTAAAAGATTAAAGACGACTTTTTTCAAAAATTACTCCTAGATCGTACATTGTTTCCGGCTTCCCTAAATGTGACCATTTATTGTATAATCATAATTGATAAAGGTAGGTTTATTTGTATACGTCAAAGCTTTACATTTTGCAATGTTGACAGGGAGGTCAGTCTTTGAAATACCTACCTTTTCTTTTAAAATTTGTAGTATAGGGTTGTTAACCTTTTAAAAAACATCAAATTTTTAGTGGTAAAAGTAACTATCTTTTTAATTAAAAAAAAAACATTTTACAATTTAAAAAATCTTAAGGGACGCAAAGTTTTTTAGGTAAACTAAACTTAGATAGACTTTTACCTAAAAAAATAACAAAACGAAATCACTTATATAGGTACGTTTTGCTTTCTCATATTTCCGCATATTTCTGATATTTATCTTTTTATTCTTTTTTTCTGTTGTGGCCGTTTTACATTATTATTATTATCGTCTTAGATCAATTTAATTGCCTTCCAGTCCTTTTTGCAATTTATTTAAATAATTTTTCTATATTATAATGTAAGTGGTATGTAAACCGTTTAATTGCAAATAAATGTATTATTATTATTATTATTATTTACGTACGGGGTGCTTTCTAAATAAGTGAAGACTATTTGTAAGCGTATTACTTGCATTAAAATGAAAGTTTGTCAAGTGCATTTTGGGTTTCTTCCGTTTTCGACATAAAGAGAAACCCGAGCTGCAATTTTTTTGTATAAAACTAAAAGTCTAAAACGTTTTTACTAATTCGGCACAGGTTTTACTGCATCAATGCAAAATAAATGGATCCATAGCGGATCTGGTATAATCCTAGCCCATTAGCAGACTCCACGCTATATGGCCTTAAAAACAGTTTTTTGTAAATATCTCAGAAACGAAAGCTACTACGAAATTTTTGGTTGTAACACAAATTATTCAAAGGAATGTTAAGCATATTTTTAATTTTTAAACTGGCAAAAGCTATCATTGGCATTAATGGATATTGACCAAAATCAAATCGGCTCGTTACAGTACCGAACAATTTTTTTAATGAAAATCGGTTAAGCGGTTTAGAAGCAATCGTGTTACGGACAAACATACAAACACACACACAGACAGACATCATGCTAAGATATCAAAATACACCCAAACAAAATACACCCAAATAACACATTTTCGGCGTTATATCAATAAACATTTTTTCGTCCAACCAACAAACTAATACCTTCTCTAGCCATTGCACGGTAAAATAAATGGATCCATGACGGATCTAACACCTTTCTAGCTAGCCTATTATCACACTTCGGGTGAAGCCATGATAATATATTAGCCTTGAATACAGTTTTTTATGAATATCTTAGAAACTAAAGCTCGTACGAAGGTTTTGGTTACAACACGAATTACTGAACAAAACATAGTTTACTATATTCCGAAAACAGTGTATTGATACGATGTTCCGTTAAAAAGTTTGCATTTTTTAAAGTTTCTAATTGTCAAAAAACTTTCATTAGCATTAATGGATTTTGACCAAAATCTTATCAGCTCGTAAGAGTGTCGAACACTATTTTACCTGAAAATTTTATGAAAATCGGTTTAGCGGTTTAGAAGCTATCGTGTTATAACCGAACAGAAATAATATACACACACACAGACACACAGACAGACATCTGTACGATATTGTTAGGATAGGTCAAAATACATCCAAATAACACATTTTTGGCGTCATCTGAAAAAAAAATTTTTCGTCGAAAATAATACCTTCTCTAGCCATTGCTACGCGGGCTAGCAAGCTAAAAATTGTCTTAGATCAAAGCAAATTGAAGTAAAATAATTTGAACTAAAATAATTTGTACTTTCCTATTCATTAAGAGAATATTTTCTTGATATAGCACAAAAAATGTCTTGCCTCTTTATTTTAATGTGAAGCAAAAAATTTTTTATTTTAAATTGGAACTGAATTAATCTAAGGCACCGTTTTCTCTGGAAGCAAAATATTACTTATATGAAGACAATTTGCTTTATTACAAAATGGAGTACAATTAAAGAAGAACAATAAATTCTCATTTCAAGACTAAACATTGCGTTGAACTAAAAAGAAATATATTAATTCAAAACAAATTGTTTTAAGTTAAAGCAATTTATTCAAGAAAAAAACATCTTTTCATTGCAGACAAAATTTTTTACTGTGTGCTACGCGGGCTCGGCGGTCTAGGAAGGTAAAAAATCGGTTAATGAGCAAAAAATCAATTTAGTCAACAATAGTTTTTCATCTTTGTATAATCTTGTGCAAATTTTTGCAAAAGTCCATTTAACACATTAGTCTGATTGTCAAAGTCATTTTTGTTTTTCCAAGTAACAGATTATCCAATAAAACAAAACACAATTAAACAATACGCAAAAATGTTTACCATACCATCAAATAAATCGGGTTTACTAATAGTTGAGTGGACTGTGGTATCCCGTGGGATAGTTGTGGAAGACTTTTTTAAACTACCCTTGATCAATTGTTAATATATTAAACAATTTTAAGTCACCGGAATCATTTTCTCGCGTTGCAACGGTTTTAAAACACTTTTTCAATAAAATACGTGACGTCACAACTCTGAAATGTCGTGTTATTAATGCTCAAAACCAATTGGAAACCCAATACCATCTTTATTTCCTCCTAACAATTTGGTAACTTCCAAAAAAAGTTAAAAAGTTTTGTTGTTTTAATTATTTATTGTTTCAGTTTAAATAATGATATTTCCCGCTCGTTAGCAATGACGTCACGTTTGAACCAATTTCAATGGTTTTCAAACTAGCCTTTCTTTAGTTTTAAACCAGCGCATGCGTTTTTTGCCTAAAGTCCACATGCTACTTTTTTTATATCTTTTATAATGCTTTTCACTCTTTTCGACAAAGACAGAAATAGAAGACGTTTGTTGTGGACTAGCCATGGCAGCTAATTTCTCGTCCAAGACTTCTATTCTTGAAATCTTTCCAAAGGAACGTTCTACTGAAATCACACAATCCGTATTCTTGAGCTCCTATAGGAGATATCACTTCTACTAAATTTTAAAAGAACTTTGTTCTATTGGGCCGACCTAGTAGAACAAAGGCATTTTGTGTTAAAAGCGTTCGCATTAACACCGAGAAAACAACAAACCTTTATCGTAAATGTGTTCTTCGAGGTGGTCACGAACTCGGAGCTAAAGATTGTGTAAATTTTCTTAGTGTAAACTTCTTTAGGCGCGCTTAGCAGTTTTTGTGGGTACTGAATTGAACTGAGCCGTCAGGCTCGGCTATATAACGCTCATTCGGGTGATGTCGGCTCGAGTCGACTAACTGTGAAAGGAACATTCAGCGAGCGATATGATGATGCAGATGAAGGCCAGTATTATTAATTTCGCCTTGTTGAAGTTTACACTTCTGCCGTGTGGTCGTAAGCACACAAAACTTTTTTAGGTTATAAACTTTTGCTGTTTTATGTTATTAGAAACAGGTCTCTACGCATATCATATCATTAATACTTTTAAGTTTATATTAGCACAAACAAAATATTTAAATTTTTCAAATTAATTTTACACCTTTAGGAGATAATTTTGACTATCTCCTTAACTTGCCATTTTATCAAAAAAAAATCACATTTTCTAATCATAATGAGATAATCATTTAGCATTGCCGGATTTATTTTTTTTTTAAATTTTTTCCCTTGCTCCTCAAACATTTTTTTTTTATTTTGGCATCCTCTATCATACCGTTTACACCCTGCTTATTTTTATAATCTAGAGGGAAAAAAATGTCGTCCTAAAAGATTATATGTCGAAACTTAATTTTTGCAAGTATCTTTTTTGCCTGTGCACGGTAGAAATAAATGGAAATAAGAAAATTTCGCCGATCCCTTATCGCCGCCGAATCAACTTGCCGCTGACCGATTTCCCCGCCGGGAAAACTAGCCGCCGCCGTGGTTTTAGTTTGAAATTTTATTCTGAATAGAAAATATTTATCGGTAAAACAATTTTTTAAATAACTGTTAAAAAAATTTCTTTCTTTTTTCACAAAGCAGTTTTTTAAGGTCTTTTAATTTTTTTTTAAACGACTTTTCTTATTTTTTGAGGAAGATAGTGGTATCTGGACATAATTTAGGTTAGGACGCCAAACAAATAAAATTGAAAAGAAGTAAAAGTGAATCGGCGAATTGTCCTGACCCCTAAAAGAACTGCACCGTAAAAAATTTTATTACTAAAACATTACCTTTAGCCAGCTAATAGTACACATTGCAGCTGAGATTACTTTATTTTTATGTAGGCTAACAAATGTTACGTAACAAAGTTTAACACCTTATCAAACTTTGGAAAACTCCCCCCTATACCCGCTATGTAATTTATGGACTGCCCTAAATGACAAGAAAAAAAAAGCACAAATTTCAATCAACCAGCTTTTTTCTTTAGCTCACAGAATAGGAAATAGTCATGAAAACACTCCAAATAAGCCAGCTGTCCAAGGAGCGTATTATCTCAGGCTTTGATTGGCTGAAATTTTTAAATCCATCAATCAGAGGCCAATAAAAGATAAATCCGAGCGGATAAAATGCTCCATGGTCACCCACCCATACCCTTTATAAATCTGTCAACGAAAAAAACATTTTTTTTTCGAAAACTCAGTGCGACGCAACCTCAAATTTGTTAGGTGATCCGTGTTAATAGGGACTTATTGCAATAGGGCCAGGCAGTAATAGTGCCGGGCACTATTCTGATAGTTTTCCATTCAAAACTGAGTTCTTCTTTCAAAATTGACATACCAAAGTCGAATTTATAAATCCGTCGTTTATTTTCCATTAATAATGGCGGCTCTTATAATACACAAAGGCCTAATTTTGAAATAAGACAGCTGTTCTTATAATGCGAAACTGTCAGAATAGTGCCCGGTACAATTACTGCCTGGCTTTATTGCAAAAGTCCCTAATAACGAGGTATAGGATAAAGCCGACTGTCCATTGAGCGTGTTCTTGGCGCGGATTTTTTTTTTCTCACGCTTTGATTGCTTCAAATTTTTTAATCAACCAATCAGAGCCCAAGAAAAGAAAAATTCGCTCAGATAATACGCTTAATGGACACCCGACATAAGATTGTTCCCGCTCCATAATAGAACACTCACATTTTGTATGGTCGCGAATCGGACCCCTGACGGGGTGAGCGAAGTTGGGCACAAACTTATCAAACCAATGACGTCAAACGGTACGTCACTATTTTAAAACTTTTTTAAAACAGTTGGGCGCGAGAAAACGTGTCGGGTGTTAGTTTCAAATTTTAGTAGGAGGGCCGTTGTGACGTCATAAATCCAAGATGGCTGCTTTTTTCATGTTTTTTCACAACTTTGGCTTGTAACTTTTACGAAATTAGTTTTACAGAAAAACTGTAAAACTGTTTTTGTTTGCAATAGAACACCCAGTAAGACGGTGGACAAAATAAATGAGCTTCATATCTGTAAAACTAACCAATATGTTGATGTTTTATAAATTTCTGTTTTAAATCGATTGGTTATGGATCACACAATTTTAGGTCGTGGGGTGTTTGCATCAAATTAATTTGAGCAAGAGCGCCTGTATGACGTCATATATCCAAGATTGTGACATTTTCCATGTTTTTTCAAAAACTTTTGCTTTTAACTTTTGCATTATCAACTTTACAGAAAAATTATATGAGTTGCGATTTGTTTGCAATAGAACAACAATTGAACTGTCGTTTTATTACGATTTATATCTTAAGAACTATAAATAAGAAATTGTTATTTTTTTAATAACAAAAGAATTTTAAAAAATCAAGATTGAGCAAAAAAGTTAGACTACCCTCGATCGATTGTTGAAGGATCAATGCTAAGTAGCCGGGTTATTACCTCAAATTTAAGTAGGAGGACTTCGGTTTATAACTTTTGCTAAATTAGTTTTACAGAAAAACTATAAGGTTCTTGTTTGCAAGAGAACAGCAATAAATATAGTAAAGAAATTTGCTTTATATCTTACAAACTAGTATATTAATTTTTTTAAATACTTAATAAAACGTATAGTAACAATTTTTTACCCAAGAAAAGTTCATATTTTTCTTAGTTTTTAATATATAAAGCTAAATTCTTTACTACATTAATTAATGCTTTCTTGTCAACAAAAAACTAACTGACAATTTTTCTGGAAAACTAATTTAGCGAAACTTATAACCCATAGTTTTTGAAAAATTAAGAAAAAGCCGTTCTGTGACATCACATAGGTCATTTAACTCAAATTGGAGGCAAACAGCCGACGACTTAACATTTAGTTATCCATCAGCAATTGATCGAGGTCGATTGAGGGTAGTCTAAAACGTTCTTGCTCAATCTAGAATTTTTATCATTTCTTTAATATTTAAAAAAATAACAATATCTTTTTTAGTTCTTCAGATATAAAGCTTGTTAAAACCACAATAAAATTGCTGTTTTATTGCGAACAAATCATATCCCATACAATGTTTTGCAAAAGTTATAAGCAAAAGTTGGTGAAACAACATGGAAAAAATCGCAATCTTGGATTTATGACGTCACTTTTTGGAGGTAAACACCCTATGACTTAAAATTGTGTGATCTGTTAACAATCCAATCGATCTAGAACAGTTTTAAAAAATCCTCCACAACTATCCCACGGGACACGTATAAGCCTCTCATTTGCACTCTGATATTTTGATTGTTTACATTAAATTCTAAATGTTCGAAAAAAAGTAGACAAGTTTTGTTTTTAAACTTTTTTTTAACGTCAATAATAACGGCGTTAATAATTATTGGTCCTAAAGTTTTGCGACCCCTGATGCTTGGCGCCCTAGGCAAGTGCCTACGCTGCCTATGCCTAGATACGGCACTGTTTATTGACAGTTAATAAAAGTTTGAACATATCTTATTTTTCTACATTATCTCCTTTATTAATTCGGCCATCAAATAATGAAACTGAAGTCAGTAGTCAATTTCACATAAACGTTTTTACATTTTCGTCGTCCTTAAATTGATATCCCAATTGTACATTGAGTGTCCCAAATATGTGAAAGTCACATAGTGATAAATGAGATGAGTGTTTCCCAATGCATTTCGTGCAATTTTTCTGAAGTCAATGCAGCTGTGTAAGGCAGAGTATTTTCCTGAAGCAGAATCTCACCCGTCTCACTTCGAATAGTCATATCTCACATTCTTTTGTCGATAGGCAAGTTTCACTACATGGAAGAGTACGCAGAAATAATTTTACGGCATTCGTCAAGAAAAATCAACCAAAAGTCTCTGTAATCTCAAAAAATCAATACAAGAAATTTTCCTGTGAAAAAAAAGCCTTGGCTTTCCGTGGTGCTGCCTTTCCAGATTTATCGGCTGCCCGAAATTTTTTTATGCCAGTCAAGGACTTGGGTTCTGAAAAGTATGCAGATAGTCAACGAAATTTCGACCGCCTTTGCACGAATCATTTAAGGTGATCCGTGGCCTTTGTACCATCCCGGGTCAAAAATTTGATAATAATACGTTGCGCAACAGATGTGTGCACCCTTAGAGTAAGATAATATTGCTCACTCTTAAATGTCAATAGCTCATTTATTCTGTCACACCCGACGGACTTAAGCTTAGACCGCACAAAGCAGTGTTGCCAGACTTTTCTGAAGACTTTCCTCCAACTAACTGACAAAAACCCTTCATATCCTTCAAAAAAAGTAACAGGTATGTGGTCGACACCAAACCAATAAAAACTTTATGAGCAATTTTTTTAAATAAAAATGTAAGAAAAAAGCAAGCAAATTAAAGATTTATAAGTTAAATAAAATTTTTAAAAACCAAAATTAAAAGTATTTAAATGTACCTATATAATAAGTTATGTTTGGCAAAATTATTGGAATATTTGCAAAATATATAACATTGCGCCAAAATAGGATTAAAACCTTAAAACTTTCAATAGTCAAAATTTGTGTCCAAAACCATTCATATTAAAGGAAAACCTTTAAATCTGGCAACACTGGCACTAAGCAAAATATAAATCACATACAAATAACAATTAACAACATTCCCGTACCATATTCAAATCAGGCAAAATATCTAGGTATGACAGTTGATGCCAAATTGCACTGGAAAGCACATGTTAAGAAAAAAAAGAAGAACTTGAGGTAAGGTATAGAAAAATGAACTGGCTAATTGGAAGAAAGTCCAATTTAACAATTCATAATAAGTTAGTGCATTACAGACAAATACTGAAACCAGTATGTACATATGGTATTCAACTATGGGGCTGTGCTAAAGAGTTCTAGTTTTACAGAGATTTCAAAGTATTAAGAAACATTGTGAATGTACATTGGTACGTACGAAATAGTGACCTTCATCGAGATCTAAAAATCGAAACTGTAGCAGAGACTATAAAAAAGTACGCAAAAAGGCATGAAGATAGACTCCATCGGCATGTGAATGTGGAAGCAATTCAGCATCTAGACAATACTATGCTAGTTCGAAGACTAAAAAGAGCGAAGCCGTTTGAGCTAGTAAACTAAGTGAATTACATTAGTCACAATTGTGAGTTACAGACCAAACAAACCGGGGAGAACTGTTCAGTGAACCCTAAGTCTGACTTTTCTAGTAAATTAAGTTAAAACAAAATTGCTAATTGGTCTTTCTGACTAGATTGTAATACAATAAACACAGTGTGTTAAAATATATATATATATATATATATATATATATATATATATATATATATATATATATATTACAGATTATACGATTGCATTGCCAATCCTGTCTGCATTAATATCCTTATAAACTCATCACTACTGAATCGATCTTAGTGAAATAAAAAAAATCGTGGTAAGAATTGATTGTTCTTTAAAGAATTTAAATTCATCATAGTTGACCCTTCAAAGAGGCACGTTGATTCTTGCCTACCGAAATTGTTTTAGTTTTTTTTTTAATTTATTGAAAAACACTACTTTTCTCCCTTATAAAGAAGTACAAATTAAAGAAATCGGTGTAGTGGTTCTCAGAAAATCTGTTGTTTTAGTCATTGTTTTACAAATTATACGATTGCATAAACACGCCATTTTAAAGAATCAAGTATGATTTTAATTTCTAAGATGGCGGCAAATTTTGATCTTGGTCTTTAAAGAGCAATCAACTCTCACCATAATTTTTTTTATTTCACTAAAATCGGTTTGGTAACAATGAATTTAGAAGGAAATGAATGCAGGCGGGATTGGCAATGCAATCGTATATTCTGTAAAATAATGGTTGAAACAAAAATATATTTCTTAAGAACCATTACACCGATTTTACCAATGTGTACCTCGTTGTGTGGGGGAAAAGAAAGTCTTTGCCACAAATAAAAAAAAACTAAAATATTTTTTCAAAATAAGAATAAACACGCCATTTTAAAGAATCAATTATGATTCTGTCCGCCATCTTAAATGTTAAGATGGCGATAAACTTTGATCATGATCTTTAAAAAGCAATCAATTCTAACCAGGATGTTTTTTATTTTCTTAAAATCGGTTCAGTAGTAATGAATTTATAAGGCAATAAATACAGACATGATTGGCAAGGCAATCGTATAATAAGCAAAACAATCGTTGAAACAAAAAAAAAATTTTAGAACCACTTAACCAATTGTGTTGATGCATACCTTGTTGTGCGTGGCAAGAATGCAGCTTTTTTACTAATATAAAAAAATAATTAAATCATGTTCACAAGATAGGAATAAACGAGCATCTTTAAAGGGTATATTTTAATTTCGTCCGTCATCTTGGATTTTAAGATGACGGACAAAAATATATATTTGGTCAAAACTCGGATTAATTCTCTGCCAAGCCTTTAAAAAGTTGGATACGAACAAAGCAATGGGTCCAGATGGCACTCCCGCGATAGTACTAAACAATTGTGCTAACGAACTCACCCCAACTTTCGCTAAATTATTCAATTTATCTTACAGGCAAGGAGTATATGGAAAGAGTTGTGAACAACCACCTAACCAAGTACTTGGAGAAGTACAAAATTATCAACGACAAGCAATACGGATTTCGAAAATATAGGTCAACTGGCGATTTACTTACATACTTTACTCACTTATGGCAAAAAGCGATTGAGTTGCGGGGTGAAACAAGAACAATTGCCTTAGATATATCTAAAGCATTCGATAAAGTCTGGCATGTAAATCTGCTCAACAAGCTCACAGCAATGGGATTGTCGCCGAAACTTTGCACTTGGTTTGAAAGTTACCTTAAGGATAGATCCACTTATGTTGCACTGGATGGCCAGAACTCCAACTCTTACCAAATAAATGCTGGTGTACCACAGGGAGCAATCCTTTCGCTAACACTTTTTCTGATTTACATAAATGACCTCATAGATAAAACAGTAAATCGACTTTATTGCTTTGCAGATGATGGCAATGTAGTCTCCTCACTCATACCACCCACATGACTCACCGCACGTGAATTCCATCATCTTAGACTAACTCAAATATCGCAGATAAATAACGACCTGGAGATAATAGAGGACTGGGGCAACAAAAACCTTGTATAGTTCAACGCGCAGAAAACCCAAGCAACGCTGTTTTTAAAAAAAAAACAGCACCGGTGAGCCAAACATCATGGTATCTGGAAGTGCTGTCACATTGCAGAGCCAGTTGAACATCTTAGGAGTCCCTGCAGAGACCAACATGTCTTGGCACAGACACGTGGCAGATATAGCTAAAAGGGCGTCCCAAAAGGTGCTATTTCGTACAAGACATCTGTATACACCAAGCCAACTGCTGACACTACAAAACCCAGATTCGACCAACTATGGAGTACTGCTCACATATATGGAGTGCGGCACCCAAACATACCTTAATGCTTTTGAACACCGTGCAAAAACGAGCAATCAAGATGATCAATGACCCCGCACTTACCCGTAGCTTGGATAGTCTTGAACATCGAAGAACTGTGGGCAATCTATCTCTCTTCTACAGGTATTATCACGGAAAATGCTCTAAAGAGTTGGCACGTATGATCCCCCCAAGAGTAGCACCTACTAGGCGAACAAGTCAAACAGACGGTAACCATCAATATATCGTCAAAATATAGGCACCAAGAACCTCATTATATCAGAATTCATATCTCTGGAGAACAGCATCGCTGTGGAATAAAGTCCCTCCCTGCAGGTTACAACCTGAACCAGTGGCGTATATAAGGGGGGGCTGCCCCCCCCCCGATCTAAGATTTTTTTAGATATTTTCCACATATTTCATGAATACAAACATAAAATAGCATAAAATATGGCCTCATGAGGTCTCGAACCCCCCCTGAAACTGTCTCGCCCCCCCCCCCCGAAACTTTTTTCTATATACGCCACTGACCTGAACCGTTTCAAAACTGCCAACATTTTCGAGCGTGATAGGGATCTCCTTGCGAGTGCGCATAACCGTAAAAAAAGTACAGTTTTTCCTAATAAAATCGATTGTATAATTCAAAGGTATAATAAAAAAAAATTGTTCAGTTTTTTTGGCCCACCCGGTATATTGCAATCCGCTGCGCGACACAGCACGGCATTAAATATAAAAATCTGGGTGTAACGCGGGTCTGCTGTATCGCTTTTCACTTATTTTTTAACAACCTGTTAGTACTTTTTATCCAACTATTTAGTAATGATTTTATTATTTACACGTATGTAAGCATGGTTTTGTAATATGTATTTTTGTATTTTTGCAATAGAGCTACTTTTGAATTCAATTAAACCTCAACTTTCCTGCTCTTGCAGTGGCGCACCCAGGGTTACTTCTTGGGTTGTCCGAGACACCATGATGCCGAATAATATGCTATTTTAATTTTGTATTAATAAAATGTGTGGAAAATATTTTACAAAATCTTAGCCTTGGGAGAAAGGGGGCGAGTCTCGAAGCCCTTATGCCTCTTGACATTTCTACCTAACATACTTATATTCAGACATCACGTCACTCCCTTTAACTATGGCGCGCTAAATAGAAAATTCCCGTTTTTATTTGATTCACCTTCGTAATAAGATTTAAAGTCACTTGTGCTCAAAGTCACTTTCCGGTATAGACCAAAAAATACTGGCAACTTTATTTATGTTACTCCACTTATTCAATGCTTAAAGTTCAGATGAAAAAAGTATCAAATCCCAGTCACGTAAACAGTGTTTGTTATTATATCCGAAAGCTATTGGTTTTCAGGAGTCGATTAACTTTTTTCGACGGACAGACAGACAGAAAATTGATTAAAAATGTAATAAGGAATGATCGCTAGCTGGAAGAAAAGTTCAGGTGATGCCGACCCAGACCGGGTTTATTACATTTTGTTTTCAAACGAAGCCGGAAAATCTTGCTCATATTAATCTAAAAAAAGATCTAAAATATTTAAATAAAAAGTTTAATTAGGAGTATATTATATTTACAAATTCCTTGTCTCTTTGAATTCAGGGTCGGTTTGGCTAACGGTTTTTACAAAAACCTTTCTGTATCATTTAAGGTGACCTTTGGTACAGGGCTAAAATTATGTTTAAGTTAAAAAAAAATCCAAAATAAGATGAAATTATGCTGATTTATCGTCAAAAATCCATCATTTTCATATTATTTCTTTTTATAGGAAATAATATGCGGTAAAGCTACTTTCCGCACGCGCACCACTTAGAAACCTTAGCAACGCGTTTAATAAGTCAGCTTCAATATTTGTTTACATTTTAATTTCGTCTAATTTGACATTTTTTTTTTATAAAATATTGTACCTAACACATGCGGAAAGTGCCGTTACCGCCCTTGACGGCTTGACCGAACTCCGCTCCGCGTCGTTCAGCCAACTGCCGTCGCGTGCGGTAAAGTATTACTTTCCGCACTTGTTAGGTAAATAACTATTACCGCATAGTGTGCGGTAAAATAAAATGGCATACAATTAGGTATATTGAATAGTTACAGATTGTGCCCTTTATTTTTATAGCAAAAAGTAACATTCAGAAAAACTAGTCTAATGATTTAATTTTTATGGAAAGAGATTTAATTTTATCAAACGAGAAAAAAGCTAAAGCTTTTGTTACCCTGTTCCTACGGTTACAAAGAATGTATACATAAAGGGTCAAAGAGTTTATATCCAGGTGTCACAAATGGATAGACTGACAAAAACAATGTGTGTCGGCAATCAAATAATATATGGAGGGCATTTCTGGAAAAGGAGCCAACAGCCATTTTTTATATTTTGGGAAAATCAGAGTTAAAATAGGTAAATTTTTTTTTTATATCCCATTGGCGGTCCGGATATTATTGACCATTGGCCTAAGCTTTTCTTAAAGTTGATTAACTTTTAAGAAACAAAAACTAAATTTAAGTACATAGTGTTTTGTACAAGTTGGGCTCAAGCTCAATTTTAAAACATGTTAACTATAGGGGAGAAAAAAAATTCAATTTAAAAAAGAAAACATTTTTTTCAAATAATTTTTTTAAAATAATAGGTTAGATTTTTTTCCTAATTGTGTAACTATAACCCGAACAATGTTGCGTATTTTTTGTCTACTCACTTTAAAAAAAAAAAGTTTTTCGACGAAATCGCAAAATACTAGTTTTTAGGACCTTTATAGCCTTACATCTAGCGAAGCTCAAAGATGACTGGGCTAGTAGGTCAAGTTTCTATGGGTACAATCCTGATACAGTGTTATTTTCACAATTTAGCCAAATATAATTTGTAGCATCTGTGCCGGGCTAAGTCTTTCCATGATAAAAAGTCAAACAATACTAATCTGTCAAAAAACTTCATCTGAAAGAATACGTTTAATGCCGCTTGTTAAAATATTAGTTTTGTGGCAATTCTGGACCTAAAATTCTCCTCACACTTAAGGAAATATTTTTGTGTTAAGTTGCTAAACAAAAATTTTTTAACTCCCTAATATAGGGAAAAAGTGTTTAGAAAGATTGAGGATCTTTCATTTGCAAAACACAAGGAAGCGAATTCGTTCCGTCATGCTCGCTATAATAAAAAGCCGGCATTAATGAATAACGGGTTATATTATACGAAAGTTTATTTTAGGATTTAATGCATTGTTAATAAGACCCATATTTCAGCTTTTTCGAGATATATAAAACGACCATGCGAGCTTTTAAAAACCAATTCTAGAAACTAAATTACAAAGTTGGGAGTTGACAAAAAAACAATATGTAGGTAACTCTTTTTTTTAATAAAAAACTTAAAGGATTGTTTATTAAAAAAAAATTCATATATGAACAATGAAACGTTATTTTCCAGACTTTTTCTCCTCTTTAAAATAAAACCAATCTTATTATTTCAAAGAAAATCGGCCACAGCCAGCTGAAAACTCAGCGTGTGGTATTCCCTTTTTTGATAACATGACAAGTTGAGGAGATACAGGCTGAAAAAATAACCTCCAAAAATGTATAAAAAAATTATAATTTTTTTAAAAAATGAATTTTTGCTTACTTATTCCTTTTAAAAATATCAATAATATTTTATTATTATGTTTCACTAGAGACTTGTTTTTATTCACAAAAAATATAAAAAAAAACCATTGCGTTTAATATGGCATTTATAAAATTTTATATCAAAAAAAATTGTTTTTTCTAAAACAAAATCGGCGATTAATTTTTTTTCAAAATAATTTTTATTTGAATTTATTAGTCTTGTTTTAGTACACGACTTTACACAATTTTATATTTTTAATGCGTTTTTTTAAAAAGTTATCAAAAAAGTTTAAAAAATTGCCAACTTTGATGCTCTGTATCTCGACAAAGAAACAGTTTTGACCCATGCATTATAGGAACTTTTTTATCAGACATGACCTCCTCTATCACATGTTGGCCTATGGCCCCCAAGTCATGGGACACCCTGTGTATCATATATCCAAATATGTCAACATACTGGGACACTAGTCCGGGCCAAGAGCATAGCATGCCATAATTTTTGTTAATAATGCGTTGTTTATTATGTGGCGCTATTGCACATTTCCTTTATGTATGTAATTTTGCTTTGTATGTTCATTTTTGAGTTGTTATCGAGAAAAAAATATATCTCTATATCTCAGGAGAAAGTCGACTTTATTGCCGACAACGCAGTTTAAAGACTATCTGCGGTATATTCCTTGCCTCCGTTACTTCTGCGAATGTAATTTCGCACCATGATGGACCTGAAAATAGTGAGCGACATAATAAAAATAACTGTGGAAAACTTTAATTTCAATACTACTGTAGCCAATTAGTGTACTAATTAGTGTACTCACCAAAAATCTCAGAATAATCTTTTAGGATTGCAGAAATATTACTGGATTAGGTTTTGCACTTGAACTTGCTCTAAGAAATAAAAAACACATGTGACACTCTCAGCTCTGCAGCGTCAATGAAACCAAATAACTAAACTCTGTTATAATTTATATTGATGGCAGAATTGTCAAGGATACCAAATAATAGATGACAGCACTTATTTCAACCATAGTATTCTTTTAACAGCCATGTTACGCACTAGCCCCGGAACCGCAAGTGCACCCTTACCTTACTTTTAACAATGTACTTGATTTTATCAAGTAAAGTACGCCAAGTATACTAAAATGTACTTTAAGTACATTCGAAGGATTTCAAGTACATTAAAATAACTTCAAGTACGATAAAATGTTCTTACTTGAAGTACAATGTCGACAGATGAGATATAACTTTGATGCGCCGAAGTCAAGTGGTAACCGCAAGATTGCCACCCGTCCGGGTTTTTTATCAACTTGGCAGGGAATTTCAGTATTTTAGGAACCTTGATAGGTACGTCGTAATAAATCGCCCAAAAAATCGTAATGTTAGGTACACACTTATCCAAAGGATAATGCCTATAGGCTTTACTATTTGCACGCACCTTTATTATTTCGTGGAACGTTAAATTCAAATTCAATATGAGATACCACTACGGCACAGTCAATCTATTGAATGGTGTCGGTAGTACGGCAGTGCAGGCTCAATTTTTGGGGATTAACCTACTCACCGAGCAGTAGACGTAATGTTTACGTTTAATGGAGATTGACTTAAAGAAACCTAAAATTTATTTAGTCTTTGACTAGGTACACAGCAAAAATTCCGTGGACATTTTCTTTTATGTTTATATAATTTGATTTTAAGTTTAAGTTTTTAAGCTAAAGTGAACTATTATAAACATAGAACTTTCTATGCTGTGATTTAGAAATTATTGACGGTAATAACAGTGTCCCAAATGCACCACTTAAAAGAAATAAGGCAAGATGGGGTACGTGAGTCCCGGGTTTACATGATTTTTTTGTAGGTATTATAACAAAATCAAGTAAAGTTGGATTTACACAAATGTGATCTATTTGGAACAATCGTGTTCGATTTAAGAAATAAAAACTAATTTTTGTCTTTTGGGGGCGGACCCATTTACCATATACGTAATATTCCAATACTCCCGGTTACCTATTTACGCAATAAGTGGGTTTTGATTACCACATTAAAGGATAACAATACGAAAATTGCATAAGTGTGTCCTTTACACGTACACGAAAATGGCTGCCTTCCAAAGTCGATCGACACGCCTTAGCGAATCAGAGCCGTATCTAGGTATGAGGTACGAGCATGGCCTTCTAGGGGCACAAAACTTGAAGAATAGTTTTTTAATTATAATGTTTTAAAAATTCCATAAAGAACATAAAAAAGTTTATAGAATTAAATTTATTGTAATTATTACATTCAAAATTTTATATTACGCTACAGATACACTATTGTCTTCAAAATGGTGCTGTATTAGTTTACAATAGAAGTGCTAAAACTCAAACAATTAATTTTACGATTTTCTATATAATCTAATAACAGTGTAAAAAATTCTACCTTTCGCACCAAACTTATCTTAAAACAGTTCCCAAAGTAGGTATTTTTTGCATGCGAGCAGAAATTAATAAAATACGTAGGCATTTGTAAATGGCCAAACAACGCGTTAGTGGTTAGTGGTTTAACCAGCAATCAAGTGCAGAAATGTTACTTTACGCACGTTTTAGATAGATAGGTATATTATTTTTCTACAGGCGTGAAAAATTAACACCTCTAGTAAATATCTCTCTGAAAAATTAATAAATAATATTGTTTTGTATCATCATGCATTTTGCATGCGGAAAATTGCACTTTTCCGCACTCATTCGGAAAGAAACCTTCCCGTAGCAATAAAGTTATAGTCATAAAAATCACTAAAAACACCAACTTGACAAAATTTAATACAAATAAATCTCCCCTTTGGTACACTAAGGGCGTAAGTCACATTCATTATACACATAGCTTTCGCACTTATTGTACCAAACACTAAGGACGTCAGTTCCGTGTGTAATGAATGGGACTTACGCCTTTAGTGCACCAAAAGGTTTTTTCCATATATATTACGTATTTGGTTTTTTCCTTAAGCCGTTGACCGCATGTTGCGCCTAAGAAGTTCGGTCAAGCAGTCGTGTGTGGAAAAATAACTTTCCGAAAACGTTATAAAGAATTGTTTAGCTAAGAGCGTGAGATATAATTTTATTACAAGTGATTAAGGAATATAAAAGAAAATGTGTTCGAATTTGCGAAATTTTTACTTTTAAATTGCATCTTAACTTTATTCCTGATGCTTACTGTATTTGACAGGCGCTCAAATTTATAGTTTTTGTAAATTGGGTTCCTTATGTTATTTAATTAATAGATTAGGCTTGGAATATGCTTTCCGACAATATCCTATATGTCGCAGTTTTAATAAATAGTTTCTGAAATATTAGCGATAATTTTTTAAATGATAAAAAAATAACATTACCACCATAGACGAATGACAGAGATATACCAGACACTTACACGGTGGGAGTTTTATTACTCAATTGGCGCAGTATACCGGGGTGCCGTGCAAAAATCAGCGCCTCTCTAACTTTGTGCTCCGTACTAAACATTTGCAGGGGGATTTGAAACTGTATAACGCTTGCGCAGTTCTCTAAGCTACAGGGTGGCTTTTCAAATTTTTGTATGCCGGATGCTCATAGCCATCAATGCAATCGTTCTCCAGTCAAGCTACATCTTATAAGATAGTGTTTTGAATAGTTTTTATCAAATTAAATTTTAACACCAAAAGACCCATTCTACTCGTCAATGACATACATAGTGTTATTTATTTAGAAGTTTTTAGGTACATAAATTTCCTTGAGAGGATAAGTTTGTAGTAAAGAAAGGCTCTTTGACGAATATTCTGCAGTAAATTCCTGCATAGTGCATAGAATAGATTAACTAAATTATTACATGCAATACATAATAATGTTGCAAATGTAGGTTATTTTTTTTTCTATCAACGCTAACTTTTTTAATTGTTTTTTAATGAAAAATATAAACTAATAAATTTGGTAAATTTTAGCTAGGTGATGTAAAAATGTATTTAAATAAAACATTATTATATTATATTAACAAGGTCCTAAAAGTGTTTAAAAAAATGTAACGTGAGCTTTTTAAATTAGAGTAAAGCTGCAATGGAATATTGCTGTTTGATCATTTATCATTCATTATACAGGGTCCGGCATGATGATCTCCCATATTTTGCACCGCCACTGTGCCCGAATCACTGAGAGAGCTTAGCGTAGTCGGTTGGTAGCTCGCGCCTTGCCATTTTCTTGCCATCGTGCGTTATCGAAACATTTATTAAAAGTAGGTAACGAATCTGTGATTACGACGCAAAGAACTTTTCGTACTCACTTCGCACATGCTTTAGTTCCGGATCCTTTGTGGATACCTAAACACTAACCCCGAACTATTGACGAATTGAAAGCAGCAATACGCCAAGGAATTACAGGAATATCGCTTTTAAGTTACTGTATGAGTGAAACTTTCAGAAATCAGCTTGGAATGTGTATCGAAAAATATGGCCGCCACATGGACTCTGTAAGTTTCAGTAAAAAGAAATCTAAATAGCGTTTACAATGGCGTTTTTAATATGGAAGATCATTATGTCGGACCCTGTATATAAATATAGTAAAATAAACTATGTTTTTCCAAGCGCGGATTTGAGAAGGGTAACTTGGTAATTACCCCCAAAATAAAAAATATGCACTTTTTGTTAATAATTAAAGGAAAAACAGGAAAATTACAACCACCTAGAAAAAAAAATTAATAAGGAAAATATTGTCGATTATAACCCCCACCCCTAGTTTTTGACCTAGATCCGCGCTTGTTTTCTAAATATTAAAATTTAAAACTAAACATTTAAAACTCTGTCCTGGTTCAAATTGTCCATCACGCACTATATATTTAACGTAAATTTCATCTTTCGTTAAAGTTAACCAGTTTTTAGGCCGAGGTATTTTTAGCCACTCATCAAAAAGCTTGGGGTTCCGTTTAGGAAAGCGATGGCGCTTGCTAACATAGTCTCCGCACCCACGAACACAACATTGTTCCAAGTGATGGATCGCCCCCATCAAAACGTTAAAAATACCGATTGGCCATAATGATTTTAGGAAAAAACACCATAAAAAATAAGCTAAAAAGTCAAAAAATAACAAAAAACTGCATCCACAAACGAAAAATGTAAAATGGAATTAAATCACCGTCATATTTTTATCTATTTTGCCAAGGTGTCAATGTCAGTCATAATCAAAAACAAATTGTCAAAATATACCAAGAGTAGCGGTTAATATATAATGCGACAGCACAGAACTCTGTCCATAATATTTTTATACCAGGGGTGACGGTCTGTAATCAGCGCCTCTCGAACTTTGTATTCCGAAATAATGTATACAGGGGGTATGTATAACAGCATTATGACAAGACCGGGGTCCTTTCTTTACTATAAATAATTAGTTTACTGTGATCAGGGCTATCAAAATGGACGGGCCACAATCCTCCACTTTGTTGACGTCACATCCGGGGCTGATTTTTTTTTGATGGTCACGTTACGACACAGCTGATTGTCTTTAAAATATTGAAGTTGGAATGACGGTTCATGGATATTTGATTTTTTTTAAATAAAGCCGTTTTTGAGATTGTTTTTACTTTATTCTGGCAGAACAATTTTTTTTAAATGTATAGTAAGCCCTAATTTTTCATAGCCGCTTCATAAGCTCACACAAAACTTAAGTTTAAAGCAGAAGCTAATGTGACAATCACATATGACAAAGTCAAATACATGTCAAATATAACAGTTGGCATGCGGTACATGGCGGGTAATTTGAATTCAAAATAAAAAATGCTAAATGTTGAAGATTTTAACCTTTTAATCACCTTGCATCCTTACAAAAGTTTGGTGGAATATGAGGATAGTGTGTGACAATATTTGACTGAAATTTCGCGGAAATCTGTAGTGCCATTTTGAAAATATCATAAAAAAACGTCTGACCTCCCATAAGATCCAATGTCCAGCTCCCGGAGAACACCTGATTTTTTTAGGGTCGTGGCCTGTATTTTTTTGTCGGCCTTACTGTGATTACCACTTTGTCTTAATTTCAGTGTCCCTACTTCGAACTATGTTAGTCCCCATGTATAAACAGTGACAATGACAAATATATATTTTTTTAATGACGCTCAAAATGACAACCGGTAACGACAACAAAGTTTATATGTCATGTCACATCATGTCATTCTTACTGTTGATACATGGGGGCCAACGTAATTGGGAATAAGGATACTAAAATTAACACAAGAGCGGTACTGTTACCTTTTTATCAGTTTAAAAAGTAAAGGCTAATATCTCAGAAACTATGCCTATAAACTACGGCATATCGGGTATTTTTGGAAACTATATTCCAAGCCTAATCAATTAATTAAATTTATATAAGGAGCATCTAATTTACAAAAGCCATAAATTTTAGCGCCTGTCAAATATGGTAAGCATCAGGAATAAAGTCAAGATGCAATTCAAAAGTCAAAATTTGGCGAATTCGAATACAATCTCTTTTATATTCCTATATCAATTATTAATGATCTAAAAGGGTGGGAAAAAATATAATGAGACACCCAATATGCAAAATCATCTTTTCGCAAAATGATTTAAACACATATTATATAGTTTCTCTTTATGTTGGTGCAAGAATTATTTGCCAGCCTTTGGCTACCTTTATATTTTAATATTATTTTTCATTTCAAATGTCGCGGGGTATATGCATATGACTTATCACCGCCCCGAGACACGCGCGAGTCTGCGCGACGAGTCGCAATCGGGAAACCGACAAGAAGCACAAGAAACGCCGTGAGTGCTACAATTTTCCCGTTTTTCCTATCTTCCAAGCGACCAAAACGACTGCAACTAGATGAAAACTAAGGTAGGTGCACTTTAGATATTTTATATGCATCGTTTTTACTGATTTCCTTTCAATAAACTTTACAATTACGTTTTTCAATTTCTTATCTCAAACATTGGGTATTTCTCGAATGAGTGCTGTAAGTGGTGAACCAGCCAACCTAAACTCAACCCAACTTACGTTTGCACCCTCATTGATGGTCCTTCTAACCGGTTCCTTTCAATTTACATTTTCAGCAGTTATCCTGTAACTTCCCAAACTTACAAATTTCCAAAATTTTCCGTTTTCGGCGAGATTTTTCGTATTTTCTTAAGTCACGTGTGTTAAAAATATCAACTCGGGTGAGTTATATATCGAATATACCTATGGAATTAAAAGGTATAGTCGACCAATACAGTATTGCAAGCCACGCGCGTGCTGTTTGAATTACTTGACTTGACATACTTAATCGCGGACTCCGGTAATTTTGTAAACAGCCCGTATAGCATAGGGTATATAGCGCTCGACTCGTGATCCGCAGAGCATGGGATCGAGACTCATTCAACACAAAACTTTTTTCTTTACTAGTTTGGTGATTGGTAATATCAGAGGATAGTTAGTACAAACAACTTTAATTAATATTTACTAATTACTAATTAATAAATAATTAGAATAAATTAAAAATTCTTTAATTTAATGAAATTTTTATTAATTAATTTTTCTTTCATTTTATAAACTAAAATTGGATTTTTAAAGCGTTTTAGAAGTTTTAACAAATCTTTGGTTTTTAGAATAAAAAGGTAATTTTAAAAATCAAAATGCCAAAACCAAAAAAGACATTATTGCTAGACAAGCGTGCTATTTGTGTAAATCAAATAACCGAATCGAATGAGGTCGCGAAACAGACGAAGGCAGACTCTTCGTTCCAGTTCCTTTTCAAATCTAAGTACGAGGATAATGATGAATGTCGTCAAAAGTTTTACGCGTCTCATAACCAAATCATCGGATCCCTCGAGGAATTGGGACTCGATTTTGATGAACAGGACAACATAAGAAAAAGATTCGATTTACTTTTTTTTGAATGTCTTGGCATTTATTATGATATTTTTCGAGCCAGCAATACTAATTTCGTTTCACTAAATACTTCTGCCAATAGCCCTAGGTCAAATTCTAGATCTTTTCCTTTACCCAAGTTGGCCAGTTTCGATGGCAACTATAAGAATTGGCAACATTGGTTTGACCTCTATAAGGTCATGATTCATGATAGCGACTTGAGCGATATAGAAAAGATTCAGCACTTACGTAGTTCAGTGACTAACGAAGTACTTAGTCTGGTAAAAACAATTCCGTTATCTGACAGCAATTATCATATTGCATATGAGGCTCTAGTCAAGAGATATCAAAATAAGCGTCTCATAGCTACGACTGCTTTAAATGCTATGAATTCCGTTTCGGTGAAAACCAGTTCTGCGCAAGAGCTCCGTTTTATGTTAGACACCTTTTCCGAGAACTTAGCCATTTTGACCCAACTCGGTTTTCCTACGGCAGAGTGGAACTTTCTTACATTTAATCAATTGCCTTCCAAGTTGGACGTTAAGCTACGCACAGAGTTTGAGCTATATTATAGCAGAGAGAAAAGCCATGTCGACATTCCTTCTTACACTGACTTGTACAGCTTTATCGAAAATGTATAGCCTTGGAGTCTGTCCAACATATGTAGTCAATTAGTAAGCGCCCCTCTAGTTCAAACCATGCTAAGCCCCTGAATAATAATCACCGGAACTTTAGTCACAATAATTATCCTAAAAATACATCAACTTCATCTTTCAATACTACAGTTTCAAATAATCCAGTTCAACCAAAAAAACCATTCAGTACAACTGTCAAATGTCATTTGTGCCAGTCCAATCATGTCCTAGCCAGCGGTCCCGATTTCCTAAATAAAAATTCAGAAGAAAGACTTTCCTATGTAAGACAAATTAACTTATGTGAAAATTGCATGCATTTTTCTTATCAAACAAGGAATTGTTCTTCTTCTTATAGCTGCAGAGGGTGTGGCCTTAAACACCACAGTTAACTGTGCCCCCACCCCCGTCAGAACAATACACGTGTTCAGCAGGGTACAAATACTACTACTCAGGAAAATCCACACTTTCTTTCTGTTTCACAAGGTACTTCCTCAACCAATTGTCACGCCACAACTATTCCCAATCAATCTACTTTTCTACTTTCAACAGTGGTAGCTGACATTTTGGATTCTAGAGGAAATTACCAACTCGTGCGGATTTTGCTAGATTCAGCATCTGAAGCCAAATTCATTTCGGAAAAATGCCTTAATAGACTAGGTCTTCCCAGACAACAATTTTCAATTTCCATTCAAGGTCTAAATCAAAAGGCATCTTCGACTACCAAAGGCAAAACTAATTGCATTATTCGACCGCAGGGAAGAATAGATCCTACCTTTCAGTTTGAGGCATTAGTATTGCCTCAATTATGTTCCAATATTCCCTCTGTTTCTATAGATTCCAGTCAATGGGATCATATTCGGAACATTAAACTTTCAGACCAAACTTTCAACCTACCTAGCCCCATAGATATTTTACTCGGTTGTGAATTATTTCCTCAGATTTTAAGAAATGGAGTCATCCATGGTCAGAAAGGGCAAGCTAGCGCTTTTAACAGTGTTTTCGGTTACGTCTTGATTGGTAAGGTAGACGCTTCGATTCAATCCAAGCCAAGTACAGTCGTAGCTGTTATACATCTTTAGAACCGCCCTTAGAAGTTTGTTTAGAGAAATTTTGGGAAATAGAACAAGTCCCACATAAAGTTCACAGCAGCCCTAAAGATATTCTATGTGAAAAAATCTTTTCGGACACAGTATCTCGTAACGAATCAGGCAGATTCATAGTTTCATTACCTTTCGTTAACTCAGAGCCTACTTTAGGTGATACTTATCCTATTGCTGTAAAAAGGTTTAAATCGCTCGAATTCCGACTTATTAAAGACCCTGTGCATTATGAAGCATACAAAGTATTCATGAAGGCATACATATTATCAAATCACATGATTCCAGTCCCTACACCTAGTTCCAAAGAAATCTTAGACTGTTCATATTTCATTCCCCACCATAGTGTTTTCAATAGGGGAAAAATTCGCTGCGTTTTTGATGCTTTACAAAAGGGTCCTAGAGGTTTATTTTTAAATGATACATTGTGCGCAGGTGCTAAACTTCAATCTGATGTCCGCGAAAAACTTCTGAAATTCCGATATCATGCTGTAGTGTTTACTGCAGATGTTGTTAAAATGTTTCGACAAATTCTTGTCACACCTGAGCACACACGATATCAGAATATCTTATGGAGATTCTCTGAAACCGATCCCATTCAAACCTACTCTCTCAGAACTGTTGTCTATGGTCTTAAATCATCACCCTACTTGGCTATACGTACTCTACAGGAATTGGCTAGATTAGAGTCTAAAAACTTTCCTAATGCTTCTAGAGTTCTGTTAAGAGACGTCTACGTCGAAGACGTTTTAAGCGGCCACAACTCCGTAGTTTCGGCCATAGATCTACAGCAAGAACTCATTTCACTATTACGTCGTGGTGGTTTTGAGCTCAAAAAATGGTCAAGTAACAAACCAGAACTTATTTCATCATTTCCAGAGACGGACACACAAATTTCTATTTCTTTCGACAAAGCAGAGCCTAATTTTTTTAAGGTGCTTGGTCTCCAATGGAATCCAGTGACAGATTCATTAAATATCTTGTTATACCTGACGATAACCCTTGCACTAAACGCGGAATCCTTTCTCAAATAATGAAAATATTTGACCCGTTAGGTTTCTGTTCTCCAGTGTCTTTACTGGCCAAGCATCTGGTGAAAGATTTATGGAAGGAAAAGATAGAATGGGACTCTCTTCCGCCCCTTCATATCATAAATACTTGGAATCAGTTTCGCATGGAGCTTCCCGAACTTTCTAATCTTCATTTACCTAGACGTCTTACAATAGACAAACCTACTCGCATAGAATTACACGGATTTTCCGACGCTTCAATGGTTGATTATGCAGCCACAGTCTACCTTCGTATTGAAGCATCTTCTGGCGAGCTGTTTACTTTTCTTGTTATGGCAAAATCTAAAGTTGCACCACTTAAAACGGTTAGTCTCCCAAGATTGGAACTCTTGGGCGCTACCCTACTGTGTGATCTTATCTCTTTCATTCAAGTAAGTTACGCTGAAACCTTGGTGTTTAATGAAATTTGGGCGTGGTCTGACTCACAAGTGGTCTTGCGCTGGTTATCTGATTCTCCCCAAAGATGGGTTACATTCGTCGCTAATCGTATTTGCAAAATCCAAGAAACTTTACCCCCTCATGTATCGCACTATGTTCCGTCTGCTGAAAACGCAGCGGATTGTGCTTCTCTCCGTGCGCTCTAATCCTTCCACGAGAGGAATGGTCTAATGGCTTTCATTGTCCAGATCTTTGCGACAGTGATGATTTGGAAGAACGCAAGACATTTCTCACGGTCATGTCAGACCCACATGAGATCGATGTTCTCTTGAATAAACATTCTTCTCTCACGAAAAAACAACGAATTTCAAAAATTTATTACTCAGATCATTTGGTAACGGAAAAGGAACTGCAGAATTCTATGATTGTTCTTGTCCGCCATGTCCAACGTACAGTATTTTCAGATCTTGTTTCAAAATTTAAAACAAACAAGTTGCTTCCAAAACCCTTTCGTAAACTTTCATTATTCCTGGACCAACAAGACTGTCTCCGAGTAGGCGGTCGCATTCAGCATGCTTCTGAACTTTCTTATTCTGCTAAGCATCCGTTGCTCTTGCCACGTTCACACCGGCTTACTACAATAATTATCGAATATACACATTCAAAATACTTTCATCCAGGTCTCAAACCCTACATTATCTGCTAAGCAAGCTGTCTGCTCGATACGCTATTGAAAAGGTAGTTTCTTATTGTATTTTATGCTTCAGACTTCATCCAAAACCAGCTGTGCAATTTATGGGAGATTTACCTCCTCAAAGGATTTCCCAGTTAAAACAATTTTCCCATGTTGCCGTGGACTATTACGGACCGTTTGATATCTTAATGTCAAGACACCGAGGTGCCAAACTCTATAAAGGCTATATTCTTGTTTGCGTTTGTGCTGCAACCAAAGCAGTGCATTTAGAATTAACTTCCGATCTTTCAACAGATACATTTCTTGCGGCCGTTAAAAGGTTTGTCTCCAGACGTGGAAGGATATCACACCTTTATTCTGATAACGGTACCGCCTTTGTCGGTGCAGATAGGTTACTTCAAACCTACTCAAAGGAAGCATGTGAAAGCTTAAGCATTTCGTGGCACTTTTCTAGCCCTGGAAGTCCTCACTTAAACGGTTTAGCCGAGGCTGGAGTAAAATCCACCAAGGCTCACCTCAAACATGTTGTAGGCGAGCAGCGCCTTACATATGAGGAATTTACTACCTTCTTGTTTCAAGTTGAGGCTTTACTCAATAGTAGACCTCTCTATGCTCAAAGTCTAGATCCAAATGACCTCATTCCGCTGACACCAGGTCATTTTCTAACATTGGAGCCTTTAAATTCTATACCAGAACCTGATTTTTCGACCTCAAGCTTAACACTTTGTCTTGCTGGCAGCTTGTCCAAAGACTTCAAGCTGACTTTTGGAAAAACTGGCGTTTAGAATATTTAAACAGACTTCAACAACGTGTTAAGTGGACTGAGAAATGCAATGACATAAAAGTCAACACTTTAGTCGTTATTAAGAACGAGCAAAAACCACCTATGCAGTGGTCGCTCGGACGTGTTGTAGCGCTACATCCAGGTGCTGATGGGCTTACTCGCGTCGTGACAGTAAAAACTGCTACAGGTACTTATCGAAGACCGGTGGTCAAGTTATGTGTCCTGCCCCTGCAGGAGGTAGAACACAAGTAAATTTTTCGAAATTTTGCTCAAAATTTTTTATTTTTTTTTCTTTATATATAATTTTTTTTTGTAATTTACTAGAATTAAGGTAAATTTTCGTGCATACTTGCACGATTTGGATATTTAGATATAGTTTTTTTTTTCGTATCCTTACTAAAAACACACGTGTTTTGGTGGCCGGAAAATGTTGGTGCAAGAATTATTTGCTAGCCTTTGGCTACCTTTATATTTTAATATTATTTTTCATTTCAAATTTCGCGGGGTATATGCATATGACTTATCCCCGCACCGAGACACGCGCGAGTCTACGCGACGAGTCGCAATCGGGAAACCGACAAGAAGCACAAGAAACGCCGTGAGTGCTACAATTTTCCCGTTTTTCCTATCTTCCAAGCGACCAAAACGACTGCGACTAGATGAAAACTAAGGTAGGTGCACTTTAGATATTTTATATGCCTCGTTTTTACTGATTTCCTTTCAATAACTTTACAATTACGTTTCTCAATTTCTTATCTCAAACATTGGGTATTTCTCGAATGAGTGGTGTAAGTGGTGAACCAGCCAACCTAAACTCAATCCAACTTACGTTTGCACCCTCACTTTATTTTAATAAAAATTATAGCAGACTTCTAATAAATTTAAATATTAAGTAGGTTTACAAACTACAACAGCTATATTAATTTAATAATAAACTATTTAATTATTGTGTCAGTTACTCCCTAAAAACTAACTTCTTGCGCGCAGAAAAGTGGAGTTTTCCACATCCCAGTAGAAAATAGTAAATTTAACAAGTGCAAAAATGTTACTTTGCCGCATGTAATTGCAGATGGCCGAACAACGCGCTTAGATGGCCATGCCAGCAATTAAGTGAAACAAAATTTTACAAGTATTTATTTATATTAAATTTTGAAATCGTATATCGTTTTGTCTGACACGTTTGTTTTTAATTTTTTTGTCTTGGTTTTTTTTTCACACTAGTGCGGAATAGGTTTCTTTCCTAAAAAAACAATTTTTATAATTTTCCTCGGGCGTGACGAGAGCTGAAATCGGCTTTGGAGGCGAAATGAAAGCGCAAGGCACAGTGGTCTATGCCACAAATGCGTTACCCACTATTAATATTTTAAATCACAGAAAATTCAAGTTTTAAAAGGTAAAGTGCTATTGTGACATATCAATATGGTAAAGCGGTATTTTATTTGTTTATCCAAAAAGGGCCTGAAGATCACTTGCACATGTAAGTTTGATAGTTTAGTTAGTTACACCATTGTTTCAGTGTAAAGAGTTTTTAAAAGCAAAGAATAAAAATATAGTTAAAGCATTGGCGCACCTAGAAAGGGGCTCGGGGTCCGGCCACCTCCAAGCCTAAGGATTCTTAGATATTTTCCACATATTTCATAAATAGAAAAATAAAATAGCATAAAATACAGCATCATGGGCTCTCGCCCTACACACCAAGACATATTCCTGGTTACGACACCAATTAAAGCGAACTAAAAATTTAAAACGGTTTCCAAGAGCTCCTGGTATTCGAACAGCTTAAACACGTTTTTGTGGTTTAAATGAAACGGTTGACATAGTAACGCGAGCTAACAGTTTAAATTGATATAAAAATCAAGACATGCAATGTGTCAAGCAAAATTCTATTGTTGATATATTTGACGTTTAGAAAAAGCTACGAAGGTCGCTCAATTATTTAAAAAAATGCAATTTTTTTAATAATTACTAAAACGTCATAAAATATTTAAAAAAAATACATTAAATAACATAAAAAACCTTATACTAAAACATATAAAAATTGCGGTTTAAAAAGACAATTCCACGAATAAAAATACTCTGCCAATATATGGGCCCCTAAGCTCACACTAGGTACTATAGTTATAGTGTACGTGCGAGCTAATAAAACTAAAAACTGAAATATATCTTAATCAACTCCAGACTAAATTACCTTTTGTTTGATACCACACAAGCCATGTATTGACTTAAACTCAAATTTTTGAAATCTACCCCCACTTTTTAAAAAACAAAAACTAAAATATATTTTGTTTAACTCCGGACTCAATTACCTTTCGTTTGATATCACACACGCCATATTTTTACGTAAACTCTAATTTTTTTAATCTACCCCCACCCTTTTTGAAGAAAAAAAAAACTAAAATGTATTTTGTTTAACTCCATAATCAATTACCTTTCGTTTGATATCACACACGCCATATTTTCACATAAACTCTAATTTTTGCAATCTTCCCCCACCCTTTTATTTGGCTTGTGTTCGGTGGATTTTGTTCATTTTTAAATGGGACCATCTCGACCCAAGACCCAGCCTAGATACCAAATTTCATTAAAATCGGCCAAGCGGTTTTTGAGTTATGCGCGTTGGTCGTTACAGACAGACATACAGACAGACAGACAGACAGACAGACAGACAGACGGCGCGACAAAAAAGTTTCAAAATCATCTGAAACGCAAAGATATATAAAAATTTTTGAAATCGGAGCAACTTTTTTTTTCTTGAAAAAATTAGGATCACCATAGCTCACACTACTATAGTATAGTATATGTGTGAGCTAATTTGTGCGGGAATGGAATTTGCTGATTTCGGTGTGCGACTTTCGAATTCTCGTAGCAAATGAGGGCAAGAAGTACGTACTTCTCGCACGAAAATAGAAAAAACTTTTAGAAGTCGAATAAGGCATTAACATTTTTAAAAATTATTTTTTCCAACCCTTTCTTTTTTTAAATTTTTATGTTAAGCAACTATTTTTTTTTAATGGAATACACGTGTAATAAATAAACTAGCTTATTTTTAAACCATTCAAATAAGAAAGGCAAAATTATATTTATTAGTTTGATATAAGAAGTGAAACCAAAATAAGTTTGGGACAGTAACGTGTTATGTGTTTATTTTTTAATATAATTTTTTTGTGACAAGTTTATTTATTACTCTGTTTTTGTCATTTTTTTCTTCGACTTGTATATCTCAGAAATCTCACTACGGCTTTCGTAGGCTGAAATAAGCTTTCAATGCCAAGCAAGAAGCACAAAAAAATCACGCCCCTGCCATAATCTGCCACAAACCTACATTGGTTTCACTCTTTCCAATCACCCCGTTTTTAACTTAAGGCATGAGCAAATACATTATTTGTCCCGATAGGCCTAGGCAGTCCAATGTGAAAGATAGATTTGTGCACACTCGATATTTCTTTTCTATATAAACTTTGCATCACACATTAAAAGTTATCATTACTTGTTTAGAAACTTAGTTGTGCTATACCATGTGTCCTAGATAAAAGTTATTACACGATTTCTTATGAGAATTTTGAAAACAGTAATACACACAAATTTGGATCATTGGACTTTTAAAATATCAAGCAATAAATAAATTATTTTTATTAAAAGCAGTTTTTAGTTTTTGCTTGATATTTGGAAAAACCCTTGTAGATATTTTAAATTTTAATACAGCACCTGATTGGGCTCAGAATATCTTTTTTCCATTTAACCAGAATTATAATATGTCTTATCATTTCCAAAATCCTCATAAGACCCCATGTAGCTAGTTTTATCTGGGACACCCTGTATAGTAAGTACTTTTTGGATATTATCTATATGTAAAAATTATACTACCCGCAACTTAATGAATTATATACGAAGTAACTGGAACGACCACGGCTATATGAGACACTGAGACAAAAAGTTTTTTTAGAGTGACAACATACAATAAATGCTAAGCATTGCAATCTTTCTCTCTCTAGTCCTAATCACCTGTGGTATTCTGTGAATTTAATACTTTAAGGAGATTGTCATTTGTGATTTGTCATTAAAGTGTTTGTCAATGTTGTCAGTAGCACCTCCTGCGCAGTGTGCTCTCTCTACAAAAAATATCAATATTACTTTGCATATATAGATCATTGCCGTTAATAGGTCTTACGAGAATCTCTCAGTTAGTGCCCTTTTTAGCCTATTAACCTTCCCATCATTTTTGACGTTGGTCAAAGCTGTCACATTATTTATTGATCCAGGAGACGATGTGAAGCCTTCCAAAAAGGCGCCACAAATAAAATTACCTTATTTGAAAAAAACTTGCTTGCGATTAAACTCTTTTCAAAAAAAAATCTCTATATCGTTATTTAAAGTTGTGGTAGTACATTTACATAGATAGGGTTTTTGGCCACTGTGTGCCGATAAATCAATGTGACGACACGGGTCAAACGTGTGGGGACGATATACGCCAATAAAATAATATGCATGTGTTTAAAAATAACCAATCAGGACATTTTATACTAAATTCCGCAAGAAGGACACTCTTATGTACATTTGATATTGCCGTTTCTTAATCTTTGCATCAAGAATTGGAAATTACCGTGGGTATTAGAATATTACTCTACTGCAAAACTGTAAAACATTAAAAACAATGTGATGCAACTGGGTCAATTTTGCATGTAGCCTTTTGTTGCTTTTTGTTTAATAAAATTATCTCTTTCCATTACCTTTCTATGGCATTTGTATGTAAAATGATGAGTTCAAGAAATTACATAAATACAATGTAGGTACATATAAGTAATATATGTTTATATAAAATATTATTTCTTTCACATTGAAATTTTTGTATATCTGTTTTAATAATAACAGTTTTGACATGTTTTACCGAGTGTATTATATTTTTTTACATATTTGACATTTTTTAAAATTTTTGACGGTTTTTGAAATTTTGTAAAAAATTTTGACGTCTTAGTTTTTTTTTAATTTTTACACTTTTTTACTTGCTTCGATCTAGAGGGGACATACGCTAGTAGTTGTGTAAGCTAGATAGGAGTGGCGGGGACGTACGGAAGGGTCAGCGAATTCATCAGTCCCCACTCGCTCTGACTTGGGAACATTACGTGCAGCTATGATGCACTACCAGTGAAGTAAAGGGAGCGGAAAACTCCTCCTTTTCGACAGTTTTTCTTTACCTCGTCCTACACGTGTCACTCAAATGTCCGCTTTTCGGAGCCTTAAGGTATTTAGACCTTATTTTGTTGAGCAACTCTGTAAGGAAACTTGCCGGCGTCGTGGTCTCATTTTCGAAAGTATTTTAGTAATGATTATTATAACAGAGTGTTATTGAATAAGATCCTATAATTGAACATGGGAATTGTAGGATCCATTTTGAGAAAAAACTTGGTATATACACATGTCCTAAACGTCTCAACTTTTGAGATTCAGGTGTTAAATATTTTTAAAAAACCCTCTTTTTATTAGTAGGGACTTATTCGAATTAAATCTGACTTTATTTTGACAGATTTACAAAGGAATCTGACAGCTGACCCCTTAAAATCGACACTGATAAATCCGGTTCTTAAATACACAAAGGCTGAATTTTGAAAGAAAGCTGCTTGTTTTTATATGTAAATCTCATGGACGCACCCAGGGGGGGGAGCTTTGGGGCCCGAGCCCTCTCAAGCCCAGATTTTTTTATATATTTTTCACATATTTTATGAATAAACCCAAGACAAATTCCTGGGTGCCTTACTGTAAATCTCTCACAATACTGCCAATTTTAAAATAATGTCAGGTTTTATTCCAATAAGTCCCTATTATCTGTGATACGGCTCTAGATAGTTATGCGAGCAGTGGTATACACATTCGATTCATCAAGAGGTATTTTTCGAAATTTAACATGGTTTTTTATTTCAACCAGTAGCGTTCTTGCGAAAATAACCTCGGTATTTTTGACAACTGTTTTTTATAAAAATTATTTTCAGAATTCTTATTTATCTTTGAGCAAATGGCAATACTTTTTCTTCTTCTAATGTTTTTTTGTTTGAAGTCTCTTATATATGCATGATGTGGTATGATGTGCGAGCACTTCGTGGTGTTACCTGGGGATCTGACCACCATCTGGTAAAAGCAAAAATATTATTCCCTTTAAGAAAAACAAATAAGGACGAAAGTATTGGAGAAAATGAAAACCTAGAATGCATCGGACAATCAAAAATACAACCTTAGAAGTCTAGAAATCGAAAGTACTCAAAGATTGTATCAGAACCGATTAGATAAAAAATTAATAAACACAGAACACTTATTTGAAGAGATATATACAAACATAATAAAAAGCTTAAAGGAGGCAAGCATCGAAGCTGTTGGATACCAAGATAATAGAAATAGCAGGAAGATGTGGTGGACGGAAAAAATACAGGAAATGGTCAAAGAGAAAAAACGCACATATTTGAAATGGCTCAGTACTAAAGAACAAAGAGACGTAGAAATCTACAGGGAAACCAGAAGACAGCTAAGAAATTTGATACACACAGAAAAAAATTAAATGTTTGAGTGCAAATGCCACGATATAAATACACACGTAGGAGGTAGGCAGAGTTCTGAAGTATGGAAATTCATTTCTACAGTAAAAAACCCAACAAAAGAAAAAGTAAACATCCAGATCATCAAACCAGAACAATGGACAGAACACTACAAAGGACTGCTGCAGGAAACGAGACCCGAATATCTGGGAGCCTCTTCGAGGAGAGATATAGAAGTACACGGGAGGAAGTAATCATCGAAAAAGAAATGATAAAGAATAGTATTAAAAAGCTTAAATCCGGAAAAGCTAGCGGACGTGGAGGAATATATGCTAAAATGCTCAAATATGGATCAGAGAAACTAATCGAAAATCTCACATATATTATCAATCAATGCATAAACGGACATCCAGTACCTGATGATTGGAAAATTGCATTCATATCCTCAATACATAAAAAAGGAAACAAGCTGGATTGCAACAATTACAGAGGAATTTCAGTAACCAGTACTCTAAGTAGATTGTACGGTAGGATTCTTAGAGATCTAATAGAGAATGATTTTCATGAACAAGAAGAAGAAGAAGAGCAAGGTGGGTTTCGTGCAGGCAGATCTTGTAGTGATAATGTTTTTTGTCCTAAACAAGTAATTGAGGAAAGGAGCGCCAGAAATATAGAGACTCATGTTGCCTTTGTGGTCCTACAAAAAGCATATGATACCGTTCCAGTAGAAAAACTATGGACAGTGTTAGAGCAGACTAATATCAATCATACATACATAAAAGCGATAAAAGCTAAAATTAAAATTGGAAATCGACTTTCAAAAGAATTCCTGGTAACAAAAGGCTACCAACTCTTTTTAAAATATATATCGCAGTAGCTCTAAAAAACTGGAAACGTAAAGTGCACGGCATGGGAATACAACTTAACGACCGATTTACCATATACACACTACAGTTTGCTGACGACCAAGTAATTGTGGCTAATGATAAAGAAGACATGGAGTATATGATGAGAAAGTTAATGGAAGAATACCAAAAGTGGGGATTAACAGTGAACGTGGACAAGACACAGTACTTATGTATTGGAAACGAATCCAGTGAGTTAGAACTAGACAATGGACAAGTAATATCTCCATGCAATGAGTATGTATACTTGGCTGTCACATTTGATAAGACGGGAATAGACTGTAAAGAACTGGAAAAAAGAATAGTAAAAGCAAAAACGGTTATGGGATGTCTTAACAGTATTTTATAGAGCAGAGAGATAAAAAAGAATGTAAAATTTAACATATATGAAACAATGTTGAAAAGCACGCTGTTGTATGGAATAGAGACTTGTCGCGTAGCAGAAAAATACAAAACAAAGATGGAAAGTGTCGAAATGGAAGCAATAAGAAGATCAATGAGAATATCTAGAACAGATCACATAAGAAATGAGATCATAAAAAAAAGAATGGGAATCGAAGGAAGCATAACGGATGACATCACTAAAAGACAACTGATATGGTACGGCCATGTACAAAGGATGAACGACGAAAGATTACCAAAGCAGGTCCTAGAATGGCAACCAATAGGGCGCAGGAAAAGAGGGCGTCCTAAACTAGAATGGCAACAGTCAATCCAAAGATCAATGAGTCAAAAAAATCTGAAAGAAGATTATTGCCAGGATCGAAGGAGGTGGAGAATAGGCGTCGGACAACGTAGAAAAACCTTCTAAACCGACTAAATAATAATAATATGCATCTCGCTAGACCCTTTAGGGTCCATTCCTAAATTACGTAATGCACAGGGTAAGGGTGAGGAGATTTAGCCTTACCTAATTCTTACATGTTCCCTTATGAGAAAAAAATAATAAATTACCGAAAGCACACGACACGAACGCCACTGATTAAAATTGATAAAAATCTATGTTATAAATCAGAAAATGACTCTTAATTTCTGTAAATACCATACAGTTGCCTAAATATAATGGAAGTTTACTGGACGTCAATTGTAGGTCCATTGCACGTTCTAATACGTCCATTGGACGTCAATATTATATTCATTGCACGTCCATGCCATGTCCGATTTTGGATGTGCAATGGACATTAGCACAATGGACGTCTAGTAAACATCCTAGATGTTCGGGACCTAGAATGGACGTAAAATGGACGTCCATTGAACGTCCTGTGCTATCTGAGACCCTGTATTTTAAAGGTATTACTCTGAGAGGCTTAGCAAATCGACAAACAAACAAAAAGACAGCTAGTCCATTGTTAACGATTTGAGGCAAAGTACGGGAAAAAACTCGTTGTCAACTGAAATTGATAGCGAGACCTTGAATAATTACTACTGCACTATTGCAGACAGAATAACTGAAGGCTTGCCTACGGATTATGATTCACTTGTATACATGAATCATGTCAATATTGAAAATAGCTTTTTCGTTTTACCAACAGTTGCTCTTTAGTGTTTAACAACAGCCATTAATTTCTCTTAGGAGTCAGGGATCCTTCCAGCAGAAGTAAAAAGGGCGAAGATCATTCCAATCCACAAAGGTGGAAAAACAACCAAGGAAGCAAACTACAGACCTATCTCACTACTATCCACTATCAAAAATTATTGAAAAACTTAAAAAAATAGAATGATGGCTTTCTTAATGAAAAATAATATTCTTAGCCATAACCAATTTGTCTTTCAGGAGTAGAAAGGCACTAATGATGCGATCTTTAGATTTCTGGAGTGTGCTTACAATTCGACCAATGATGGTGAGGCTGCGACTGCAGTTTTTTGTGACTTGTCTAAAGTCTTTGATTGTGTGAGTCACAACATTCTGCAGCTAAGGCTTCGGCATTATGGTTTCAGTGAAGTAGCTCTGGATTGGATTATGTCTTTTCTACAAGGCCGATCTCAAAAAGTTTTTCTTAACAATCAATAGTCCTAAAATGCAGAAACATAACTTGCGGTGTTCCACAGGGCTCAGTACTTGGTCCCCTGCTTTTCCTAATGTATCTCAACGACTTGTGTCAAATGAATGTGGGAGCAGAGCTGGCTGTTTTTTCAGACGACGTAACTTGTCTCTGGCACTGCGAAGGTGTGGAAGGACTAAGGGGAGTAGTTTCTTCATGATTGGTATAAATTAAACGTTGGTTTGATTGATAAGAGCAAACTTATGGAATTTTAATGTTCAATGGAAGGACTAATATTAGCAAACAATCCTTTACAATAGGAAAAGGACACAAAAATCCTATGCGTTTTCATTGATGAAAAGCTAAATTTTGAGGCACATATAACTCCATTGAGAAAGAAGATCGCATCAGGGTGTTTTACTGTAAGAGTGGTTCGGAGAGAGCTTGGGGTGGAATTGGAGAGAAATGTATACTTTGCCTTACTTGAATCTCATTTACGCTATGGAATAGCATTCTGGGGTTCATGTAGTAACACATTGTTTGAGTCTGTTTTTCGTTATCAGAAGAGAGCTATCAGGGCTATGTTGCAATTAAAGCAAACTGATTCTTGTAGACCGTATTTTCAAAATTGTAGGATACTTACTCTAATTTCCTTATACATTCTAGAATCAGTTAGTTTAATCTTTAAAAATATACACATGAAAGATTATAACTACCATCATTATCACAACACTACGCAGACAAGTAGTCCATCTTCCAATCCCTAGTTCAACAATGATACAGAAATCCATTATCTACGAAATTAGAAATTTTTTTAATAAACTTCCATTGCAGTTCCGAGAAATTAATGTATATAATTGCTTTAGAACTGCTATTAAGGAATATCTTTTAGAACAGGGTTTTTATACCTTGGAAGAGTTTTATATAGTAACTAAAAAAAGAAATTGTTTTGTTTTATATATTTTTAATATTTTTAAATATTTTGTATTGTTAATTTTGTTTTTTTTAATGCTTTTGTTTTAATCTTTTTTGATGTCTTACTGTTTAGGTTTAATTAATAAGTGTAAACGTCCTTGTACCTATTTGTTTTGCTTTGCTTGTTTTTTATTATTGCATGTCCTACTTATTCTTTGCTAAAATTCCTACTTATTTTTTGCTAAAAATTGTCTAATATTTTAACAATTTGTACTTATTTTTATTAGTGTTACTTAATTATAATTTTAGACAACATATTTTTTAGTTATAAGACTGATGCTTTGTCAACAAGATTTTTTTTATTTGAAACTAAAGCTTTTTCTGACTCTGACTTTGACTCAGAGGTGGGACGCTTACATATATTTACAAAGAAAGTTCTTATCTCAAATTAGATATACCTAAGAATCACTTCCTTCAATATTAGCAACTTATTTATTAACAACCTGTATAATAAAAAATCTTAAAAGAAAAAATTACACGGTTGGAAAAAAATCTTTATATTTAACTTTAGTTAGGAGACTTTTAAAACAAGGTATCACTCGACCCACTCTTCTTTTTCTAATAAATAATCACTTTATCTGATAGCATCAAGGGCGAATTTATCAGGCGAAATAGGCAGCTACGTAGGTCGACAGACTAATGGCGCGGCAAAATTTTTAGAAGACGAAAACACGAAGAAGTTTTATTTTAATGACAGTGTTGGTAAAGAAGCATTGTTTTCACCCATTAATTTACCTACTCATAGCAGATCTCAAAATACGCTTTGCTTTCCAACGTGTTCATGAGCGACTTTTTGGCTTAACAGAAAATGACTTTTAATCTCAGATGTTTTATCTCTATGATTGGTTAAACTCTCTGCAATATGATTGGTGCCGGTCGGCTGAGCTTAAGTTGGTTTTTGCTTAACATATGATGTTGTGCGCTGTTGTAAAAATAGCTCGCGCTTTTTGTGATAGTAAGTACATTTTTTACATACTTTTCAAAATTTTGTTTACATTGAACAATCACTGGGGGTATGTATTATTTATAATTAAACGCGTTGCCCGTAAAATTAGCCTTTTATTGTATATGATTGTTGTTTGAATTTAACTGATGGTTTGGGGCAAAACGCAGTTTTTTCATGGGGGTAAAACGGGGTAACTTGTTATACCTGATAACCCATACCCCATTTTGGCCTAAAAAAAAATTTGTTTGGGGCAAAATGGTTTGTTTGGCACGATTACTGACAGTTGTATTTTATGTTGTTTTTGCAAAAAAATGGGCGTAAAATTCGTGTAGGAGAGTCGACAGCGATGACCAGGTCGCTGTAATTCTTTATATATTTTGTAAATACTAAATGTAATTATTATAAATGTATTTTTTATTACAACTTTTTATTTCTTAAATAAATATTTTAATCTTGGTTAGTATTTTAATAAATAAAACTTGCTACATATAGGTACCCCATTGTACCCCGTATGTGGGGCAAAATGGGGCGCAAAATCAACTTTTTAGAAAAGTAAAAGTATGATGAAGTTCTAAATCGCTTAAGGTGAAAATTAAAACATAAAGATAACATATCTAGCCAACTAATTCCAAATGACGAGTGGCAATGGTGTTCATTTAGTAGGAGAAATAAGCCTTTAAAATTAAGTATCCCTTATTGCCCCCCCTTTCCTCTACTCTATCTGAAAGATCATTATTAACACTGTAAAGAATTAAAAACAACTTTAGATCGACAAGCAAATGTAAATGAATTCCAAAGACAAAATGGAGTGCCCATTTTGTCTTTGAAGTGCCATGTCAGAAAAGATATAAATTTTGACGGAAATATTAACTTTACCAAGAAAATTTAAAAAAAACCCTTTTTGACTATATTTTGTTTATTATTATTTTTAATTTAGAATTATTATTCGTGAAAATATTTTTGTTTTTGATGATTTATTTTTTAAATAAGCCAGTTATAAATATGTTACAAAATTATACAAAAAATATAGTGGGAGGAAGCGGCAATTTACCTTAACGCGGCCCTGATCGTATGTGTTCCAATTAATGTTAAAGTTTTCCCATTTTTAATAAACAGCTAGTCGCATTTAAAAAATAATAACTTAATTAGGAATGATGCCTTCCTATTCTGGATGTATTTTTAAAATAATATAAAACTTTTGACAATTTTCCTTAAACGTGAAAAAACTAAAACAAACGCGGATGCCGCTAGTAATTTTCAATTAGGCAGGCTCGCGTTAAAAAGAAAACAAAGAAGTTCAGTTAGAACGCTACCTAGTTCTGCAGTAAACTGAATACAAAAATATTTGCGCTGAGATAACTTACACCGTGTTCAATCAAAACTGCTCTCGACCGCTTAGACGCTCCTTGCTGGAGCAGATTTTTACCTTCCTAGCCCGCATAGTAATGACTAGAGAAGGTACTATTTTCGACGAAAATTTGTTTTTTTTGAGGTAACGCCAAAAATGTGTTATTTGGATGTATTTTGACCTATCCTAGCAATATCGTCGTGATGTCTGTCTGTGTGTGTATGTATATTATTTCTGTCCGTAACACTATAGCTTCCAAACCGCTGAACCGATTTTTATACAATTTTTAGGTAAAATAGTGTTCGGCACTCTTACGAGCCGATTAGATTTTGGCAGCGGCGTAGCATGGGGGGGCGCGGGGGGTTCGTCCCCCCCCCCCGCCCCGAGGGTAGTGGCGCCCCATAGGTGGCCGAAGCGCCCTCAGCTTTATTAAGTCGGGCCGGTAACGGCCACTTGAGTGGGTGCCAAAGAAAACTAACGACACGAAGACCTTTTTTTTTGGTCGCAAGATTCGTGAGAGGCGCCCTTGTGACTTATCGGCCGCCCCCTCACACATGATGACCTTTTTTTTTTTTTGTCGCAAGATTTTTCATCAGTTTTTAGAGGCGCCCTTTTTAGCTGTCGCCCCCCCCCGCCCTATCGGGCACGCTACGCCGCTGGATTTTGGTCAAAATCCATTAATGCTAATGACAATTAAAAATTAAAAAAAATGCAAACTTTTTAACGGAGCATCGTCTCAATACACTGTTTTCGGAATATAGTACTATATTTTGCTCAATAATTCGTATTATAACCAAAAACTTCTTGCGAGCTTTAGTTTCTGAGATATTTACAAAAAAACTATTTTCAAGGCTTATATATTATCATGGCTTCACTTGAATAGGTGTTAATAGGCTAGCTAGCAGATCCGTCATGGGTTCATTTATTTTTCCACAAACCCTGAAAATATTTGTTTTTATTTTTAACATTTTTTAAACAAGCAAACCAATGAATTTTAAAAATTAAGACTACGTTTTTGCGCAGCAAATACCTCAATTTCTTGATTTAATAACAAGAAATCCAATAAATATTTTGGCTCGTCTTCAGAACTTGACCCAACGGCATTATTTTGGGCTTTCTTTTAGGTTTTCTATTATTTTGTTGCACAGAAACGAAACCAGAAAAAACACTCCAAAACACAATGAAATTTCCGTCTCAGGACTGAAAGCAAGCGAGATCTGTCTGCGCTAGATTTGGGAGCAAGTGTTTTGCCTAATCAAACAAATGAACCTTAGTGGGAGCGACGCTACGCTTAAAACAAACAGACGACTCTTTTTGAGATTGATCTCGGATCGCGTGGGAGCCTTTTTAATCAACACAACTTGTACACTGTTAGGCAACCCAACAAACTTAATAACAGCAATATAGTAAGTCGTTTTTAGAGACAAGTGTGTTTCCTAAAAATTTTAAAGTAGCCATAGTAAAGCCTCTTTACAAAAAAGGAGATCCAACCAACGCTCGTCATGAATTTTCGCCCCATTAGTTTATTAACTTACTTTTCAAAACTTTATGAGAAGAGCATGTATGACAGGCCTTACTTTTTTTCTTAAAAAATATAAAATTATTCATCCATCTCAAAACGGTTTCGTGAAAGGAAAGTGTTTGTAAACTGCACTTTTCTGGTTTTTGTATGAAATAAATAAAATAATAGACATCTTGCAATGTACAACCGAACCGAACCGAACCGAACCGAACCGAATTGATCTGAGTAGGTCTTTCGATTCTTTGAGCCACGATATTTTACTTAAAAAATTGAAATTTTATGGTATTAGAGGCGATGCACTGCATTGGTTAAAATCATATTTGCAGGGCCGGACTCAGAAAGTAAAAATTTCGCAGATATCACGTTGGGTATACCCCAGGGCTCCATACTTGGACCTTTCCTCTATGTATTATATGCCAAAGATTTGAGGAGTGCATTACGGGATTTACCCATTATTTTAATGTCTTACGCCGATGATACTAATTTGATAATTAAAATCGTAACCCCAGAAGGCATTGAACCAATACTT
Organism: Aspidapion aeneum; assembly: GCA_963576565.1. Classification (NCBI taxonomy): domain Eukaryota; kingdom Metazoa; phylum Arthropoda; class Insecta; order Coleoptera; family Brentidae; genus Aspidapion; species Aspidapion aeneum. Next base: position 74,464,665 of record OY755044.1, read on the forward strand.
AATTTGGTTTTCTCAGGCAAAAGTATGTATGGCAAAAAATAAGTTAGTTCATACAATCAGTACAATCAAAATTAAATCTTGAATTTATTTACTTGTCTGGTTCAAAAACAAAATTTCTTAAAGGTGTCAAACTTTTGTGTTTTTTGTTGATAGCCATTTAAATTAAAATTCGTACATCGATAGTTTAAGTAAAAACCTCTCATCTGCTTCTTTTGAGTTAAGGATTAACGGAGTCAATATAGCGCCACATTTTTTAAATTTCTGTATTAGTTAAATTTTAACTCCCACTTAAATTACGGAATTATTCACTGGGGCAGAGCGACTAATGTACAAAGAATTTTTATTCTACAGAAGTATCCTATCAGAATCATAAAAAAGTTGAAGTTTGGGGAAACTTGTCGTCAAGCATTTAAATAATTAAAATTATTAACTGTCACTGGACTATACAAGGTGACAATTTAAAATGGATCCACCTGGATTTTCTCGAAAATTATCAGGAAATTAAAAGAACGCCGAAACAAGTCGATTTTGTTTCTAAGGGGGACACTTTTTGGCTATTTTGAAATCTTTGTAGCATGAACCCCCTTTGAGGGGTATACTTTACTCCAGTGGCGGCGCGTGGTAAAAAGCTTTGGGAGTGCACACCAAAAAAAAAATATATTTTTTTGCAAATAATTAAAAAATTAGATATTTAGTTAGATATTAGTTACCTACCTATTATTATTGAAATTATAAATAAATAATACATATATCATACCTAGTTTACATATTTTCTCTTCTAATGGCAAAGATGAAAATTTAATTGCCTAAATATTGCACGCTAATGCTATCAGAATTAGAAACTTCCGCCATTTTCGTAAATACCATATCGTCGAAATCAAAACAAACCGCCAGCGCCCGACCGATAATGCCAAATTAGTGGTGTGCAAATACTATCTACTCGATACTTTAATATCTGATACATGGGCGGATTCGAAGTAATCGAATCCTTCGACGCCAAATACTCGTTATACGAATCCCGAATGGGACCGAAGCCGAAGTGTTACTTTCGTATCAATTGTATCGGCATCGGCCGTATGAATAACGAGTTTGGAGTACTTGTAATCATTTGGATTGATATTTATTTACTTATATTATTAAATGAACTATTGCGTATACGTATACGATTGACAACATAGAAAATATCAGTATTTATTGGATTTACCGATAATATAATGATTACTTCTTACTTACTTCTACCGAATCCAAAAATCTGATACTCGAATAGGAAGTATCAGTATCTACTCGATACTTGGAAAAGTAATCGTTGCACATCACTATGCCAAATTGTCTAAGCGCACTAATTAAACGTGCCCGTGAGCTGCTCTAACATGCACCGCAAACTATGGGCGCGGGAGGTGTCACGGGGGTGCGGGCGGCATCGAGGCTAGTTTTTGTATACGCGCTGTGCCGAAGGACGGTTCAGATTCTATGTATTGTAAAATTCTATTGGGAAATGTCGTCCTCTCTTTCTATGTTTCGTAATTAGAATGCGAAATAACATCTACGGTGCAAATAAAAGTGAATAACTAGATTCGAACTAAACTATATAGCGCATCCGACATGCACCACAGGTGGTTTGAACACGAATACAAACACATACAAACCGGGCATTGATTTGTAGGTAATATTCCAGTCTTTAGTGAATTCCGTTTGGGGTAATTATTAAATAAATTAAAGAATGATCAAATTTTAATATTTTTTTAAGTAAAATTTGGAAGTGCACGTGCACATGTGCACTTATGGCGAAACCGCCCTATATTTTGAATAAGGAAAGTGGGTCTAGTTATACCTTGTTTTGAAGCTCTCCTGCATGTCTTTACAACCGTGTAAAAATTTCGAAAATCCATCGATTAGTTTTCAAGATATTTGCTTTCAATTTCCAAATTAAACATGGAATGATAAAATACAAATTAAATCTGAAAAATATAAAATTCTAATAAAATTGAGAGCAATTATCTCAAAAACTAATGGATAGATTTTTGAAATTTTTACACGGTTGTAAGGACATTCAAAAGGCCTTTAAAACAAGGTATCACTAGACCCACTTTCCCTCTTCAAAATATAGGGGTAAGGTATAAAAAGTGTCCACCTTGCAAACAAAACCGACGTGTTGCGGCGTTTTTTTAATTTCTTGATAATTTCCGAGAAAACCCAGGTGGTTTCTTTTTAAATTGTCACCTTGTATATTTACGAACTAGTGTGTTTTGTTCGAAATAATATATCTCTATTCCAAAAAAACAACAACTTATTATTATAACTTAAATAAAAAACAATTGTGTACCGATCAGCGTTCTACAGCTCTGTATCAAAGGGGGCCTATTGTAATGACTGTGTATTAGCTCACACTACTATTATACTATAGTACTGTGTGTTCGTGCAACTTTAATTTTAAATTCAAATTTTGCGCCAAATTCCCGTATTCGGAAAACCCACACAATTTCAATTTGATTGGCACAAGCAAAACGCCAGCGCCATCTACAAAAAATGAATCTGCGCAAAGAGGCGTAACCAAAAAAAAGATTCGTCTGTCGTATTCTATCGAGATCACCACGCAGCATGGTGATAAATTCTATTAACCAAAAAATCCAATAAAATTCTTAGAAAATCAAACTAAACCATTACACAAACAAGTGATTCTAGTGTGGAGCGACTGCAACGACTGGGCCAGCGAGAGGAGCTCCTCTGGACGACGGAAACAGCTGAAAAGGTGAGTGCCAATCCTCTATATTGTCTTTGTGTGGCTCGGAAAAATTAAAATTTTACATCGTCCTTTTAAGGATTTTTGCACCCAGATTTTATAAAACGGCCAGCGCATACAGTCCCGCTGCTCTACCAAACTCAAAACACAACATTTTCTGGTCCCACGACCCAGATAGTTTTTTAAAATTTGTTTGCTAGAAATATTAGATTTTTTCGCCTCGCCATTTTGGTTCATTTGTTGCCGTGTGCGGTTTAGAAAGGAGGTTCCGTCCCCCCTTGCGTGGCTTAACGGTGGCTCCACCCACATTTCATTGCAGCCGAAATTGGCACTTCGTACGTCGTTTGTTTTGATTCAAAAATCGAAATTTGTTTAAATAATAGTTATTTGTTTAAATAATATGTTATAGTTATTCAAAACAACAAAAGTGCTTGTGAGTTGAATGCTTTATTCTTATTTAACAGGTAAACAAACACATCTGGTAGAATTAGTATTTACCTGTAAATTATAAGTAAACGGTAGTAGGTACAATTTGTTTTCTGTGCATTTATTTTGGGAGAAAAATCGCGACCTAGGATAACAGTTTTTGCATTTATTCGAGAAATCGATAATAAAATATATGCTGTCGAACTCTTTTGGACTGATTAAAGTCAATAGGGGTCAAGTGTTAGTTTTATTCCTTTTAAATATTTTTTATTTTTTTAATTAACAATATGTCGTTAAAAAAGCTTGAGAATCAACGCAAAGTTTCAATATCTCGTATTACGGAAACGTATAACTTGGGAACAAAAGCTAAATCAGATAGTTCTTCCTTGCCAATTTTTAAGGCGTTTTACGAATCGTTAGATGATCACTATGAACAATTTAAAAACATTCATAATGACATCATAGGTCTCTTGAAAGACGACGACAATGATGAGTTCGAAGTACAAGACAAAATTAGGAAAGATACGGATCTATTCTACCACCAAGCTAAAGTTCTTTTTTCGAGTTTATGTTCCGATTCAGTTCATTCAAATTTCACCCCCGCAACTTCACACTATTCACGTAGCGATGATCTGGGCCCTTTAAAGGTACCTTGCTTTAATGGAAACGTAAAAAAGTGGCCAACCTTTTACGATGTTTATTCTTGTTTGGTTCACGAAAACTCTAATTATTCCGATATAAGGAAATTTCAACATTTGCTAACCTTCCTTGAGGGCGAACCACTTAATATTTTAAGTTCTATTAAATTAACGGCAAGTAATTACGCAATCGCCTGGAAGGTATTAACAGATCGCTATCAAAATAAAAGACTTTTAGCCAGTACCTACTGGAACTCAATCTACTATGCAAATTCTTTAAAGGGAAACCAGTCAGCAAAGGATCTTAGAGTCTTGGTAGATACCTTTTCCGAGAATATTGCGGCGCTCGAAAATCTTGAATTTCCAGTAACGTCGTGGTGTTTTTGTTTATTTTCAATTTTATTATCAAAAATCGATCAAACCACAAGAACCGCTTTCGAATTAAAGTATAGTACTACCGAGATTCCAACATATCAAAATCTAATTCAGTTTCTTATTAACCAATGCCGTGCTCTTGAAACAGTACAGCTATCTCCCCAAAATACGCAAATGCAACCTTCGACTTCAAAACAACAAAAACCAAATTATTCGAATTCTAGTAACCACAAATATAATTCTTATTCAAATAATCAGTACAAATCAAGCCCTCCATCAAATTTTTTAGCGCATACGCACTCACAAGTAGCAAATAAACAATCCAATATTCAATTTCGACAAAACCAACAACCCTATAAGTGCAAATTATGCAATAATTCTTTTCATCCACTTTCCCAGTGTGGTGTTTTTATTTCCAAATCTCCTTCAGATCGTTTTACTTATGTAAAACAACAATCGTTATGTATCAACTGTTTACGTTCAAATCATCAAGTAATCGACTGCAGTAGTACCTACAACTGCAGGGTATGTCGACATAGGCACCATAGTCTTATTCATCTATCGCAAACGACAGATTCAATCCGTCAGAATTCAAGTCAATCCTTTGTTAATTCAAGCCAAATTTCAAATCAAAATTCGAACTTAAATCAAAGTTTTAATTCAAATCAAGTGGCCGTGCCTAGCACAGGCACAAACTTATCGTATCAGAATTCAAATTCAAGTCTTAGCCAACAGAACCCTAGTTTTGTTCAACCCAGTTCAAATTCAATTCAAATCAATTCGAATCCAAATACATCTACAAATCAATACTCTTCGTTATCCACCTTGACGCCCCGTACGACAGTGCTTCTAGCGACTATAAAATTAGAGGTACTCGATAGTCGGGGTAACTACCAACCTGTCCGAGCACTTCTGGACAGCGGTAGCCAAGCTAACCTGATAAGTGAAGCTTGTCTTAACAGGTTAGGCTTGCCAAGAAACAAAATTTCGATCCCTGTTCTGGGACTAAATCAATCTTCGTCGGCCACTAACGGCATTTCTACTTGCACTATTCGAGCTTTAGGCCAACAAGAGCCTACCTTTTCTATTCAAGTCTTCGTTTTACCGAAACTCTGTTCGAATATGCCCTCAATACAGGTAGATTCATCTAATTGGAGTCATATTTCAAATCTAAAGCTTGCAGATAACCAATTTTACAACCCTGGTCCAATTGACTTACTCTTAGGTGCACAACTTTACACAGAAATCGTCCAATCAGGACGAATTCCAGGACCTCACGGCCTACCCTCCGCTTTTGAGACAGTTTTTGGGTGGGTCTTGATGGGCCAAACTCAAAGCATAAATATTTCACCTCAAGTCAATTCGTACTTTACTTCCTGTGAGCAGTCTCTCGACTTTAATATTCGCAGATTTTGGGAACTAGAATCAATTAAGTCAAAAACGTTTCTCTCACCCGAAGAAAAAAGATGTGAAGAGATTTTCCAAAAAACTACCACTAGAGATATTTCGGGCCGATTTACTGTAAATTTGCCTTTTCGTCACATTGACCCTCCTGACCTAGGAGACACATATTCAGTGGCCTACCGTCAATTTTTGTCTCTCGAATCTCGCTTAATAAAAAATTCAAATTTCTATAGTATGTACTCGGATTTTATGAGAGAATATCTCAAAAACGGGCACATGTCTTTAATTTCAAGATCCGAACCTAGACCTCAGTTATGTTCTTATTTACCACATCACGGAGTCCTTCGTCTTGACAAATCAACGACTAAACTCCGGGTGGTTTTTAACCCCTCGATTAAGGGTTCGAAAGGCCTAAGCATGAACGAAACTCTTTTAATAGGACCAAAATTACAAGCCGATATTTCCGAAATTCTATTAAAATTCAGATTTTATTCTATCGTATTTTTGACTGATATAAAACAGCACTTTTTACAAATTCAAATCAATCCAATTCATCGGGACTACCAAAGGCTACTTTGGCGATTTGATCCCAATGAACCCCTGCAGGAATACAGGCTTAATACAGTGACGTTTGGTGTTAGTTCAAGTCCCTATTTAGCTATTAGAACTCTTAGAGAACTAGCCATCCTGGAGGCTAAGAATTATCCTGAAGCATCCCAGGTCCTTTTGAATAACATTTTCATGGACGATATTTGCTGTGGAGCTAACTCTCTAGAAGGTGCTTTATCACTTCAAAAGGATCTCATAGCGTTGCTTAAATTGGGGAAATTTGAATTAAGAAAATGGGCATCAAATAATCCGAAACTTCTTTCACATTTGTCGCCCGCTGATTGTCAGATCCCTGTTACCTTTGAAGACGATTCTTCAACATCGATTAAGGTGTTGGGCCTTCAGTGGCACCCTTCTACAGATACTTTTACCTATTCTTGTACCCCTTGTGAAAAACCTTGCACCAAAAGGAATATTTTATCGGCTATCGCTAAAATTTGGGATCCTATAGGTTTCTTATCGCCTGTTTCATTTTTAGCCAAAGTGATTATGCAAAAACTTTGGTTATGCAAAACTGATTGGGATGAAATACCCCCCGATCCAATCAAAACTCTTTGGAATCAATTCAATAATCAATTAACCACTCTTTCGAATCTTTGTATACCTAGACATATTTTTTCGAATAATATTCAACGATGTCAATTGCTAGGTTTCTGCGATGCATCCGAGCTAGGATACGCTTCTTGCGTATACGTTCGCGTCGAATTACCAAATAAAATTATCAAAACTGCTCTAGTCATGGGCAAGTCAAGGGTTGCTCCCTTACACACTATTTCAATCCCACGTTTGGAACTACTTGGAGCTACTCTATTAGCTGATTTACTCGAACTAGTTATTCGCACCTATTCATCATTACTCGTAATCGATGAAATTCTTGCGTTCTCGGACTCACAGGTCACGCTTCATTGGGTCACATCTTCACCTCACAAGTGGAAGACCTTTGTGGCAAACCGCGTGAGTCGTATTCAAGAAACAATCCCCGAAGTCCCATGGTATCACATTACTTCACTCGAAAACCCTGCCGACTGCGCTAGCAGAGGGTTGTCGCCCAATAACTTAATAAATTACCCTCTTTGGTTTCACGGCCCTCCATGGATTACCTTGCCCACTACGGAGTGGCAAATTCAAAGGTTTATAAATGAACGTTCTTTGGGAGTTCCAGACGAGGTTCTCAAAGAAGAAAAACCGGAAAATTCAGTGGTGCTGACGGCAGAAATTCAAAATCAAAACTTTTTTGATAGATTAATCGATAAAATATCCAATTTAAATACCATTCAAAAAATCATTTGTCATTTTCTAAGACTTATTCACAATCGAAAAACCTCAGTTGACCCTTTATCCGGCGTTTTTTCCGCTTTTGAACTACACAAGGCTCTACTTGTTTTAGTTAAAAGGGTCCAAGAAGAGTGTTTTTCGGATATCATTCAAAAAATTCAAAATACTCAGCTATTACCTAAGCCGTTTCGCAAACTCGCGCCCTTTTTGGACGAATTGGGTTTCCTTAGAGTGGGCGGACGCTTACGGCATTCTCAACTCTCCTTTGAGGCAAAACATCCCTTATTATTGCCGAAATCTCATAGATTAACCCAATTGATCATTATTCAAACTCATAACGAAAATTTACATCCCGGAATAAACACAGTCCAATACTTAATTCGTCAAAAGTTTTGGATTATGTCATCACGTCGAGCTATTCAGAGGGTTTTATTGAAATGTATTCCCTGCTTTCGCTTAAAACCAAAACCTTATACTCCGTACATGTCGGATTTACCTTCTTTTAGAACGTCACAATTAAAATGTTTTTCACACGTTTGCTTAGACTATGCAGGCCCAATCAAGACCTTTGTGGGTCAGAGACGTCGTGGAGCACAAGTTGGTAAATCATATATCGCAGTCTTTGTCGATACTTCTGTCAAAGCAATCCATATCGAGCTTGTTTCGGATTTAACCACAGAGGCGTGCATCGCTGCTTTACGACGCTTTGTCGCTAGACGTGGCACTTGTGTCCAAATCACAAGTGATAGAGGCTCAAACTTTGTTGGGGCTATTAAGGAGCTCCATAATCTTTCGAAATTAGCTTCTGAGAGCTTAAAAATCAAATGGTGTCTTAATAGTCCGGGAGCCCCCCACCTAAATGGTCTAGCAGAAGCAGGAGTCAAATCTATAAAAACACATTTGTATCGGGTCATCGGTGACCAGATACTAACCTTCGAAGAGCTCTATACTCTCCTCGCCCAAATAGAGGCATTACTCAATTCTCGACCCCTTTGTGAGCAAAGCTCTGACCCAAACGATCTTACGTCTTTGACTCCGGGTCATTTCCTCACAATGGAACCCCTTAATTCGTGTCCTGATCCTGACCTTTCTACCCTTAAAGTTAATACCCTTAAGCGTTGGCAACTTATCCAACGAATTCATGCCGATTTCTGGAAGCGTTGGAAACTCGAGTACTTAAATACTTTACAACAGCGTTCTAAGTGGTCGGACCCTTCGGTTGAAATCAAGCTAGATACGCTTGTATTAATTAAGGATGAAACTAGGCCGCCATTACACTGGTTGCTGGGTAGAATAGTATCTGTACATCCTGGTCGGGATAATCACATTCGAGTTGCTACTGTTAAAACACAACACGGACTTTTCACTCGTCCCGTGGTCAAGTTGTGCCCACTACCTTTAGATGCGCACTAAACTCCCAAGCAACTTCTTTTGTTTCGTGTGTCGTTATCTAGAATATATATATATATTTTTTTTTCATTTTTTTCCTTTTGATCTATAAACCTAAAACGGATTTTAATAACCTACCCTTTAAGGTTTTGAATTAACTTATATTTTTTTTTATATAGCCATTTGTTTATTCAATTAATCTCAATGTAAAACTTCGTTTTAAGTGGGCGGAAAATGTTCGTGCAACTTTAATTTTAAATTCAAATTTTGCGCCAAATTCCCGTATTCGGAAAACCCACACAATTTCAATTTGATTGGCACAAGCAAAACGCCAGCGCCATCTACAAAAAATGAATCTGCGCAAAGAGGCGTAACCAAAAAAAAGATTCGTCTGTCGTATTCTATCGAGATCACCACGCAGCATGGTGATAAATTCTATTAACCAAAAAATCCAATAAAATTCTTAGAAAATCAAACTAAACCATTACACAAACAAGTGATTCTAGTGTGGAGCGACTGCAACGACTGGGCCAGCGAGAGGAGCTCCTCTGGACGACGGAAACAGCTGAAAAGGTGAGTGCCAATCCTCTATATTGTCTTTGTGTGGCTCGGAAAAATTAAAATTTTACATCGTCCTTTTAAGGATTTTTGCACCCAGATTTTATAAAACGGCCAGCGCATACAGTCCCGCTGCTCTACCAAACTCAAAACACAACACTGTGAGCTATGGTGATCCTAATTTTTTCGAGAAAAAAAAAGTTGCTCCGATTTCAAAAATTTTATATATCTTTGCGTTTCAGATGATTTTGAAACTTTTTTGGCTTGCCGTCTGTCTGTCTGTAACGACCAACCCGCATAACTTAAAAACCGCTTGTCCGATTTAAACGAAATTTGGTACCTAGACTGGGTCTTGGGCCGTGGTGGTCCCATTTAACCCCAAATGAACGAAATCCACCAAACGCAACCCAAATAAAAGGGTGGGGGTTGATTTCAAAAATGAGAGTTAATGTGAAAATATGGAGTGTGTGATATCAAACGAAAGGTAATTAAGTCTGGAGTTAAACAAAATGAATTTTAAGTTAAAAAAGAAAGGGTGGGGGTAAATGTGAAAAATTAGAGTTTAAGTGAAGATATGGCGTGTGTGATATCAAACGAAAGGTAAATGAGTCTGGAGTTAAACAAAATACATTTTGGTTATTAAAAAAAGGGAGGGGGTAGATTTTAATAATTAGAGTTTAAGTCAAAACATGGCTTGTGTGGTATCAAACGAAAGGTATTTGAGTCTGGAGTTGAATAAAATATATTTCAGTTTTTAGTTATATTAGCTCACACGTACACTATAACTATAGTACCTAGTGTGAGCTTAGGTGCCCATAGATTGGCAGAGTATTTTTTAATGTTTTGCCGAATGAAATTAAGTTAGCGCCCCATCACTCAGCATTTTTAAAAATAAAGTTAAAAATGTATTACTTAAGCCAAGTCCTTATAACCAGCGGCGGCTCGTGTCAATACTGCTGTAAATTTTGAGTCAGTAAAAAAATATACTACTACTACTATGTTTGGAAAACCGAACAGAACCAATTCCCACCCATATTCCGCTATAAAATGAATAGAAATTTATCAAAAAATTCTGTTGAAGTAAATGTATTGTAAAGGGTGTAAATTGCGAGTTACACGACTAACTGATGGCCTGTGCCAGACAAAATTTCTTTGTTTTTGCCCATTCAAACTGAAATGGCCATGAGCCCCATCTCTGTCGCTCATATAGGTTGCGGATAAAATCTGTCTCTGTTCGAAGGAGCCGACAGAAACGTTACTTACACCTTCCATGAGTTCGTGTAGACGCCCCAGGTGGCTCGGCTGCTCTTTCTCTAGGGTGCCAAGGTATTTATACTCGAAATCACCAACTGTTTGCAGCGTGTTCTACACTGCTTTGGGTTTCAATTCATCGCATCGCATCGAGTAGGAGTGTGATCCCCTGCATTGTACAGGGTTATTGCAGAACCACCATTGCTTATAATGTGAGCGATTTTTTTGAACAAATCTGATACATGTATGTGTATGTTAACTTGTTTTTTTTACGACCTGTTATGTCCAAAATATTTTAAAATTGTTTTGACATATATCAATTTTAAAAAAAAAATAATTTTTTAAAAAATAAATCTTTTTCTAGAAAATTTGTGGTGTGGAATTTTTGACTCTCTTTCTATGTAACCATGCATATGAAAATAGACAATTTCTAATCTTATCAAATCTAACCTGATTAAGTGTTAAAATATTTCATTTCCGGTTACCAGACCAGACCGTCGTTAAACTAGTATTATTGGCTGCTTATAGTTTAATTTTAACCTTATTACAGATTCTTTAGAGTAATTTTGAAAAGCCGTCTAATGCTTTTTAATTTCATTGGGAGGGAGCTACGTCAGGCATATAATCAAAGAATTAAAAATCAATGCATATTCATGACATTGATTAAGTTAACAAGAACTTGTTAACTCGGCTCTTCCAGGGCCTTTATTATTGTACACGGGGTATCTTGCTTCTAATTAATTCGCGACTTCTATTTTAGCAGCGGTTCGGCATCGATTCTACTTTGTTAAAATAAAAACTTTGTTCTCAAAATTCCTGAAGATAATAATTATGAAAAGAAGGGTGCAGCAAAATAAACTGTTTTTCGGTTCCGCAAAAGAGTTCTGCTCATTTACTGTAAAAAAAAACATTGTTACTAAAACTACTAAAATGGCAAATGGCTATGCCGTAGATCAGTAGATAAATAAACAAGTAAATAAAAATTAAATTAAAAAAGTGCAGCAAAAGAAAACTGTCTTTAATTTTTGTAGAAAAAACAAATACGCAGTTATCTACTATGCAAAAATTTTATACCCAAAACTACTAAATATAATTGTAATTAAGATAGAGGTGTGCCGGAAAAGAAAACCGTCTAGTTGCTTTTGTACAAAAACTTAAAAACTACCAAATATAATTACGAAAAAAAAAAGGGTGGCAGATAAAACCGTCGTTTGCTCTACACGAAAAATCTGTGCATTTATTGTATTTATTGTGCATTTATTGTACCCAGCCTTTTCTGCTTTTGATTTTTGTAAGATAAAGCAATTAATTGTAATAAAGCAAATTCAAATTCAATTTTATTTTCAAAAATCACAGATTACAAATTTAAGTAGGGGGTACATTTGAACGCGGGGTACATTTGACAACATTTAAATTTACTTCTGTAGAAGGGTGTGCGTACGCAGGCCTTGTCTGTTTAGTTACTCTGCATTGTTTAAGGGGTGAGCAAGTGCTTATTGCTTTTATTTGGATAAACTCATTTTTGCAATAATATTTTTGAGGTGTCGTAACTTTTGCCCGGTAAGTAATTTAATTTTAGTTTCTAGGGCAAAACACTTGTTCGGGAGTGCAGATTTTTTGCATGTTTTGCGACATTCTTGTGTTTACTATTTATTTTATTATCGACGACAATATTAAATATGACTTCTTGGGGCAGATATGAACATAGCCAGGGGGTACAATTGAACAGTGTTTAAACACGTCCAGCTGAGATCATATTTTTTTTAGAAAATGGTTCGTACCAGTGGCGTATATAGAAAAAAGTTTCGGAGGGGGCCCGGGACAGTTTCGAGGGGAGCCGAGACCTTTATGTTTGTATTCATGAAATATGTGGAAAACATCTAAAAAAATCTTAGCTTAGGCCCCAGGCCCCCCCCTTATATACGCCACTGGTTCACACGTATACGAGAAAAAGATCTAAGCCAGATATTGTGGAGGAAGATATGGCTGCCGCAATACGGGCTGTAAAGGAAGAAAATGTGAGCATAAGAGGGGCCGCAGCAGCCTATGGTCTAGTTCACACAGCGTTGTACTACAGATTTAAAAAGGGCGATTTAAGAGAAGGTGAACGAGATTACACCTCAAAATATACTGCTAGACAGGTTTTGACTATACACCAAGAAAACCTATTGAAGGAATAGATACTTAAGTGTTCCAAACTTAGTTATGGTTTGACTTATATTGATATTAGAGAGCTAGCTTATAGTTAACCTAAACTAGTCAAATGCACGCATCCAGAAAATTGGAATATATCCAAATGGCTGGTATAGACTGGCTAAAATCTTTTATGCGACGCCATGAACAGGTGACGCTCAGAAAGCCTGAAAATACCAGTTTGGCGCGTTCAACTAGCTTTAATAAGACAAACGTAATTGAATTTAATTTTTTTTTAAATGTTAAAAAAGAATAGGAGATTTCCTAAAAGCACTTTATTTGTTGAGGCTGGAGTAATGAAACTAAACCAAATCTATGTTATGTCAGTAGTGCGCCTTTTGTGCAAAAATAAACAATATATTTAAGTAAAAGTAAAAGTAAAGTAATGACTTTTAGTACATATTTTTGAGTGACAATAACTGAGTCCAAGACGGTTGGGCAGGCAGCTCCCCAAGCAGTTATGCAGTAGCCCAGAATAGATTTCAGCAGTGACAAGTAGGTATAAATTATTATATTTTTGTTCATAAATTGCCTAAGCTGATAGAACTTGTAAATGAGTTTACGTATTCTGGCCAAAATATATTCTGCCTGCGCTTTCCACTTGAGGTTTTCATCAAGACTCCCAAATACTTTATCTTGCTTACCTTTTTGATTTTTTGACTGCAACTACACCCGAGATCACCTCTACAACTATCACTATGTACCAGTATGTTGCAAGAGGTCCTAGAATCAACCGAGAAGCAAACAAAGGCCGACTTTGAGTTTAATGTAAGATACTTAAAATCAAGCCAAGATTCATTGCTCATTCTGCAGCTTTCACTGCATCATTCCAAGATTTTTCTCTAATAACAATTGCTTTAATAGTTCATTGATGTATCTTGTAAGCAATACCGGGCCCAACACCGTCCCCTGCGGTACACCGAACTCCACCAGCCTAGAAGAGCTAATTTTTCCATTCAATTTGACGCTTGCTTCCTTTTATTTATATAGGTTTTTAGTAAATCTAGAGCGATACCTCTAATTCCTATGTGCTCCAACCTATTAAGCAGAATTTGATGTATCAGAGTGTCAAATGCCGTGCTAAGATCCAAAAATATTACTAAACATTTAGTATTTTCCTTAAAGCTTTTACCGATCTGGCCAGTCACACAGGCGTTCTCTGTATGTTTATGCAACTGGAAGCCAAACTGGTTTTCTACAATGGTTTTATTTTTGTCTACGAATTCTGTCAGCCGCACCCTTATACATTTCTCAATCAATTTTGACACAATACTTGTAAGAGCTATAGGCCTATAATTACTCAGTACTCTCTTATCACCCGCCTTGTGAACCGGAGTGACAATTGAATGCTTAAATATGTCTGGAAATGTTCCAGTCTCAAAAACCAAATTTATGAGATATAGTAATGGCGGAAGTAGTGATATATGATTGTTTTTTATAACTGTGGCAGAGATATATATATATATACATATATATATATATATATATATATATATATATATATATATATATATATATATATATATATATATATATATATATATATATATATATATATATATATATATATATATATATATATATATATATATATATATATATTATCTATACCCGGCGCAGAATCGCTCTTTAGAGTTTTTATTTGTTAAATTAATTCATTTTCTGATACCGGTTTCAGAAATATGTGATATATAGTGTCTAGTTGTACCATTAAAGTTTGAATTACAGTCGAACCTCTCTAACTCGAACCTCTATAACTCGAACCTCTTTATAACTCGAACCTTTTAAGCGGCCCCTGCACTTTTCGCATATATTTAAACCCATGTAACTCGAGTTTCTATAACTCGAACTCTCCATAACTCGAACTGTTTTGGTTGTCCCTTCAGGTTCGAGTTATAGAGGTTCGACTGTATTTGATTCTTTAATTTTACTAGCGATTTGTTTACCAATTTCACTGGTAGTGCCGCGATGCTCATTTGGCCAGGAGCAATCGCAATGAGCGAGAAGAGGGTACACAGCAGTTTTGCACAAAGAATAATCATTAATTTCTTACACGCGAAAACCTTAAACATGCTGAAATTCGATGCAGATTGCGAGCACAGTTCGGAAATAAGACGCTTTTGTGGGTACCTGTAAAAACTTGGTGCAAAGAAATTAACGACGGCTGTGAGCGTGTCGACAACGTGAGTCAACCACGTCGTCCTTACCATCATTTCTGCAGTCAAAGTTTTAGCGACCGTTTTCTGGGACTGGAGAGGAGTTTTGTTGTTCGATATTTTGCACGAGCGAGTAACAATAAACGCGGCTTACTACTACAACTTACTCGACCAGGTAAAGCTTGATTATCGCCAAAAGAGGAAAGCACACCCCATCCAAGACGTGTTGCTCCTGCATGACAACGCTAGACCAAATACGGCAGTTTTACCACAGGCCAAAATCAATGAAATGCACTGGACTCTGCTGGAATACCCTCCATTCCGTCCAGATTTGTCACCTTGCGATTTTCATATGTTTGGCCCACTCAAAGATTCATTGGGAGGCGAGCAATTTCAGACCAATGAAGAGGTGGAGGCATTCGTGCGCAACTGGTTAGATACCCGCTTATCTTCCTTTTGTGAAAACGGGATTAAGAAACTGTCAAACCGTTGGGAAAAATGTATTAACAGAGAAGGGGGATGTGTAGAAAAGTAGAAAACAATTCTGTTTTGTGTCATGTTTCTAAATAACTAGTTTATAAACAAAGGCTTGTTTATATTTGATCCACCCTCGTATATACAGTGAATCCTCTCCTTGCGGACACCTCTATTAAGCGGAGACTCCCTTTAGCCGGACAAATTTGTTAGAACCATGCTTTTGCCTATTTCTTTAAATGTAAAATTCACTCCTATAACCGGACACTCTAATAACCGGACGCGGATAATTTTTTTGGTAAAAAAATTCTGAAACATCCCTTAACCGGACGGAAACCTCTGACAATGGGACGGAGCTCTGCACGCCATAGGCATTAATATTATGTAGTATGTTGGCAACAACGCACTCTGGAGCCGGGGAATTACCTTTTTCCGTTTTAATGCGGAGACTAAATACTTCTGTCGTATTCACAAAATATTTTATTCGGCGGGACTGCTGTGTTTTATTTTTATTGTTGAGTTGGGTAGTAATAGATCTCTTTGTAATTGCGGCTAGTAAAAAACTTCTTAGTTTACGTGAAAAAATGGAAGTAATTAACATTTCGGAGAAGGAACATCTATCAACACGAAAGAACGCTGAAAAATTTAATATCGGAAAAATTCAAACAGTGGAAATTGTTAATACACATATATTAAAATTATCGCAGTTCCCTCTGATACGCGGACACCTCCAATAAGCGGACAAAATCGACCAAACCGTGAGTGTCCGCTTATAGGAGGTTTCACTGTACCCGTTTTTGTGAGAAATTAGTTCTTTTTGTTATATTTTAATTATTTTATCATACTATGTTGTGAGTGTTTCTGTGTTTTTAATACAACCTAATTAAAAATTTGTGATAAAATAACTTTTTCTTTAAATTATTTTTTTCATATTGTATTTGTGTCTTTTTTAAAATATTCTTGTTGTGTTGCATTTCATTTGCTTGTTTTTAATGAAGGAAAAAAAACCGTTATTGTTATTTTTAGTGTCATCAGAATGACCAAATAAATGGTCGAAACGCTGACAGTAAAGTAAATTAGTTTATTTCTAATCCTTACAAAAAAGCAAAAACATTTTTGAATATTTCTGTTTTGTGATTGTTGTTTGATTTTATTATTGTTTAAAAAACAGTTTTTTTATTTGTTAACGGAATTTTTAGCAACATTTGGCACTTATTTCATTGCAGAGTGTATGTGGGCATCCTTGTAGATTATGTTTTGATGATTTTCTTGAGTTTCCCTTAGTTTCATTTATTGTATGTCAAAAAACTTTTTGTTTTGCTGCCGCCTACCTTTTATTTTATACTGATGTTTCATTTGTCGTGATTTTTTTTAAAGAGACTTGTATTTTTGTCGTTAGAGTTCATTAAGTACATAATTTCTAACCGACTTTTTTAAGGCTGGAGCCCTAGTTTTGTCCAAACAGGCTTTATATTTTTTCGCTTCTAAATTTATTTTCGTGGGAAATATTGACAGAATACATGTGAGACCACCTGCATTACATATGCCCAATGAAGATTCAGATCTAGGATATTTGCATTAAAAACTTCATCCCAGTTTGCATTTTTAAAAAGAAAATTAAAAAAATACTTATTTTGTTTACTGGAAATTTGCTTTTTAACAGCTTTTTATTTTTGGATATTGTTTTATATTGAAATGTCATCAAAAACTCTACAAGAAAATTATTTTTTATTTGTAAAAATGTTATCTAAGTATACGTGACGTTTTATTTCCATATATACATGTGTACTCGAATATAGATGATTCGATGTTAAAGGAGGTACCTAAGAAAAGAAGTAAGAATACCTGAACACTTTTTCTCATCAACAAGGTTTACGTAAACTCCCCAGCCAAAAAGATATCACGGTCCTCCTCAACAATTTTGAAAATTACACTATCCAGTTTATCAATAATTAGATTGAGATAACAAAAAAAATATGCTGTTATGTTATTTCAGCTGCCGCACACTTAAAAACAGTTTTGTTAACATATTTTATAGGTCTGCTATTGGTTGGGACTACAAATCCTCTTTAACGTATACTAATGCGCCCTCAGTCAGTTGATTATTGTCTGCTGAAGTAAGGTAAAGATTTATAACCAATAATGTTGAAATACTTTTGCTGATCTTCAGTTTTCCAATCTTTGATAAGGCATGAAGCTAGGTAATCGTTATGTTCAGCTATATGACAATTCTTGTTTCAATACACTGTGTGGTAAAGCCTACCACCCTTCTGCGGAGTTCGTGCCTCTGTAAGTTCTGAAAATGGTTTCATCGTTCCATCTGGCAAAAGATCTGCACATATTAATTGAGGCTTCTTCTCTTCAGCTATTAATTTAAAGGAGCTTTTGGCATTGAATTATCATCAACCGCATCCTTAAAGTAGAGCCCTTCGGCTACCAGAATCAGCAATAAAATATCTTATATTGCTCAAAATCCAGCTTCTTTAAAAATCTACCTGGCTATGTGTACACGTTTTATGTACACCTATTTATTTTTATGTCACAGAGTTATTTTACTAAAACAGAACCAGTTTTATAGACATTTATAACCAGAATTTTAAAGAAAGAAATCTTATAAAGGCACTTTTACTTATAAGATGTTCTAAGATGTCTGTCACGTCTTGAATTATAGATACCTACGTAAGCCATTCCTAAGATATGCTGGTGCTTTTGAGACGTTACGTCTACCAAACTTTGCATAGTTTTGCAACAAATACCTTAAAAATAGATAATAAAAATAATTAAATGCTTGTAAATAAACTGAATACGGAGTTAGTTGGAAACGTGCTTATAAAAGGCAATGGAGTATTAAAAACTTTAAGGTCTTGCAGCGAAATATTTCAATTTTTTCCTCTTCCCACTTCAAAACTAGACGCACGGGATAGACTCTAGCTTTATTCTAACCATTCTTAATTTTGGAGAGCAGCAGTAACACATTGTTGTATACAGAGCTGTCACAAGTACATTGTTAAATTTCTTGAAGTTAAAGTACAAAGTACATTGATTGTTTAAAAGTACTTAAAGTTCAAACAAGTTTCATGGCTAATCGGGCAAAAAGCCATGAAACTTGTTTGATTTTTAAATTCACAGGTACGAAATTTCACGTTTGTTAGTACTTAAAGTTCTTCAAATATGCTGTAATTATCAAGTACGTATAAAAGTACTTGGTCCTGTATCTAAAGTATATTTTAGCGTACTTAAAGTGCATTTTGGTGTATTTGGAGTCTTTACTTGGCAAAATCAAATATATTGTAAAAAAAATTTTAAGTACAAGTAAATATACTGCATTGTAGTTTTACTTCCAGTAAAGTATTTACATAAAGTAAAATTTTAAGTATTTTACTCTTTACCTCTGGTTGTATAATTTTATTTATTTGGCGCAAAATTTTGTACCTAAGCTACGTACCTACTAATTGTTACAAAAAGCAAATATTTAGTTTTATAAACAGCTTTAAACTTGCATAGGTACGGGGGGGCCCGGCCTTCTCCCTATATACTCTACTGCCTTTAGCTTCCAGAATCAGCAATAAAATATTTTATATACCTCAAAATTCAGCATCTTTAAAAATCTTCCTGAGTATGTACACGTTTTATTCATACCTATTTATTTTTAGGCCACAGACACTTATTTTATTGAAATAGATCAAGTTTGCTGCAAATTGATAACCAGCATTTTAAAGAAAGAAGTCTTATGAAGACATTTTTAAATATGAGATATTCTAAGATAACTATAGTAACTTCTTGAAATATATTTTTTTCTTAATATTTATTTATTTATAAAAGAAAATTACACTCATAATAACGTAATAAAGTAAGTACCTATGTAAGTAAATAAATAAATAAAAAAGTTTGAGACGTTACGTCAAACAAAACTGCGTAGTTTTGAGTGAGCAACTAACACCTTAAAAACAGATAATAAAAAGAAATAAATGCTTGCGAATAAAATAAATACGCAGTTAGTTGGAAAAGTGCTTATAAAAGGCAATGGGTTATTAAAAACTTTAAGGTCTTGCAGCGAAACAATTACATTTTTTCCTTTTCCCACTTCAAAACTAGACGGGGATAGATCATATTGTTGTATACAGAGCTGTCACAAGTACAATGTTAAACTACTTGAAGTAAAAGTACAAAGTACATTAAAATTGGTAAAAGCACTTAGAGTCCTTTCAAATATGCTTTAATTATCAAGTACATATAAAAATACTTAGTCCTGTATCTCCACATAGCACAAATCAAAAAAACATTAAAAACACACACTTTTTTAAGTTTAATAGGTCGCTTTTGAACGTTATTTTTAAACCACGTTAAAATCACACCGAAATAACGTGGTTTTGAAAATACCGTTAAACAGCGACATATTAAACTTAAAAAGTGTGTGTTTTTACCCAACTGCAGCACGGCAAATGGAAGGGTAATATTTTTTTGTGTCACGCTAGAGGCCAAACCGGCATAAGCGATTTTGACACAAAAGGTGTCGTTGAATCTTTTTAAACAATAATTAATATGGCGGTCTTTAGACGCCATTTTGTCACATGATGTAGGCTTAAAAGCATTGCACATGTCCTTTAATTTGTTGTAGTTACTTTGTAGTCCTTCCTGCTCTTACCCATCTCCACTACTGTCATTCCACCACTCTTTTCAAAATCCATATTCGCATATTTTTATCAAATATAGGGCGATTTCCAAAATTCTTTCTGCATACGCTTTCAGATTTTTTTACATTATTTTACTAGTCCCCCCCTCCCCTCCGTCTCTCCCTCTCTCATTCACGCCCTCCTTATAAGTAATAGTTGTAGCTGTACCTTTCACAAATATTGAGCGATTTCAAAAATTCTTTCTGCACACGCTTTAAGATTTTTTTCGACACCATTTTACTAGTTCCCTCCACTCTGTCTCCTTCCCCACCTTTACTCAATGGAAGTTAATACTGTTCTCGTCCGTAGAAAAGCTACACGTACTTTTTGGGTAAAGCTAAATGAATGCATAGTGTTTTTTATAAGACTGAATAAGAATTAAACCTTGACGGATCTGACACCTTCCTAGCTAGCCTATTATCACATTTCAAGTGAAGCCATGATAGCCTTGAAAACAGTTTATTGTAAATATCTCAAAAACTAAAGCTCCTGCGAAGTTTTTGTTTATAACAAAATTATTGAACAAAATATGGTCTACTATATTCCGAAAACAGTGTTATACGATGCTCCGTTAAAAAGTTAGCATTTTTTAAAAATTTTAATTATCAAAAAACTATCATTAGCATTAATGGATTTTGACCAAAATCTAATCAGCTCGTAAGAGTGTCGAACACTCTTTTACCTGAAAACTTTATGAAAATCGGTTTAGCGGTTTAGGAGCTATCATGTTACGGATAAAAATAATATACACACACACACACACACACATACCTACACAGACAGACATCAGGACGATATTTCTAGGATAGGTCAAAAATAAAACATTTTTGGCGTTATCTCAAAAAAAAAGTGTCAAATAGAATAACTTCTCTAGCCATTGCTACGCCGGCTAGGAAGGTAAAAATTTTAAATAAAAAAGAAACCCAACTGCTAAATTTACTTGTAACTACTAGTCGCAGTTGGGTACAAAATTACCAAATAACCTGATTTATGGAAGTACAAAACTGTATAATTTCGCTTTGGACATCAAAACTAAAGTTGAAGCATGTCGTACATTAATGTATACCTGTCAATAGTGTACCTAACTGCGACTAGTAGTTTCAAGTAAATTTAGCAGTTGGGTCTTTTTTTATAATTTTTTTTTATTAACGTAAAGTATTTTTAGCGTGCTTATAGTACATTTTGATGTACTTGAATTCTTTACTTGACAAAATCAACTATATTTTAAAAAGATTTCAAGTACAAGTACTAGATTGTAGTTGTCAGTCAGTAAAGTATTTAAAGTACATAAAGTTAAATTTCAAGTATATTACTTTTTATCTCTAGTTATATAATTTTATTTATTTTGCGCAAAATTTTGTACCTAACCTA